>JANAVB010001797.1:907073-1184573 GCA_029216955.1 Iris pallida | reverse complement strand
CGGGAGTTCGTGTCCATCCGAGGAGTCAGAAGAGCAGGAGTGTTCCAAGTTCTCCGACGAACTTGCTGGTTCCTGGAAGCTGTTCGTGTAGGGCGAATAAAGCTTTGAGCAACGGTGATTATTCACCCCAGCAGAAGTTCTTCCATCTTTCGCCAGTCACCTTCTTCGTTGCTGCCAGTAATTTCGATTGTATCTTCCTTTTAGAAGTACTACGATCTGATTGCTGTTGATTACGAAATCTTTTTAGATTCTCGTAATTCAGAATCACCTTCCTTGAAGTGTTGATTTGAAACATTGTCTTTACAATTGTTTTATTTTCTCAGTTTTCTATCGATGTGCCCCGACACTAACAATCTCAAAGCTTTATCGCTACGATGGAAAACGTTAATGCTTCACGACTCAATACTGACTTCTGTAAGTTAGAAAAATTTGATGGAGAGCATTATCAAGTCTGGAAGAGGAAGGTTTATCTCACTCTTCAACTCAGAGACGTTGACCACGTGCTTCTTGAAGAGGAACCTACTGTTCCAGATACTGGGTCTGCTGCTGCAATTACTGCGGCTACTAAACTACAGGCCAAGTGGAGAAGGGAGAATAGCATTTGCAGGTTGCTTATCCTGAATGCTATGAAGGATTCCCTAGCAGAATCCTACAGTAAGAAGACAATTGCCAGAGACATATGAGAGTCTCTATAAAACTCTACGAAGAAGACAAGAACCGCAGTAAAATATTTGTCGTTGAAAAATATCACAAGTGGTTCTTTGAGGACGAAAAGTCTATGTTGCCGCAGGTAAAAGAATTTCTGAAGCTGCGACAGAAGTTGGAAGACGAGGCAATGCCCCTCCCCGACAAGTTTGTTGTTGGAGGGATTGTCTCAAAGCTCCCCGCTGGGTGGAGCAAGTTCTATGCAAACATGCATAGGAAGAAGCTGGAGATCACCCTTGAAGATCTCCTACAGGAAATCTATGTTGAGGACCAGATGCGGGCTCCACTGAAGGTGGACACGCTGTCCAAGCAATTGGCTAACGCCAATATGGTTCATACCCAGGAACCAAGGGAAAAGCAGGCGGCTTGCCACAGCAAGAAGAAGGACCCTGACAATCTAAAAGTTAAGGAAACTTCTATCAAGAAAAAGAAGCCAAAGTCTCAAATGCCTTGCTTCAAGTGTGGCAAGAAGGGCCACTTTAAGAATGAGTGTAAAGCAAAAACCAAGCAATTAGATCAAGGAGAGCTTAGTAAGGTATCTATGATCACTGACATTGTTGTTATGATTGCACAGGTTGATGCGGTAAGGACTGACTCTGACTGGTGGGTAGACACTGGAGCCTCCTGCCATGTATGCTCCAGTAAGGAGTGGTTTACCACCTATACACCTACTTCTGAAGTGGTTATGATGGCGAACCAGGCATAAGCTGAAGTGCTCAGGATCGGGACGGTGGTGTTGAAGCTGACTTCGAAGAAGTCTTTGACACTTCAAGGCGTGAAGCATGTACCTGCTATCGCCAAGAACCTGATCTCAGGAGGCCTACTCTGCAAAGCAGGCCTCAGGATGGACATCAATGCTGGCCAGATGGTGATGTCTATCAAAGGAATATATTTCGGGAAAGCTTTTTATACCGAAGGAATGTTCAAAATTTAGCTTGTAAATCAGTCCAATATAATTAGTGTGATTAATGAAGTCACTCATTCTGCTTATACTCTTGAGTTGTGGCATAATAGGCTAGGACATGTTCATTGTAAACGAATAAACAGAATGTCTAGTCTAGGACTTATCTCCAAGTGTGGGGGTAAGGTAGAGAAATGTGAAGTTTGTGCTCAAACAAAGATCACAAGAAAATCCTTTCCTCGGGTTAATCGAAGTACAGATCTTCTGGAGTTGGTATACTCCGATATCTGTGACTTCAAACAGTTCTCTACAAAGGCCGGGATGATGTATTTCATAACCTTCATCGATGACTTCTCAAAGTATGCGTTCGTCTACTTGATGAAGGCTAAAGACGAAGCATTCTAGAAGTTCAAGGAGTTCAGAGCCGAAGCTGAGCGGCAGACTGGACAACAACTCAAAAGAATAAGAAGTGATCGAGGTGGGGAGTACAGGTCTCATGAATTCGCATCGTTCTGCAAAGAACATGGAATTGTCAATGAGACTACGGCTCCGTACTCTCCTCAATTAAACAAAGTAGCAGAGAGGAAGAACAGAACGTTAACAGAAATGATTAACTCAATGTTGTTGACTGCTGATCTTCCTAAGTGCTACTGGGGAGAAGCTGCATTGACGGCCACTTTTATTCTAAATAGAGTACCTCATGCAACTTCAGACGTTACTCCTTATGAACTCTGGTTCAAGGTCAGACCTAACTTGAATGCCATTCGAGTGTGGGGGTGTCTGGCATATATCAAGCTTCCAGATCTGAAGATTCAGAAGCTTGTGATAAGGACTACTAAGACGATCTTCTTGGGGTATGCCGAGAAGAGTGATGCTCGAAGATTTTTTGATATTGAGTCAAATCATATCATTGAATCTCGCGACGCAGAATATTTTGAAGACAAATTTGCAAGGCACAAGAATATTGTTCTTGCGGATGTTCCGGAGAACAATGAGGGTGCGCAGGTCTTCAATAAAGATATGGTCCAAGAAGATGTTGTTGTTGAAACAACGGTTGAACCAGATCTCGCTGAGCCGTCAACGAAGCGAGTGAGGAGGCCGAAGGACTTCGGAAGTGACTTTGTCACCTATCATGTGGAAGCAGATCCGCTTACCTATGATGAGGCGATGAAGACCAGAGACGCGGTTTTCTGGAAGGAGGCGATTGACAATGAATTTGATTCTATCACCTCAAATAACACTTGGGTGTTGGTTGATCTTCTTGAAGGAGCGAAACCCATCGGATGCAAATGGATCTTCAAGAAGAAGATGAAAGCAGACGGAACTATTGACAAGTTCAAGGCTAGGTTGGTAGCCAAGGGGTTTTCTTAGAAGCAGGGGATTGACTATTTTGACACGTATGCTCCAGTAGCCCGGATGACCACCATCAGAATGTTGATTGTTCTCGCAGCAATACATAAGATGGTGATACATCAGATGGATGTGAATACGGCTTTCCTAAATGGCAAGCTGATCGAAGAGATTTATATACAACAGCCAGAGGGATTTGTCATCAGGGGTCTTGAAGACAAAGTCTGCAAGTTGGTGAAATCCTTGTACGGTCTTAAACAAGCTCCCAAGATGTGGCATGAGAAATTTGACAAAGTTATAAGGACAAATGGCTACATGGTCAGCGATACGGACAAGTGTGTTTACACGAAGTTCGCTGATAGAAGAGGTGTGATCGTTTGTCTGTACGTGGACGACATGCTTATCCTAGGTACAGATATTAGCTGTGTCACGGAGACAAAGAAATTCATCTCAAGCAAGTTCAGTATGAAGGACTTGGGGAAAGCTGATGTGATCTTAGGGATCAAGATCATCCGGACAGACACTGGACTAGCACTGTCACAGTCTCATTATATTAAAAAAATGATCACTCGTTATGGGTATCGGGATCATCCAGGGATCGATACGCCGTACAGGTGTGATCTGAAGCTGAAGCCTAATTCAGGGGAAAGCGTCAGGCAGCTGGAGTATGCAAGCGTAATCGGAAGTTTGATGTATGATACTACTGCCACAAGGCCTGACATAGCTTTCGCCGTGGGAATGCTGAGTCATTTCACGAGCAACCTAGGTGCTGAACACTGGAAAGCTGTGAAACGGGTTATGAGATATCTCAAGAAGACTCAGACATATGTACTGTACTACAGCAGAGATCCGCCGGTTGTGGAAGGCTTCAGTGATGCCAGTTGGTGCTCAAAGGTGGAGAGCGAGAGGTCCACAGGTGGATTCATTTTCATAATGGGTGGAGCTGCTATATCGTGGAAGTCGAAGAAGCAGACTATGCTCTTGTGGTCATCCATGGAATCTGAGTTCTTTGCACTTGATTTCGCAGCCGAGGAAGCAGAATGGCTTCGGGAGCTCATGTTTGATCTTCCAATGGTTGGGGTACAAATACCGGCGATATCGATATACTACGACAACCAGGCGAATACGGCGGTGGCATCAAATAACCTCTTTAACGGGAAGAAAAGGACTGTGCGGTTGAAGCACAGGGCAGTACACGATCTTATCAAGGGAGGTGTTATTACAGTAATTGATGTTCGGAGTCAGGAGAACCTGGTGGATCCATTCACCAAGGGCCTCAAGCGCCAGCTGGTCGATGACACAACTTGTAAAATAGGCTTGAAGGCATTCTGATATTGTATTATTGTATTCCTACCATAAAGTTTTATGCTATTAGTTCAAAGATTTATCTACTAGGTATCTAGCTTTTGGTTCAAGGGAGGACCACTAATCGGAAGAATATCAGGAACGGTGGGTACATGTTCTATTAGGCATGGAGAGGTTACAGACCTATAACCACTATTGTCTACTATTGTTTTCTGTGGAAAACGGTTCCTATGGGAAGGTTGGCTTAATTGCCTTAATGAGTTCTCAGGCAGAGTGAATGCCTATGTGCTTTACAGGAAGCATGGTAGAGCAGCACTACAAGGAGTAAAACTCCAAGATACAGTGGGGTGACTCCACAATGAGGTTCCTATATGTGGGGTACTGCCCAGGAATAGGATAAAGCCTCGGCTTTGCAGGCCAAGTCACAGCGACGTAGCACTGCAAATAGGCAGTTAGCCTAATGCTGTATGGTAAATATAAAGAGGGGTGTAGTCAGCACTACAAAGAGGAGGAGTTCCTCATGTTACAGTGGCACGACACCACGATGAGGTACCCGGTTAGGGATAAAGCCACGGCCTTGCAAGCCATGTCATTGCGGCGTAACACCGTAAGGGAGCCTAAGGCTTCATGCTGGGTAGTTTGGCACTACAAAGAGGCGGTTGCCTCATGCTACAGTAGTATGACACTACGATGAGGCTTCCGGTACGGGGTAAGGCCTCGGCTCTAAGCCATGTCATGGAGGCGTAGCACTGCAAGGGAAGCACAAAGCGCTTCATGCCATGTCTCTTTATAATGAACTCACCTATAGTGTATGGACAAAGAGATATCAGGACATCTCATGAGGGTTGTAGACGCCCAAAATTATACACTAAAACCAGGCTGGCACAGGGCCTTTAATGTGTAGCCAGAAGCACATGTAACTACATTATGTGAGTGAAAAGAATTTCAGCTATGATGCAGAATTTAAGGCTTAGTCCATTCTTGTATTATAGTCTGATTTTTGATCCATGCGGGAAGATTCAAGTCGTCAGCGACATCTCTCCTAATGCATGATGGACAGTTACTGTGGGGAACACTTATACCCATATATATATAGAGATATGTGGGAGATTGTTGGAGTTTTTGGTTTTTCCTTTAGAAAGCTTTAGTCCCGCATCGAAAAAAATAAAGAGGTTGTATCTCTATATATTAGCTTTGCTATTATTGGAGATGCACATGTGGTGTGGAGGTGCACTTGGGTTTGCCATGCGGGGTTATTTTTCTAATAGGAAAAAGGCTAAAATCAACAATGAAAGCATTCATGCTTTTTGCTCTTGGGAAATTTATTTCCATGGGAGCGAAGCCCCGTAGGGGCTTAGCGACTCGGACTCGGGCTCATGGGCTCATGAGGCGTAATATTGCGTTGTGTTGGCGCACTTAGCACGTTAGCATCGTCGCTAGGCGCATAGTGCGCTTTAGTTGCGCGAGCCACTTGTGCTGCCACGTTGTACAAGCCCAGTTACGCTGCCCAGGTGCGCAAGCCTAGTTGCGCAAGCCCAGTTGCGCTGCCCAGGTGCACGCCCAGGTTGCGCTCAGGTTGTGCTGGGTTGCGCTGGATTGCGCTGAGTTGCGTGGGTTTCTCGGGTTGCGCTGCGTGCACCGTGTGCGCAGTGCGTACAGTGTGCGCAGTTCAGTGCGCGCTCGGTCGCGCAGAGTGCAAGGAGCGCGGGGTGTGCACAGTTGGTGCAACTTGCAGCAGAACGTGCGTTTGCATGTTCTGGGCGATTGCAACATGTTCGAGGTGGTTATTACCACGTCCCTAACTTTGTGGCAATCGAACAGTTGCTGCAGGGCCTATATAAGGCATCCTCTCTCTCTCTCTCAAGGTTGAGTACATCTACAGAATAGAAAAAGAAGCCACCACAGAAAGTTTACGAGTGTTTTTTAGCACAAGTAAACAGAGTATTCAGAAGTGTTCTTTAACACAGTTCTAATCTTCCAGTAGCCTTCAAGAGAGAGAGAAAAGGCGCCGCACCAGCGTTGCTTTTACACGGGAGTTTGTGTCCATTCGAGGAGTCAGAAGAGCAGGAGTGTTCCAAGTTCTCCGACGAACTTGCTGGTTCCTGGAAGCTGTTCGTGTAGGGCGAATAAAGCTTTGAGCAACGGTGATTATTCACCCCAGCAGGAGTTCTTCCATCTTTCGCCAATCACCTTCTTCGTTGCTGCCAGTAATTTCGATTGTATCTTCTTTTTAGAAGTACTACGATCTGATTGCTGTTGATTACAAAATCTTTTTAGATTCTCGTAATTCAGAATCACCTTCCTTGAAGTGTTGATTTGAAACATTGTCTTTACAATTGTTTCATTTTCTCAGTTTTCTATCGAAAAATTGTGCCCCGGCACTAACATATATGAACCATGTCACAAACCAATATGTCAATGGTTTTTCAATAGGATTCAATAGGAATAATGGTGTGATAATGGGTACTAATATGACTGTTTTAGGGGGTTAAAGAAATGATTCATGATAAGATTTTAATGTGAATAAAGGGGATAATAATATGGAGGAAAATTGGTTTTTTCACCAATTATTACAACAGGAACTTCACAATCTTTCTCAACGCCATTTCTCAATCTCCATTTCGTGCTTTAACACATCTAAATTTCTCCCGTTCTCATCTCTCTAATGCAAATGAAATTCACATGAACTCTTCTCACATTTATTATTCTTCATAAGTTTCTCAAGCAAACCACAGCGTTAAGATGTGATCTGTGCGAAGAGACACATGCCTTTTTCATTGGGAATTTTAGTCCCACATCGGCTAGGCCAAAGGAGTTGTATCTCTATATATTAGCTATGCTATTTTAGAGATGCACATGTGGTGTGGAGGTGCACATGGGTGTTCCAAGTGGGGATATTTTTCTAATGGAAAAAAGGCTAAATCAACAATTGAAATCATTCATGCTTTTTGCTCTTGGGAAATTTATTTCCATTGGAGCTAAGCCCCGTAGGGGCTTAGCGACTTGGACTTGGACTCGGACTCGGGATCATGGGCTCATGAGGCATAATGTGGCATTTTGTTCGTGCACTTTGCACTGAGCACGTCAGCGTTGTACTCGTTGCATGAGCCACTTGCGCAGCCAGGCGCGTTGCCAGGTTGCACGAGGTTGCGTAGGCCAGGTTGCGCGACCAGGTTGCGTAGGCCAGGTTGCACGGCCAAGTGCTGTCACAATCCGCACCCAAAGTAGGGGCACGAGCACGTAGGTACGTCCAGCCTACGCCGCAGTATCGACGGTAGAACGTTGTATAGTTCTTCTATAACGTACAACATCTAGACACAATATAATGGTACCTGTCATCTTCGTACGGAGGTATATAATGTCACAACTCAATCACAAGACTTCCAAGGAAGATAGCACGAAATATGAAAATATGATAGAAGGAAATAACTGGAAATAAGTACGAGATCCCAACACAAGTTTAGAGATATAGACACATAACATAAACCCAAAATAATATAGATACTACAGTCTGAAGTACCAGCTGGATCGCAGTCCAGGCAAGCCTATCTAACTAGTCTAAGCAGGCGGTGTGTCCCCTAAGGGAACCGGCTCCACAGGTGCATCCATGTCATACTCACCGTCTATGCCATAGCCATAGAAGGTCGAGTAGTCGGCCTTTTAATCATCTGTAAACATCAACGGGGTTATTCTGTTAGGATATGAGCAAGTAGAAAATACTAATAGCAGTTCCATATGAATTGATAAATTCTATAAGAGAATCATAATGAAAAATAAGATAAAATATCAAGACAGGATATATAAACATGATATGTAAGCTGGGTATCATGTCATGGTATAAAATACAGAAATGTAGACTGTAACATGGATATATGATGTATAAACGTAAACATAAACTGTTCCATGAGTTATTAGAGCATTATGTGATCGGCTTGGGTCAAGATCAGGCTGTACCATCTGACTGGCTATGAACAAGAAAAATATGAACTCTGGGTCAGGCCAGCCAGCATGGAAAGCTATGAACAAGTAGGGTCAGGCTTTACCCTACGTAGAGTAAGGGTATAGCTATGAACATATATAGGAATACAAGTATGATATTGATCATATAACCACTAACAACTCCCCATCCTCGAGTAGTATAACGGATCTGGACATGGTACATCATGACACGGGATTCAAAAGCAGGGGGCCAGCCCATTCCCAATCGGTGTCTATACAAGTACAGAAGATAAGAAATATCATGTACCAATATACCAAAAAAGTCCAGGAATAACATCTCATGACAGGATCTGACGTATACTAGTTCGTGAACCATCATGTCAGGAATCAAGTAAGACACTACAACTGAATCGGATATAGCAGATATCAAGACAATGAAAACTATCAGTAAATGTACTCATATGTGGTCCTGAGATGATGGTGTCAACAGATGCTCAGTGAAGTCACAGACCTAAAGATGAGATACCATGTGTCAAAATAGGGTTTGATAATGAAAGTTATGCTAATTTAGTTATGTTGTGCAAGTCTGAGTCAAACTAAGCCAGACTAAGTCAAACTAAGTCACATCAAGTCAAACTAGGTCAAACTAGGTCGCACTGAGTCACACTAGGTCACATGAAGTCAAACTAAGTCAAACTAGGTCAATTTGGGTCAAGGGTTGACAACAGTTGACTTTTGGTCAACTAGTCAACTCTGGTCAACTCTAATCAACTCTAGTCAACTCTAGGTCAACCCTAGGTCAAACTAGGCATATGTTGACTAACATCTGACTTTCAGTCAACTGGTCAACTCTGATTAAGTTCTAGACCATTCTAGACAAAGTGTTGACTTTCGGTTGACTTTTGGTCAAAACAGTCAACCGTGGTCAATATAGAAGTATGGAAAATACTAAAGAAAGATCCATACGGCCAGAAAACTCGATACGGCTCAGGAAGCCCATGCGGCTCATAGATTCATGCGGCACAAGGGACTATGCAGCTCAAGACGTCCTATGCGGCTCAGAACAGAAGACACGTGGCTTGCAAAACAGTTCTCCCCTCCTGCATTAATTACTTTGACGGCTGACAACTCTGAAAAAGTGGCAGCCCTGACACAAAAGAGGTAATTATGACTCTGTCAAAATGTCAGACCCCTAGGAAAGTGAAGGAGATCTCTGACACAGTCCCCCGGGATCCAAAAAATGTCACGTGGCCCTAACATGTGGACAGTCATATACGGCTCGAGCGAAGACTCCACATGCGGTTCAGGATGAAGCTGCCTTATGCGGCTCAGGCAGAAATAGTCTTATGTGGCTTATGCAGAGGCCCCCTATACGGCTCGCAAGGATCATCTCCATGCGGCTCAATACCCATTATGCGGCTTAAATTATCATATGGTTCGAAAGTTCGGGGGGCCACTCCCCAAGCAGACCCGACTCGTGGCCAGTCTTATGCGGCTCCATCCTTATGCGGCTCAACCCTTATGTGGCTCAATCCTCTTCAGCGGCTCTCAGGACACGTGTCATAAAGCCAATCAATTTCCCAGATTTACTGCAATCAAATATTGGATCAAATCCCAATAATCTGGGACACGTGGCAGGAGAATGAATTAAATTTATTCATTCAGATTTACAGACATCAGCAAATCATCACTACAGAGATTTATTCCAATCAGCATTAATTATTGATAGGATTTGGTGCGATCTACACTAGATGGCCCAGATTTATCACACTCAAGATTAATGGCCCAGATTGATCGATCAACAGGCCGTCGCCACTTTAATGGGCAATCATTGTGAACCCTAATGAGGTCCCTCCATTCTTATAAATAGTAGGGTGACATTCCCTTGCAAAAGAAAGATACGCACACATACATACAGAGAGGACTTTTCGAGATCAGAGAGAGCACCACAGACTTGGAGAGAAAAAGCAGAGAGAGAGCAAAGAGAGCATTTCTTCAACGCCGAGCAATCTTATGGAGCCAAGGCTGCATACCGATCGTCCAAGGAGTAAGGCAGAGCGGCCGTCGCTTTCCCGAGCCTCTATCATCACCTCCCAGAATCTAAAATAAACAATTGTACTTAGACTGCTGTACCTAGACTTTCGTCCCTAGGCTTTCTTTGTACAAGCGAGTATGTAACGTGAAGTAAAAGTCCAGTTCTCCGATAATTGTTATGCTCTTTTATATTTCATGGCAAATACGATGGCGACTCTGCTGGGGATAAACTTCTCCACGGCTGAGGAGTTGGTGATGCAGTCGGATGCAGCCAAGCTTGGCTCCACGCAACAGAAGATGGTCGTCCGTTTCGACCAACAGGCGTTTGAAGAGATAATCTCTGAAGGAAGTGCCGACCTGATCCAGAAGCGAACCCGTACAAAGAAAGCTCGCTGCGAGTGAAGGCCAAAATTATTTGCTCCCCCACAAGCTTTGGACGGGGTACTCTCTGCTACCCAAGACGGCGAAGGCGACTCTCATACGGCTCCGCTTCAAGCCGTAGAGAACTCTGCTGTCCCCAAGTCCGGCATAGGAAAACATTACGATGCTGGACTTGCAGGGACAAAGAGCGACTCTATGTGCCCCAAGAAGAAGTCGAGCACTCCTGTGGCCAAATCTGCCAACCATATGCAGGAGGCTCATGCGGGTGGATCTACCATCCGCATGAAGAAAGTCTATACGGCCAGATCATCCAGCCGTATGAAGAAAGTCCATGCGGCCAGATCATCCAGCCGCATGAAGAATACTCATGCGGCTGAGACTCCCAACCGCATGAAGAAAGCCTATGCGGCTATGTCTGCCAGCCGCATGAAGATTGTTGAGGACGGCAGCATGACGCCTACCCCGCGCAGCTCTGTCTTCGACCGCTTGTGTTATGGTCCTGATCTCTTGTGCTCCCAAGAAGATATGTCTGACTCTCTCCAGTATTACTTAGACTCTTCCTACTATGTACCCTTATGCACTAGAGTGAAGAAGTCTAAAGCAGCGCGAGCCTGGCAAGTTTGGTCCGCTGATCTGACTTCTGATCATCCGAGTGTTCCGCATACTGTTACGCGGGCCTCGGATGGGAAGTTGTACAGAACCACTCGAGTCCAGCCCCCGGTGGTAGACGGACAGAGGGGTTCGCAAAAGTCTTCCAAAATCTCGGGAGCAAACATGGTCGGTCCAGACCCATCTGACTTGCGTGAGGCCATCCTCCATAAATGCAAGAAAAGAGAAGATGCATCGGGGTGCAAAGAGTCCTCCCACGGACGTCACTGCACCCAAATCATCGTCAACTGCTGCTGCAACAGCACAACGGTACGAGAAGACCGGCAGTCTGTATTTCAAAGACTACAACAGCCATCTTCAGAAGACGAGGCACTTCCCGTCGTCTCCTGCAACTCTGCTCGGAAAGTCCCCGCCGATGGGAAGGAGAAGAAGACCAGCGCCCCTAGCCCAAAGATATCAACCACTATGAATAAAAGATTGTCGTCTAAGCGTGTGCCTGCCACCGAAGTTTTCCAAGGTACCCGTTCCAAGACAAAATCTGCCACAGTGGAAGACTCGTCGTCCACATCACTGGAGGTCGCTGAGATTGGGGGTAGCGTTCCTCCGAACCTCCACGATAATCCGATCTTCCAAGAAGACGAGCCGGGGGAAACAACTCTCCCATCAGATGCAGTAAACCCCGACATCCCCGAAGACATCCATAATTCCCAAGACGAGGCAAATTCGGAAACTGGGGGTACTGTTCCTTCTGAGTCCGAACCAGAGGAGAACATTCCCATATATCCCGATGACTTCTCACTACAGGGGTACGATTCGGAGGGCTCGTCCTCCACTGTTCCTTCCATCTTTCCTCATGTAAAGACAGTGTTCATGACGGACAGCAACCAAGGTGGTTCCAGAGATCGCCAATGCATCGACACTCTAGAGGCCATACTGCATGCCTTGGTCAAGTCTGTGGACGAAATCAAAACGGCCCTTCCTACTTTACAAGGAGGGACGCCTGGCCAAACAAGCATGGGCCCCGTGGTCAATGCGGACTCAAATTCAGCAGCACCGAGTTCGGGCAACAATCCTCCTGAAGTAACGGCCCCCACCGTCGTAGACGAAGCCCACGAAGAAAGAAGAGAAGTCCAGGAGCTCCGAGCCATGTTTCACGCTTGAGGAAACTCTCAAGACCTCAGAATACCGCAACCGTACCCTACTGCCTGGAGGGATGTTCCATTCCCACCAAGATATAAGCCGTTCAATATCAATCCTTATGATGGCAAGACCTCAGCAAGTCGGTACATCACTTACTTTGAGGTCACCACCGACCATCTGCCCCATGACGATGCTATTCTCACACGATTATTCATCGGGGCATTGGAAGGGGTCGTCTTCGACCGATACCGCAACCTGCCAGACAACTGTATCCACTCCTTCGTCGGCTTAAAGTGCATGTTCTTGGAGAGGTTCTACGAAGTAGGGCAGGACATCACAATGTCCACCCTCATGGACGTTATCCAAGGGGAAAAAGAGCTAACAAGGAACTATATCGAGCGGTTTCGCCAAACCGCAATGAAGTTGCCATCTGGAAATCCGGATTCCTCCTTGATTGAAATTTGCCAAAAGAGACTGCTCCCAATAATCAGTCTCTGGATGGGCGAAAGTCAATTCAAGGACTGGAAGACGTTCATCATCAGTACCACAAGCGCCGAAGAACGGTTGAAGAAGGCTCGCCAATTGGGACTGCACATCTCGGACGGAGAGAACAAGGGCAAGCGTCCTAACAACGACAATGGGGGTAGCCCCTCCAACAATCGGAACAGCAGGGGTAAGTAGTCTATGGTGGCCGACATCGCGCAAAAACCTGAGCCAAAGCCAGCAGACAAACAATGGCCGCAAATCACTTACTCCTTCGAAGACGGTCACGTCAAGCCCATCTTGGACATGCTTATACAAGGAGACAGAATTTAGCTTCCTTTACCAAGACGGGAATCGCGACAGGCAGACATAGAGAACCCGAAGTACTGCCATTACCATCGTTACGTCCACCATGCCACACACGACTGCTACCCGCTAAAACGGTACATCCAAAACCTCATCGATTCAAACGCACTGGCCATCAATTTTGAAGAGGTGACAGTAGCAGCCAAAATGGTGTCAGTACAATTCGACATCTTCCTTCCAACGGAAACTCAAGACGGTGTGGTCCCCATCCCTCTGGCGACAATGGAGATTGCTAATCTTCTACCTCCCCGAGATCAGGATGCTAATCTAGTACCCCTCACCACATCACGAAGGAAGGTCATATGGATCCATCCAGACTTGGTGTCGGAAGTCACTCGGCCCACATCACCTTCCATCTGCAAGAAGAAGGGTAGAAAAATCAGGTCCTGTCGCACAATCTCGGCGGACATCGAAGAAGCTACAGCCGTCGTCACTCGTTCTGGGGCACAGTCCCAACCTGTGGCTGACAACCCAACTGAAGATCATCAGCCCGCCACAACCGACACTCCAGGACCGGCTCAGCCTACGACGACCGACAAGCCTAGGCCGAAGGAGACTCGCTTTGACAAGTCCCTCCGAAAAGAGGCACCACAAGGGCTGGAGAAGCCCTACAACTTCGACATCTTAGCGCAGTTGGCAAACACACCGACCAAGTTATCATTATATGAGCTTCTGAGACTCTCCAAGGATGTTCGTACGGCTTTGAGCGATGCACTCCAAAACGCCGACGCGTACCTCGCTCAGGTCAACCTCATAGGAGAAAACCCACCTGCAGATAGCGCCTGTACGGGAGCAATGCCCAACATCATCTTCACTCCGCAGGATATGCTTATCAAAACCAACCGGTACGATCGCCCGTTATATTATACTGGATACATCGGCGACGTAAAGGTGGATCGGATACACATTGATCCTGGCTCTTCCATAAGCATTATTCCGAAGGGTCTGCTACATCATCTCTGTATCCCAAAGCATCGCCTGACGCCTACAAGCACCGCCATCAGCGGTTTTAATTCGGGCAGGAGCTACCCAATTGGAAATATTCGTCTAAAGCGTCAGATTGGCGATCTCCAATCAGAAGTCACCTGCTACGTCATAGATGCAGACACCTCTTACAACATCCTCTTGGGGAGCCCTGGGATACACGATTATATGATCGTGCCTTCCACACAGCACCAGTGCTTCAAATATGTCGACAAATACGGCTTCGTAAGAACGGAGTTTGCTAACATCGATCCCTTCAAAGGGGTCGAATCTTAATACTCAGACTCCTGTCTATACGAAAAGTCGAAGAGGCACCTTAATGAAGAAGATATGTAAGCTCGTACCGAGACAGCCACAGGATCAGAAGAACCTCTGATGATCCACCTCCGAGCTGGCAAGCCTGGCAAGTCTGCACCCCTTACCGCCACTCTGCGTAAGGACGCAATTAGCCTCTCAGCACAAGAAGAGCAGATGATAATCTGGCTGCCAAGGTCTGGCCAAGTGCCAAGACCCACCATGGAGCCATTGACAATCAGGCTGCCGAGAGTCGGCCAGTCTCAAATGGAGAAGCTCAATCCCTCCGACAAGCCAATGACGATACGCCTTTCCAAGAAGGGTCGTCACCCCGATGCAAGGCCTGGAACTTCTAGCGAACCAACCACTCCCCGCCCAGCATCGAGTACCAAGCTGGGGGTCGCTAATTTGCCAACAACTCCACGCTCTGCTCTACCACCTGAACCGCTAACGATCAAGCTGCCCAGGTCATCCTCTCAATCTTCATTTATACAGGGGGTAGCCGAAGAGAAATCGGAGTTAGCCAAGTATGTGGCTGTCCACGCTGATGTTCCCTCCGCAGATGATATAATCCTCCTAGAAAAGATACCTTACTTCATAAATAAAGGGCTATCTTTGAACTACCTCGAGCTTAATAAGCTCTGTACAATGTATGCTATGGAACACGGTATAGGCACTCACCTACACACACAGGTGACGAATGTGCACACCGTAATCCAGCTTACTCCAGCAGAAGACGCTTACCGCATAATCGAGGGAGGGGACCATCCGATCATCTTCGGCCGGAAGGACAATCTGCATCCCTTCACCATAGAAGAAGTCGACCTTGGGCCAGATGTCGGGAGACTGCCTCTGTATCTTTATAGCCCCCAATCTAAATATCTCATGTAGAAACAGGGGTATGATCTGAAGACGACGCCAAGCTTGAACTACGGTACTGGACGACGATTACATTTGAAGCCACCGGTCCCGACAGGTAAACCACGGGACTACTATAGCAAGACTCGATATGGATTAGGGTATGTAACACCCGCAACGACCCCTGAGAGTTCAGATGAAGAATGTGACTGGTATTCACATTCGACCGGGTCACCAACTTCTGACTCAGATACCAGCATCGAAGATGTATTCAGACAAGTCATGTCAGTCAACATGGCATTCGCCGACGCTTATGAAGAAGATGAAGACATCTCTGAGATCCTCGAGCTAGAGCCGTGGACGCAGCAGCTGGATACACAATGGGAAAAGCGGTTCGAACAGAGAAAACCTTCCACTGAAGATGAGGTCATACAAGTAGATCTCGGCAGCGAATCTTCTCTAAAACTAATCTTCTTCAGTAAAAGTCTAACAGACGAAGAGCGAGAATTGCTGCTGAAACTTGTCAAAGAATATATCAATGTGTTCGCCTGGAGCTATGAAGATATGCCGGGGTTAAATCCCGATATCGCTCTTCATAAACTCAACATCCGACCGGATGTAAAGCCAGTCAAGCAACAACAGCGACGCTTTTGCCCAGCCATCATGGACGCGATCGAAGCCGAAGTCAACAAACTGATAGCCAGCGGCTTCATTTGTGAAGAGCAACATCCTGAATGGGTCGCCAATATAGTGCCTATCCCTAAGAAGAATGGAAAGATTCGAATCTGCATCGACTTCCGCAATCTGAACGAGGCATGTCCCAAAGACGAATTTCCTCTCCCTATCACGGACATCATGATTGACAACACCTGCGGCTTTGAACGCATGTCATTTATGGATGGATTCTCGGGGTACAACCAAATCAAGATGTCTCCTGACGACGAAAAGCATACATCATTCCGAACACCAATCGGCACATACTACAACACAGTCATGCCTTTCAGTTTGAATAATGCTGGCGCTACATATCAAAGAGCCATGAGTATCATCTTCAGAGACCACTTACGCAAGACGGTAGAATGCTACGTTGATGACATCGCCGTCAAGAGTCGCCGTAAGGAAGACCATCTACAGGATCTGAGGACGGTATTCGATCTGATGCGAGCACAAAATTTAAAAATAAATCCCACAAAGTCCTTCCTGGGCGTATCCATTAGGAAGTTCTTGGGTTTTATCATCACCGCCCAGGGTATCCATGTAGACCCTGAGAAGACAAAGGCAATTATGGAGATGGGTCCCCCGAGAAATCTTTGCGAGCTTAGAGGCCTTCAAGGGAGGCTAGCTTACATCAGGAGGTTCATTTCCAACCTCTCCGGACGATGTGGACCATTCACCCACCTCATGAAGAAAGGTGTCTCGTTCGTGTGGGATGAAGAATGTCAGCGGGCCTTCGACGATATCAAAGAATACTTGTCGAACCCTCCAGTTCTGGTGGCCCCGGTTGCTGGAAAACCATTCCTACTCTACGTACGAGCAATGGAGCATTCCCTCGGAGCTCTTTTGGCACAAAACAATGATGCATGCCATGAGCAAGCCATATATTACCTCAGTCGAATGACGATTGGGCCAGAGCACCGATACACTACTGTAGAGAAGGAATGCCTTACCCTGATGTTTGCTATTCAGAAGACACGGCACTATGTCATCGGACAAACAATATATGTGATCTTACGAGTCAACCCTCTCAGGGTCCTTATGACTAAACTAGGGGCACTCAGCTCTCGTCTCGCTACATGGGCAATATTGTTGTCCCCTTATCATATGATCTTCGTCCCGCAAAAGGCTGTCAAAGGTCAAGCCCTGGCGAACTTTTTGGCAGCCCACCCGGGTTCGGAGTCATCCAGAATATATGAAGAGATCCCAGATGAGGTCGCCGACTCACATGCAACCTCTCACGATGATATATGACGAATGTTCTTCGACGGCGCTTCAAGAACGGGACCCAAGGGCAACATTGTCGTCGGGGTCGGGGTGGTGCTAGTGTCCCCTTCCTGATTGGTGATCAATCGCGTATACTCCCTCACGTAACCCTGCTCTAACAATGTGGCCGAGTACAACGCTCTGGTCATTGGCCTCCAACTTGCAAGAGAGCTGGGGGTAGAATATCTTGAAGCATACGGTGATTCCCAGTTAATCGTCAATCAGATCCGGGGCTCATACGAAGTTTGCCACGAAGACATGATCCCCTACCACCAAATAGCAATCGACATCATCTCATCGTTCGAGGGATTCTTCATCGAGCACGTCCCCAGACTCCGAAATATCGAAGCCGATGCCTTAGCAGGCCTGGCCGCTTCCCTAACAGTGCCGAATCATACCCATCAATCGGTAGATGTGATAGGCCACGAGCTGGTCTGCCCCAAGAACAACGTTCAATTCGTGGCAAGTTATTCCGCTCAGGCGATTGATGATGCCCCAGACTGGAGACAACCATTCATCGACTTCGTCGTCTACGACATCCTGCCCGAGAACCCAAAGGAAGCCACCTCCATTAGACGGCGTTCCCTCAGATTCTTTTACGATACAGAGACGAAAATGTTGTATCGCCGATCCTACGATGGATTATTGCTTCGGTGTCTATCAAACGCAGAGGCCAAAGAAGTCGTGCGAGAAGCTCACGACGGTGTCTGCGGGGTCCATCAGCCTGGCCCTAAATTACAAGATCGTCTCCGCCAGATGGGCTACTACTGGCCCACGATGGTAGCGGATGCGATAGACTATGCAAGAAGGTGTAAAGCCTGCCAAGTCCACGCGGACTTCATTCACCAGTCATCCAAATTTTTACATCCAACAGTAGCATCCTGGCCCTTCGAAGCATGGGGGATGGATACCATTGGTCCAATTACTCCACCTTCCTCCCGTGGACATCGCTTCATACTTGCGATCACGGATTACTTCTCCAAATAGGAAGAAGCTATTCCACTCGCCGAAGTAAAAACTTCAAACGTGATCAGCTTCCTTAAGCATCACGTCATCTATCGCTTTGGACTACCCCGAAGGATCATCCACGACAATAGTTCACAGTTTGCAAGCCACGCCTTCTCTCGGTTTTGTGATAAGCACCGCATCCAAAATTTTGCTTCGATACCATACAACCCAGCAGCGAACGGGTTGGCAGAGGCATTTAATAAAACAATCATCAAACTCCTCAAGAAGTTTGTCTCTTCCAACAAACACGACTGGAACGAGAAGCTCGGTGAATGTTTATGGGCGTACCGTACTACAGTCCGAACAGCTACCAGAAACATACCATTCTCCCTGGTGTACGGGAGTGAGGCAGTTCTCCCATTAGAGACTCAAATACCCTCACTCTGCGTCGCCCTCACTTATCAATTGACGACGGATAATAACTACCTACGCCGACTACAAGAGTTGGAGGCCTTAGATGAAAAGTGCCTCCTAGCTCAGCAAAGAATCGAGCTATACCAAGCACGCATCTCTAGAGCCTTCAATAAGAAGGTTAAGATCAGAACATTCCAAGTGGGCGACCTCGTTCTGGCGGTCCGGAGACCAATGGTCATGACTCACAAGACCACCAGCAAATTCCAGCCAAAATGGGAAGGCCCATTTATCATTGAGGCTGTATTCTCCAACGGTGCTTACCGTCTCGCAAAATAAAATGGAGACTTCCTCATGTTGCCCGTCAACGGCAAGTTCCTGAAAAAATATTAGTTCTAAACGACATTTTCCAGATCATCGAGTCATGTGCCCGCTGGTACCGCTGAACTCACCCTCACAACTTTCCAGATTTTTGAGTCACGTACCCGCTGGTACCACTGAACTCGTCCTCACAATTTTCTAGATCATTGAGTCACGTACCCACTGGTACCGCTGAACTCACACTCACCATTCTCTAGATTCCCAAGTCATGTACCCTCTCGTGCCGCTGAACTCACATCCACAACATCCCAGATTATCGAGTCATGTGGCCGTTGGTGCCACTGAACTCACACTTTCACAATATCGAGTCATGTACCCACTGGTGCCTCTGAACTCACATCCCGTTCCCTCTCTCAGATAGTAAGTCATGTGTGATCATACCTCTGAACTTTCTTCCTGGAAGAGATCCTCCCTCATGTTCCAATACCCGCACTCCCAGTGCACAAAAATGGTAAACGATCCACAAATTTCTAAAACGGCCATGTCCTCATTACCTCTGAGTCGATTCGCTTCCGCCAAAAACAAATCACCCCTACATAGAACTTCCATGTCCTCATTACCTCTGAGTCGTTCTATGTACCCCTCTTTATTGAGCCTACTCCTACCATATCCTCATTACCTCTGAGCGGGAAGGCTCCATAGAAGAAACCTTCATACTTGTCATGTCCTCATTACATCTAAGCAAGTATGTCGATTCTCTTTCAACCTATTATCTGTACCCACAACCGGAGTACGACAAGGATAATAGGTCCACAAATGTCCTCTGTTGACCACAAATATCCTCCGTGAATTTACTTATTCTATGTCCTCATTACCTCTGAGTAGAAAGATTCCATGATAAAACCCTCATGCTTGCCATGTCCTCATAACCTCTGAGCAAATATGTTGGTTCCCTTTCATCCTATTATCTGTATCCTAAACTAGGGTACGCCAAGGATAATAGGCCCACAAATATCCTCTGCTAAGTTTTTTTAGCACAAGCCCGCCATCTCATCATGCCCCGGGAGCCCAGCTGCTCTACGGCATTCTTTTTCCTGATACCGAGAGCACCCATAACCACTTTGCCATGGCTGTTCCAGGTATCCTAACCAAACTTGTTATCCGTACCTAAAATCAAGGTATGCCATGGATGACGAGTCCACAAACAAGTCCCCCGTGTGGGGCAAACATCACCATCATATCATAGGTACAACAAGCGATGCAAATGAAGGGTAGAATGGAAAGTACTCTTTATTTGAAAGAAAAAAAAAGCATTACATCTTTTGGGACCACGTCCCTCTCAAAAAGAAAACAGGAACAAAACAAAAGAGGAAAAGGTCGACTATAGCTCAGCATTACATAACTCCAAAAGATGATTCTTCACTAAGGTGGCCTCCTGTTCAAGTCGCTGTTTAACTCGACGCTCAGCCTCCCAGGATAACCGCTCTTCATTATCCAAGCCCATGAGCTCCTGCCAGTCATCCTCCAACTTCTTCAGGGCAACTTCCAAGTCAGTCGAAGCTCGATTGACTCTGTCAGCCTCCTGAATAATCAGCTCCTTATCAATACGGGCAGCCTCAAGTTCAGACTCCAAGAAAGTTAGCTTCCTCTGAAGCTCAAGGATCTGCTCTCGCGTCTCAGTGATCCCACGAGAGGCAGCCGCCTCTCGAGCTATGACATCTTCGCCCTCATGGCTCAATTGATCATATCGATTAGACAGATCACGAAGGTCCTTCAGTACGGTCGGCCTAGTTTTATCTCGAGCAGCCCTTGTCTTCTCTATAGTAGCAGTAAGAGAGCCACGCTCCCGATCTATAACAGCAGAAAAATCGGCCTGTCGCATCACTTGCAGCTGGGCCACCAACTGCTCAGTCTCCAACAACTTCGTCTCCAAGAGGGCAGCTAGTCCTGCACCACCGAGAAGAGTCTTTAGAATATCAATTTGACCCTGGGCGCATTGCCGGGACAAGACGAAAGAGGTCCCTCTTTCCAAAGCAGCCATTATTCCCCTCCTCAAGTGACGATGAAAACTGTCAACTACGTCCTGTAACGCGTCATCCAAGACCTCTGTAGAGGACGACGTCAGAGGAAGCGTGGCCGGCAACATCGGAGGAGTAATGTTAGAACTTGCCATCAAGGGGATAGAATCCGAGCAGAACGACGCACGGATAACGGATAACTCTTCTTCCGCCACCCGAAGAGCCTGGATACTCGGTAGGGCAGAGAGGTCGGCTCTCGGAGCAACCCCAGCAGAAGAGGATGAAAGGGCCATCATCCCCTGCCCTGGCCGTCCCATCACCAGACTTTTCGAACTCGAGCCCACGGGAGGCCCCTCAAGACGAGCCGAAGGAGGAGGAAGGACACTCCTCTCCACCGATGCCCCTTCGATAAAGTTCGTCTCAATAGTGTCCATCCTCAACACTAGAGAGGTCGGACCTGTATGCCCAGAACAATGATCAGTCGAAGTGACCTGAAGGATATGATGATAGAGCAGATAGGCCTCCTCACGGGATAAGATTTGGCTTATCTTACCAGGAGAGGGACATGGAGGCTGCAGCTCGTGCGTAGCCGACATGACCTCCTTACCCGCAACCTCCAAGTTATATCCAGCGGGTCCCTCTATCCCAGCCACCCCGGAGGGAAGTACGATGCGATCAACGTCATCTTGACGAAATTCAGCGATTTTAGGGACAGGTTCATTTAAACCCCCGTCATCCCTGGTCACCACCTCAGCATCTTGAGACTCTTCTTTTTCTCTTGACACCTACAAAAAGGAAAGAAGATTAAAATCAAAGCTAGAAGGAAAGAAGGAAGGAAGAATCAGGAGTGGCTTGGTTACCTCTGACACAGGGTTAATTTCTTCCCTACTTTCTCTTATGGTTAGCTGACGGCGTCTGGTCGCAACCAATTTTCGAGAACGAGAAATACCGCCAACAGAAGAAACTTGCCTGCTATGCTTTGGAGTAGGGCCAGGCGCAATGGGTGGCTGATCCCCCAACATCTCATCTGACGAAATAGGCGACTGGTCCACCTCTACATCTTCCACCGGAAGGATAGAGTCATCTACACCATGCTCGTTGCCTTCATCATCCTCAGTAGTAGAATCCAAATCTGGCACTTCGACTCTAGTCTTTCTCTTCTTGGCCCCTTGAGATCCTTCCTTCAGGCCGGTACCAACAATAAAACTGGCACCTGGGTTAAAATCGACTGGAGGTTTTCTCGCCATGACATGATACAAAGCCGCAATGTAGAAGATCTCCACTGATGCCTTAATGGCAGGGACCGAGAAGATGGTACGGGTATGGAATGTATCGTAGTATTGCCAAGCCCTGATACCATCAAGAAGGCTACCTTCAAAACCCAGACAAGAGTTGGGATTGTCTAGACAAAGTTGGCTGTATCCAAACTGCCGGGCAAACCTGCTAGGTAGATAAGGCTCCAGAAAAATAGTATTGCGGTTACGATATACCAGGTGTGCGGGGCAGATGTTACGCAGCCACAGGAGCATCTGGCCGTCCAGAAGTTGAGGGGGCGCAATACTGTCAAGATGTACAGTCTCTATGTTCTTAGCAGTAAAGCGAGGGACGGATACGAATATGTGGTACATATCTGCCCTCGCCAATGCCATTCGGCAAGCCCGTGTGGTCTCATGCTCCCAAGGCCCATCACGGTAACGAAAGATAAATGTGTCATCATCAGTTGCACCATCCTCAGAGCCCGGTCTCATCAAAGACGGATAATGCATCAACAGCCACCCCATCAAATAGTGATAGGACAACTCGGTCCGTTCAAAATCCTTGGTCACGTTACGAGCAATGACCTTAGAAGTGAAGGTACGAAGGCCACGATGTATACTGCACACCATGGCTGGGAGGAGAGCTAGCCTGATTCTCAAAACTAACTTCACAGCCGGAAGGATGAAGTTACGACTGATTTTTTCGATAGAACTAGCCCCTCCAGAGACTACACAATTTCGTAGCCATAACATCAAAAACCCCGCCAGGAGTACCTTCTCTGACAGCTCATGGGTATCCTGGTAAAAATAACCAAAAGAGTCGGTCTTACTCCCGAATCGATCACTGGTGGTGGCCACCCTCTTGGCCGACGACACCAAATCTTTAACCGCCTCCCGGGATCGAGGGCGACGGGAAGTAACTCGACCAGAGGCATCCGTTGGGAAGAGATAGTGCATCCAGTCCTTGATGTGGAGGGCATTCCCTTCCGAGCTACTATCCTTTTGGGCTATATGATGACATGTGCTATAGTGGCACAATATCTCTTGGTAAAGAGCCACAAAGCCGGGATACCGCCTTTCCAAATCTTCGAACTCCTCATTCGTAGGAGTATACGCCTCGAAAGCTTCGTCCCCCCAAGGGAGCTTGGAAACTGCGTGCATTTCATGGAGTGCAAGCCCCATTTCCCCTACAGGTGTATAGAAGGTTCCCGTACGGCAGTTATACATCTCCAGCAGAGACATGAACAACTTCTTGTTTATGGACAAGCCATGGCTGGTGCCTCGAATAGCATGGTAAAGGCCAATCTCACACAAAAAGGCCTCATACTTCTGCAAGATCCACATAGACAGGTTGGTCCACGAGGGAACAGGATGTATCCAACTAAGGAGCGTCAACCGGCCAATGGGGTAGGAGCCTTTTCGAGCAAGTTGATTTATAAAAGTGTCGGCGGTAGAAAAGGTGAAATTGGGGCCCGACACATTTAAGAAATTACCTGGGACCAATCCCGTTACAGAACAGCTGGTGTGCACCTTGCCGGCAGTCACTGACTTCAGATTGTTGTTATAATGGATGTTTCCCACAAACATCCCACCTCGGGTAGGGGTTAAAGTTTTTCCCATCTTCCGGTCCAATGGGAGCATGTTGAACCAAGATAATGGGAAGTGTCGCTCCATTTGGGAGATGCGGATCGCCATCCCATGAGAGACAAAACTCCAATTCTCCGACACCTCCGGAACATGACTATTCTCCACAGTCAAGGTGTCTCCAAAAAAGAATGCAGGCTTCAAATATTTCCCTTCGAATTTCCCGGAGTTCATCATAGTGTTAAGGAAATGGAAAGGCTGATTATTGATGGCATTCAGTCTAGCCAGGGATTCGTCACTTGGAAACTGATCCGCCATATGCTGAACAATATGGTCGTACCTATAACCCAGAGCAGCTTGGGCACTACCTACCAGGAGTTCTCCAGCAGCATTTATCGGCAGATTCACTGAAAAGAAAACAGAGAAAGTTAAGTTAAAAAGAGGGATAAAAAGAAATGATCGGGTATTTCCAAGCCTCATGCGGCTCAAGAAAACACCCATGTGGCTCCGACTGAACAGAGCCTCATGCGGCACCAATTTAATGAAGCCTTATACGGCTTAATCACAAAAGAATACTTATGCGGCCCTATTCAGTAAAAATTCATGCGGCAGTGCTCTCATAAGGCCCTCAGGGTTCGGACAAAATTTGCATTGACTGCGTGACAGACAAAATTTGCACGAATCTATGCGGCTCAGTATAGCTCATACGGCTGCAATAGCACAGCGCGTATACGGTCACAGCAGTTATTCTTACGCGTCTCGCAGCTCGGCCATAGGCCGAACATACGGCTCACAGCTCGGCCAAGGCCGAACATACGGCTCACAAAGGCTCGTGCATAAAGCATGCGAAGTAGCCATAACAGTTAGGGTTCTTTAACCAATGCAATGTCCTTACCGATAATGGGGGGGATGAACGTCAGGATGAGCCGCGGGGACGACGCTCGGTGGAGGAGCAGCCGCAGTCGAAGTAGAAGCAGTTTTGCCCTTCGCCGTCGCGGTTGATGAAGACGTTGCCTTCTTCGCTGCAACGGTCTTCTTGGGCGCCATTATCAATCAAGAAGAAGATGAAGAGATGAATAGGAGAAGATTCGAAGTAAAGGAGGAAATAAAGAACTCCTCTCTCTCAAACTCCTCTTATTTATAGGAGGACGAGCGGGGCAAGACACGTGGAGTAATAAACCGCCTCGTATAAAGACAAAACCGACTCCTCGGATTTCGCCCCCTCTTCCATAAAAGGAGATTCACCCAGGACAAAAAATCCCGAGATTTAATGAACCAACCCTTGGGATTCCCCCTAAAGACGGCACTAAAAACGAATTTGAGGCAATTAAAGACACGCACACGTGGCAAGGAGCTATGCGACTAAGCCATCCATGCGGCTAAACGATCTATACGGCTGAAACATCCATGCGACCAGGACTTCATATGCGGCCAGAAGAATACAACCATGCTTCTTATTCAAAGTATTTCAATTTTGCAAATTGAAAACTTTGAAGGGGGTCTTGTAGAAGCATGGAAAATACTAAAGAAAGATCCATACGGCCAGGAAACTCCATGCGGCTCAGGAAGTCCATGCGGCTCACAGATTCATGAGGCACAAGGGACTATGCGGCTCAAGACGTCCTATACGGCTCAGAACAGAAGACACGTGGATTGCAAAATAGTTCTCCCCTCCTGCATTAATTACTTTGACGGCTGACAACTCTGAAAAAGTGGCAGCCCTGACACAAAAGAGGTAATTATGACTCTGTCATAATGGCAGACCCCTAGGAAAGTGAAGGAGATCTCTGACACAATCCCCCGGGATCCAGAAAATGCCACGTGGCCCTGACACGTGGACAGTCATATGCGGCTCGAGCGAAGACTCCCCATGCGGTTCAGGATGAAGTTGCCTTATGCGGCTCAGACAGAAACAGTCTCATGCGGCTCAAGCAGAGGCCCCCCATGCGGCTCGCAAGGATCATCTCCATGCGGCTCATTTTCCATTATGCGGCTCAAATTATCATATGGTTCGAAAGTTCGGGGGGCCACTCCCCAAGCTGACCCGACACGTGGCCAGTCTTATGCGGCTCCATCCTTATGCGGCTCAACCCTTATGCGGCTCAATCCTCTTCAGCGGCTCTCAGGACACGTGTCATAAAGCCAATCAATTTCCCAGATTTACTGTAATCAAAGATTGGATCAAATCCCAATAAGCTGGGACACGCGGCAGGAGAATGAATTAAATTTATTCATTCAGATTTGCATACATCAGCAAATTATCACTACGGAGATTTATTCCAATCAGCATTAATTACTGATAGGATTTGGTGCGATCTACACTAGATGGCCCAGATTTATCACACTCAAGATTAATGCCCCAGATTGATCGATCAACAGGCCGCCGCCACTTTAAGGGGCAATCATTGTGAACTCTAATGAGGTCCCTCCATTCTTATAAATAGCAGGGTGCCATTCCCTTGCAAGAGAAAGATACGCACACATGCATACAGAGAGGACTTTTCGAGATCAGAGAGAGCACCACAGACTTGGAGAGAAAAAGCAGAAAGAGAGCAAAGAGAGCATTTCTTCAACGCGGAGCAATCTTCTGGAGCCAAGACTGCATACCGATCGTCCAAGGAGTAAGGCAGAGCGGTCGTCGCTTTCCCGAGCCTCTATCGTCACCCCCCAGAATCTAAAATAAACAATTGTACTTAGACTGCTGTACCTAGACTTTCGTCCCTAGGCTTTCTTTGTACAAGCGAGTATGTAACGTGAAGTAAAAGTCCAGTCCTCCGATAATTGTTCTGCTCTTTTATATTTCATGGCAAATAGTCAACCGGGGTCAAAACTAGTCTAAAAGTCGTATTCCTAAACATTAACAACCAAGACATCCTAAATATAGACCAATCTTTTCTTCCTAAACTCGTACCTTAGTTTTTACCCCTTACCTTAATTTACCCCTTTATATTACATTTACCCTTACCTTGCAATCACAAAGGCAAATCGACTTTGCCTTGGGAGTATCCCTCCCGGTATCCTAGGGTAGCAAGATACTAACCTATCTAGTCATTACCAACCATAATCTCTCACTATCTCGAATATACAATCCATCTTTTCTAGTATGTTAGTTGTCTACATTACCTTAAGATAATCTTGGTATCTTGAGATACAAAAAAACTAACTCAACCTCTATCCTAAACCACAACCAATTCCCTCAATTCCCACTCTACATCTAACTCCCATCTAATTAGAATACTACTTCTAAACTAACTCTCAAATACCAACTCATATATCTACAAACTTACCCTCTAATATATCATACCTTAACATATTACATATGTTAAGGTATCTACAAACTTACCCTCTAAACTTTTTCTCACTTCCCTCAATATTACATATCTTGACATTCCTTATTTTTTACTACTAACACCACTATCCCACTAACCACTTAACACACTAAAAAGATACTCTAACATAGGGGTTTTATAGAGGGATATATGGTTAACATATGGGGGCATGTATTGGAGCTAAAGGGGGCTAAAACGGGAGGGTTAAATAGGTGAAAAAGGGGGAGTGAAATGGGGCTGCACAGCAGCCCCATTGCTGCTGTTTGCTGCTGCAATGCAGTAGCCAAGGCTGCTGCTACTGCTGCCTACAACTACTATTTCTGCTGCTCTCCTCCTCCTTCTTCTTCTTCTTCTTCTTCTTCTTCTTCTTCTTCTTCTTCTTCTTCTTCTTCTTCTTCTTCTATCAATCCTTCTATCGATCAATCTAGCCATTTATCTATCTATCTATCTAACTAACAAACTATATATATATATATATATATATATATATATATATATATATATATATATATACACCAAACATATAACCACACACATCTCCAACACCACCATTACCACCACACACACACTACCAGCACCATCACTACTACCACACACAACACACTCCCCATATAAATATACACACATACACATACACAAATACTCCTAAACGACCCAAAACCTTATCGAACATCCAATCCTTGCAATTCTACCCTCTAGGGCCTAGATACGTGCCCCACACAAGCAATCTAACTCGTGCACGCGAGCGAAAACGAGAAACGAGGCCCGAATAGCCAAATGGCCATTCTAGCGACTCTGGGGCGTCCGATTCGTGATACCGCACGATATGGACGCCAAACCTATCCTAATTCGACCCAAACTCTACCCACGAGTTCTAAATAATGATTAGAACCTAATCTAAGTACTAACTTGCCGATTCTAGGGTCGGTACAAAAAGTCACCCGTGTGTTGGAACCCGAAAACCCTGAAAAAGCCTATTTTTATGATTTCTTGCAAAATGACCCCACATATCCAAATATGGACACATACCTAGCCTTATCTCACCCAAACTAACCTAATTAGGTCTAATTAGGCTAGGGGCAACACCCAAACATGTCAATTTAGGGTTTTCCCCAAATTTGGCACTAAACCTAGGCCAAAAGTTTCAAATTGAGTCCAATGGGTTCCAAACCTCTTCTAATGGGTTATCCTACACCTCAGACATCCTCTAATATGCAAATGATACTAATTAGAAGTAATTACAAAGGTTAGAGTGAGGGTTTACCTCTTGGGAGTTGGAATCCCAAGGAAAGGTCCCAAAATTACTTCTTTTAGGTCAAACTCCAAAATCTAATGCTTCCACTACCACCAAGCTAGATCTACCTAGATCAAAACCATAAATGAGAGATAAACAAGGGTTATCACCAAGATTATAGAGAGATCTAGAGTATGGAAGAGAATTAGAAGAGATTTGACTTACTTTGGAGCTTAAAATCTATAAGGAAAAGAAAGAGTTTTTGTAGAATGAGAGAAAGGAAGAGAAAGAGAGCTTTCTTGTAATGAGAAGAAGGGAGGGGGTGTGTGCTGCTAGCCGACCATATGTAGAGGGGATTTGGGGCATTGTGCAAAGTCACAAATGCCCTCCAACTCAAGAAAATGAGTGGTTTTGAGTCGGGGTCAAAATGGTAACTTGAAAACTCAAAATTCCAAGTTCTAAATGTAATTCTAATCCCTAATCCCACTAAAATCAAATGGGATTAGTCAAATATAAATATTTGGGTTTGTTCATGACAAGTTGGTCGGTTCCAGTTGGGTCCAAAACTGATCTGGGTCACTAACACAAGTCGAAATGAGACAAAACTCATACCCGATAAAATAAAACCCCAAAATACAATATTAATACATAAATATTCACAAAAATATTAGAATATAAAAAATGACAAAATTACCCTAAATTGAAAACTGGAGGTGAAAAATCTACCCTCCTAAAAAATTTGTCCTCAAAATTAGAGGAAAGTAGTACAGGATGACAAGCAAGAAACAAACAAAACAATACCTCAAGGCTAGAATAGATAAGGATAACGCTCCCGCATGTCGTCCTTCCTCTCCCAGGTAGACTCACCTGGAGAGTGGTGCCTCAATGCAACACGGACCAAGGGTATAACCTGATTCCGGAGCACCTTCTTTCGATGATCCAGAATATCCACGGGTTGTTCTGGATAGTTGAGAGTAGGTCCCACCTCTAACGTTGAATGATCCAATACATGGCTAGGGTCTGCCATGTACCGCCTCAGCTGTAACACATGGAACACGTTGTGCTCTCCCTCGAGCATAGATGGCAGGTCTAGTCGATAGGCTACTGTACTGTCCCTTTCAAGGATAGTAAAAGGCCCGATGTAGCGTGGGCTAAGCTTTCTGCCTCGGCCAAAGCGAATCGTGCCACGTGTCGGGGAAATCTTCAAGAATACCATATCACCATCCTAAACATAAAATAAAACTCAGCACACAACCAAACAAATAATCACAAACAAACACGACAGAAAACTTAACTAACCTCGAACTCTAAGGTCTCCGGTGGCTATCGGCCCAATGCCCCTGTCTATCATGAGCCACCCGAAGTCTGTCTCTAATCAGCATAACCTTATCAGCTGCATCCACTACCATCTCTGGTCCAAGCAGTACTCTCTCGTTGATATCGTCCTATGACAAAGGAGTACGACATCTCTGTCCATATAGAGCCTTGAATGGAGATATCTCTATACTGGCCCGGTAGCTGTTATTGTAAGCAAACTCTACCAGGTGAAGATGATCCTCCTAAGAACTCCCGAGGTCCAACACACACGTATGAAGCATATCCTCCAAAGTCTGGATGGTCCTCTCCGACTACCCATCCGTTTGGGGGTGATAAAAGGTACTAAACTTGAGCTGAGTGCCCAAGCCAATATGCAAACTCCTCCATAAGTGGAAAGTAAAACGGCTATCCCGATCTGAAACTATGCTCACCGGAACTTCGTGAAACCTCACAATCTGACGAACATAAAGCTCTGCCAGCTTCTCCGTAGACAATCCCACTTTAAAAGGCAAAAAGTGGGCCGACTTGGTCAATCTATCAACTATGACCCAAATCGCATCTTTCCCTCCATGAGAGCGTGGAAGTCCGGACACAAAGTCCATGGTGATGTGCTCCTACTTCCACTCTGGAATGAGTAGTGGCTGTAGCAATCCACCTGGCCTCTGTCTTTCGGCTTTCACTTGCTGACATACCAAGCAGCGAGATAAAAACTGAGCTACCTCGCGCTTCATACCGTACCACCAAACGTGCTCTCTCAGATCTCTATATATCTTGTTAGCTCCAGAATGCATAGAGTACTGAGAGCAATGTGCTTCCTGAAGAACCTCCTCCCGAAGCTCTCCACTCGGAACGCACAATCTAGTACCGTGCCTCAGCGACCCATCATCGGCTATAGAGAAATCGTTGAGCAATCATGCCCGCACTTGCTCTCTGATGCTTCTTAGGGCAACATCATCATACTATGATGATCTAACTCTGTCCAGCAACTCAGACTGAATCTGTAATCCCCACATCTGAATCTCTATGCCCGAAACAATCACCTCGATATCCAAACTATCCAGATCGGCCAAAAGATGACGATCTGCCATCAAGTACATAACGACTGGATACCTGCTCAAGACATCTGCAACTACGATGGCCTTGCCTGGATGGTACTGTAACGAGATATTGAAGTCCTTCATCAGCTCAAGCCACCGTCTCTGTCGTATGTTCAGCTCCTTCTGAGTGAACACATACTTCAAGGTCTTGTAATCTGTGAAGATCTCAACTCGCTCTCCGTACAGGTAATGCTTCCACAACTTCAAGACAAAGATAACCGCGACCAACTCCAGATCATGAGTAGGATAGTTCTTCTCATAAGATGCGTAACTGCCTAGATGCATAAGAAATCACCTTTCTGTGCTGCTGAAAAACACAACTCAAGCCCTTTCCTGAAGCGTCGCTGTAGATCATGAAACCACCAGTCCCAGATGCAATGTCAAGATTGGAGCTGAGGTCAACCTCTTCTTCAGCTCATTAAAGGCAGCCTGACACTTCTCAGTCTAGAAGAACTCCACGTTCTTCCTGGTGAGTCTAGTCATCGGCTCTGCAATCCGCGAGAATTCCTGGATGAACTTCCGATAATAGCCAGCCAAACCCAGAAAGCTCAGAATCTCGGCAATTAAACTGGGTGTAGACCAAGTCTCCACTGCCAAAATCTTCTTCTGGTCCACAGAGATCCCGTGCTCAGTCATAATATGACCCAAGAACTCGACCTGGTCCAGGAAGAACTCGTACTTCAAAAGCTTCCCGTACAACTGCTCCTTCTTCAGAGTCTCGAGCATAATCTGCAGATGCTCCTCGTGCTCCTCCGGCATCTTTGAGTAGACCAAGATGTCATCTATGAAGACCACCACGAACTTGTTAAGGTACTGATGGAATACCTTGTTCATCAAGTTCATTAATGCTGCTGGGGCGTTGGTCAACCCAAATGGTATGACAGTGAACTCGTACTGGTTGTACCGAGTCCGAAAAGTCATCTTCGGAACATCTTCACGCTTCACCTTCAGCTGATGATAACCAGACCTCAGGTCTATCTTCGAAAACACCTTCGCACCGCTCAACTAATCGAACAAGTCGTCAATCCTCGGCAATGGGTACTTGTTCTTGATAGTGAGGTTGTTGAGCGCTCTGTAATCGATACACATGCGTACAGTACCATTCTTCTTCGGTACAAACAGAATTGGTGCACCCCAAGGTGATGAACTGGATCTGATAAATTCCTTGTCCTGCAGCTCGTCGACTTGCTTCTTCTGCTCTGCCAACTCGCTGTTGTTGACCCTATAGACGTACTGTGAAATAGGTTCAACGCCTAGCACTAAGTCTATAGAGAACTCAACGTCGCTATCTGGCGGCATCCCAGGCAACTCCTCAGGAAAGACATCCATAAAATTAGCTATCAATGGATGCGCAATGTCTGTCCCGCCAGCAAAGCTTTACAGAACCCATCTACCGGCTCAGCTGCTCCCCTGGCAAACACAAACTCTGGCTCTCCAGACAGACTAAACAAAACTCTACCTCCTCTATAATCTATAGTAGCATGGTGCCTGCTCAACCAATCTATACCGAGTACCACATCGTAACTCGGAAGGGGCATTACGAGCAAACACGCACTCAAGTCCCGGCCTCCCAGTGTAACTCTTCGCCCCTTGCAGATATTATTAACCAGGATAATACCTCCCCCAGTCATAATCTTGCAAGTCCTATCCAGAGATTCAGTAATAATGTTGTATTTAAGAGCAAAAGAAATAGACACAAAACTGTGCATAGCACCAGAGTCGAACAAGGCTAAAGCAGGAAAAGAATCAAGTAGAACAGAACCGGCCACAACGTCTTTCGACGGCTCAAGACTCCTCAGCTGCCATCGTAAATGCTTTACCCTGAGGTGCTCCCTTCTGGTGTTGGATGAAACGCTGCTGCTGAGTCTGAAGTGGGGGACCCCTCTGCTGAACTACAGGTCCAGCTGGAGCCCTAGCATGAGGTGCTCGGTCCTGCCCTCCCTTCATCGCACGAACAGGGCAAATCTTCAGCTGATGATCGGACGCCCCACAGAACTAGCAGATGCCCAACCTCATCCGATAAACCTCCCGAGTCACTACTAAAATAAGGCAAATTAGCGACGTCCAGATACGTCGCTAATTAAGGAAAATACGTCGATAAATGTAATTAGCGATGACTTTAGCGACGAAAGATGAAGGTCGCAAAAAAGCTAGTCGCAGATGACAAATTTGTCGCCCTCCGTCGCTATTTACAACGTCACCCCAATGTCGCTGGGTCATCGCAAAATTAGTGATAGAGGGCGACGAATTTGAACGTCGCCAAATTAGCGACGTAGTGCGACTACGTAGCTACGTTATTTCTTTTTATATGCTGACATGGCATGCCTGCCATGTCAGCAGGATAGCGACGTACAGTGACCAAATTAGCGACGTCAACTCTCTACCACGTTAGCTATTGAGCGACGTATAGCGACGTGACGACGCTAATTAGCGACGTCTGGATACGTCGCTATACGTCACAGAATGTCGCTATACATCGCAGATATTATGAAAAAAAAATTAAAAAAAATATGTTTGGTATTTTTGTTATGCTGTGTGTCTGTGTTTACACAGACACACATCATCACAAAAATACCAAACATATTTTTTTTAAAAATTGGGCAGCACCTCCTTTGTATATCAGATCATCGCTTATAATCCAGCATAGGTATATTTGTCATCCCCGTCACAGATATCACAAACATACATGTCCAAGTAAATATCATACATGTACTAATGAAAATACCAATAAAATAAACATCACAAACATACATGTCCAACAAACATACATATCCACAATGGAAGGCAAATAAGAATGAAAATCAGTGTACAGAACGGTCAATAGGCCCATAGGGCCAATACATACAAAGAGGATAAAAAATCGACTGGATCACTGAGAACCCCTACCGCGCATCTGAGATAGCATGTACTCATACTGCTCTTGTGTGAGCTGTACCATAGGGGCAGTAGGAGGCAGTGCAATATCTAGAGTAGATGCCGTCGATGGACCTAGAGGACGTATCAGCACCAGCACTCGCAGGCGCTCACCGTGCGTAGCAAGGGTACTCACCATCCTCTGAGTACTCTCCTCAATCGAAGTTTGTACTTGAGTGAGTGAGGCAGACATGGTCCTCTGCAATCCCTCCAGCTCGACCTATATACGCTTTGTGTGCTGCATAGACTCGATGAGCATGTGCAAGCTGGCAGCTGTAGCCTGCTGCAGACTCATCAGCTCCTGTATACTGCGTTCGACCGCATCAAATCGTTTGGTGATCATCGGATCGTCGGATCGTCGCTCTACGATATGGTGATCAGAAATCTACTTCTGCAACTCATGATGCAGCTCGTCGATCTGACAACCAATATCCTGAGCTCGTGATGACGCCTGCAAAGCTGGAGACTACGCACTGACAGAGGGGGGCCGGGATGACTCTGAAGCCAAATAGGTGCAGTAGGATCTCGTACCATAGTACGTACCCTTCTGAAGACCACCAACGGCGGTCATCCAGAGGCTGTCCTGTGATGGAGCTGTAGGCGGCTGGAAGGAAGTACCAGCCCCTTCCTCTGCTGGCGCACTAGCAGCAGCAGCCTCCTCATCTTGTAGCCGAAGAAACTCGGCCTAGAACAATGTTTGCTAACGTCTAAGTGTTTGCTAAAGTCTATATTGATATCTATTTTCCTATTTTCTAAATTATAGTAAATTAATATAAAGAATAGAACGTACATATGTCTGCGTCGCCCTCTCATCAATGAAATCTCCAGCTCTCCGATGGGTGACCAGGAAGACGGTCACCGTGTTGGGGTCTTCACCCTTTTTTACCTGTTAAAATAAATTATCTATTATTAGTATTAAACATTCTATCCAACTATATATAAAATGATATCCGTCATAGGAAACATACTAGACGAAAAAATGCTTCGTCATTGGAATGGAGCCACCACACCACTTACTGGCGCTCGACCCCGCCACCTTGGCCTTGTCAGACCGATCCTGGTACCTGGCCTCATCGAATCTAGCCTTCATCGCAGTCCACTGCTCTGGCGTGATCCAACCATGGATCGACTTTTCGGAGCGATCACGTGACTTATGGTCGTGGATTGCATCACGGATGAGCTTGCATGCGACGGCAGAAAATTGGGCCTCGATCTTTGTCGCCCGGTGTGGTGGATAGAAATAGGTCCTCTACAAGAAGTAAAATAGAAAAGTTGTATAATATACACAAATGATTATTAAAATTTAAAAATAAATAATTTTTTATCTTGAAGTGGGCCAACCAAAACGTCTTCTTATCTGCGGAAGCATCTGAGTAGTTAATCTAAGGCCCACCATAGTTCTGCCTCAGAAATAACCCCAGCTGTCTCTGTACTACAGGAGGCCGATATCTATAAAATAATAAATTTTATGAATATATATGTACATATAATCATTTTAGAAATATATATTAACTAATTAACTTACTTCGTAGGCCCGTCCGTCCAAATCTCCATACGCGTCTCTTCCGGAGGAGCGCATGGAGGGTCGCTCTCACCTCCTGCCTGGACAGGATCAGTCTGATCATCGTCCTCCATATGCTCGGCATCGGCTCTCCCTATGGAGCCGTCGGTAGGAGGAATGCTGGATGCAGAAGGAATGCTGGACGCGGGATCAGGAATGCTGGACAACTAGGGAGGAGTCGCCAACCTGCTGGAACTGCCATGTCCCGGTAATGGACCAGGAACAGAACGGTACACTGGCGTACTCGAAGATGAGGATGAGGGTACAAAATCTGCATCCCTAGCCCGAGGCAGACGAGACTGCCTAATATAATATCCTCCACGTCGTCCTACTGGTCTAGTCATACCTGATAATAACATATGACAATAAAATAAATATACATATTTATATGATAGACATCACAGATTTATGAAAAATATCATAGTCACAGATAAAAGTGTCACTAAAGTGTCACAGATTTATATGATAAAAGTGTCACTAAAGTGTCAAATATAATGATAAAACAAACGTACAGATTTAATCCTCTTCTGAAAATTTATCTAGTTCATTTATCTCATCTTCTTCTTCTTCTTCTTCTTCTTCTTCTTCTTCTTCTTCTTCCTCCTCTACACCTTTACTTTCATCTACATCTTCCTGTTCAGATATTTCTACTTTTTCTACACAATTAGATGTGTAATGAGAAACTTCCGTCGTGTCCACTTCTATAATCTTCTACACAATTAGATGTCAAATATGATGATAAAATAAACGTACGGATTGTCTTTCATTTTTTTCTTTTACGTTCATCATAGTATTAATTATGTTATCAAACACATTCTTCTCAATATGTATGACATCAAGATTATGTCTGATCAGATTGGTACTCCAATAGGGCACATCCCAGAATATGCTCCTCTTTGTCCAGTTATGATCTTTACCAAATCTATCGCACTTGTACCCAGTTGTAGGATCTTCGATAGCACTTGGAAAATCTCTAACCTCCTCCCATATCGTGGCTCCGCACCACCTTGGCGGTGGATCACCCTTCTCTACAACGCCGGTACGGAATGCATTCCTGTTCCTTCTGAACGGATGATCTTTTGGTAGAAATTGTCGATGACAATCAAAGAAGCACGGCTTTCCTCTGTGTTTTAAGCGGAAAGCCTTAGTACGGTCCATGCAATACGGACATGAGAGACGGCCATGAGTTCTCCATCCAGATAACATTCCATAGGCCGAAAAGTCGTTGATGGTCCACATAAGGGTTGCCTTCATCTAAAAATTTTGCTTCCTGGAAACATCATATGTATTAGCACCTACTTCCCATAACTAATTCAACTCATCTATCAAAGGCTGTAAGTACACATCAATATTCCTTTTGGGATTGTTCGGACCAGGAATTATAATGGTTAGAAACATGTACTGAGTCTTCATGCACATCCAAGGCGGTAAGTTATACGGAGTGACAATCACAGGCCAGCACAAATACTGGGATCCCGAAAGACCAAAAGGAGTACAACCGTCAGAAGATAGCCCCAACCTGACATTATGCGAATCTGAAATAAAATTAGGATACACTCGATCAAAGTGCTTCCACGCTTCTCCATCGGATGGGTGATCCAACACTCCTTCAACCTATTCTCACATGTGCCAACTCATATTTTCGGCCATCTCTTTCACCATAAATAATCTTTGCAAACGCGTTGTTAAAGACAAGTAGTGTATTGAATCGGTCGGTCTTCTTTCACCGGTAGACCTTCCTGTACTAGTTGTCTTATAACAATCAGCACCACAAAATCTGTACAAATCTGCGTCCTTGTCGTCTTTGTAGTACAGCATGCACCCATTGCGACAAGAATCGATTTTCTTGTATCCCATCCAGAGCGATCTCACCATCCTCTTAGACCGATAGAAGTCTTTAGGTAACTTAGCACCCGCCGGCAAGATCTCTATAATCAACTCCAACACTCGGTTGTAGCATTCATGCGACATGTTAAAATATGACTTAATGCTCAACAGTCTTGTAACCACCTCCAGCGGTGAATGATCCTCACAACCAGGATACAATGGTAACTAGGCCCCGCGAAAACTATATTCACACACCCGTCGTTATATGCATGATTATCTAAAATAAAATTAGGTCCCGTATGCATATACGGCTCAACATAAGGCTCCGGCTCTGATGCTAAAGACACAAGTTCTCCGTATGCGGTCCACTGATAGTAATTAGACTTGAAACCCCTCGAGTACAAATGATATGTTACTTCCACTTCTGGATAATATTTTACGTTATGACATTTCACACACGAACACTTAATTTTGGTGCCGTCCATGTACTGAGGGAACGCCTTAGCAAACTGCAGGAACTGCTCTACTCCCGCTATGTATTCATCTCGTACACCACACATATCATCAGGATGACGATTGTACATCCATGAACAATTTTGCAAGTAGTAATTCATATCCATTTAGAAAAATTCTGCAAAGATAGACACACATGTTCAGCGCAGTAACTAGTCAAACTGGGTGAAGTTGAGTTGATTAAGTCAATATCTTGGACAAACTAGTCAAACTGGGTGAAGTTGACTAAGTCTAGGCAATTATCCTTCACTAGACATAGACATGGAAGAAATACCGATATTTGCAGTGTCCGAACTTTCTAAGTATATTACAGTAGAGAGACATGGTAACCGTGTGTAGGGATGCAACTCGGGCGGGGCATGGCTCTGCCTACCTGAGCTCACTGCCTATAGGGTATTTCCCCTAGCCTGCCTTACACTTGACCCTTTTCTTCCCTTCACCATTTGCACATCAGTGCATACCAGTGCACATGAGTAGTGTACATGACCTATTAGCCTGTGCCCCAAGCCAATTCCTCTACTCGACTTGATATCATATCCTCTTCATATCAGATATTTGACACCAAGATAGAAAAGGTTGACTGATACTTGATTCTAAAATCCCCCCTTTACCTATCAACTGATACCAACTGATATTAGTTCTTCCTAACACTCAAATAGGGGCTGATCCACTTCATCAAAGGACTGATACATCCTATCAAAAGACTGATACTATAAACCTTTTCATACTTCATATGGCTGATACTAATATAACAAGTAATGGACTAAACTTTAAAGGGAATGGGATTGAATCAATAATGTAACAAACTGAACATTTAAGACTGATCATTAACAAATGGGACTGAAACTCAAAGGCATTGGACTGAAAAACATGGGAATATTAGACTGAACTAATTATCGTAAATTGATACCATACTCCAATGAGTCTGAACTGGATGTAAGGGGGACTGAAACTGATACATACAACTATAAAACTGAAGACTAATAATCTATCTATTTAACTAATATATGACACCTACTCTATATTTACATCTCTGTATTGGGCTACCCTCCCAATCCTTGCTTAAGTGCAGGCAACCTACTGCTGCCAAGTATAGTCCCAGCACTTTCCTTTCAAACCTGCTCTCTGCAGGAGCTCCTCGAGCCTCCTGCAATGAAACTAAGTCCCCATGATGCCTGCACTCGAGTGGGCATCACTCTATTGCCCCAAAACCTATGTAAGGCTCCAAAGCCAACCTTGGCTATGCAAGGTCAAGCCATACTGCCAAGGCCAATTGTTGCTAAGCAAGTAACATTGCTACTTCTACTAATTTACTGGGCCAAACCTGAGCCTTTTCTAGACTATCATTGCCCATCTATTTTGATCCCCCACAACCCGAACCCTATCTAATATCAGTTAACCGATATGTATAGATGGGGCTCTACACAGGGACTTGGACATGCTAAGTACCCTTAGCAAGCTTTACAACAGTTTTTACTGCTTACAAGGGTTCAAATATTTTAACCCAAATCTGAGCCCGAACCCGAGTATCTTCAACCCTAACCCAACCCATTAATGGGTTTATCCGATTTGGTTCGGCCCGTGTGTGTGTCCGTGTGTGTGTTCGTGTGTTTGTGTGTGTGTGTGTCCGTGTGTGTGTGTGTGTCCGTGGGAGAGGAGGAGGAGGAGGAGGGAAAGGAGTTAGGTTAGGGTTTACCTGAGAAAGAGGAGGAGGAGCTCGACGGAGGGGGGGTAGGGGTCGCCGGGGGGGAGGGAGTCGCCGGGGGGGAGGGAGTCGTGGGGGGGAAGGGGTCGTCGGGGGGAAAGAGCTCGATGGAGGGAAATTTGTCACTCCCCGTTCCCAGTATACGTATTTTTAATACATGTACTGCTTAAATGTATTTATTTAATATTTATCATGTATTATCCTGTATTTAAATTCCTTTAAATTTATGTTAATTAATTTTCTGCATTTTACTTTCTGCTTTTATATCTCTGCTTTAGCTAGACTTGGGTTCGGCTTGGTTTGGTTTAGTTAGTTGGTTCATCATGAACCAAACCTAACACCCCCACCTACCACCACCTTTTCATTTAAAGCCAACCCCCATTTTCTCTCTCTTCATTATTTTTCCTTCACCATCACTCTTCTTCTTCTTCCTCATCACTCCCTCCACCTACCAAACCGTAGGCAAGTACAACTTGCTTCCCATGAGAACCCATGTTTTTATAGTTCATTTATCTTCCTCTCATGATCCCAAGAGAGTTTAGAACTTGGCATTTTTCATTTTGAAGTCTTAATTTTTGTAGATCTAGAAATGAGTTATTTTTGGATTTTGGTGGTTTTGATCTATCAAACTTCTTTGTTTGCAAGTTTTGATGGTCCCATGTTGTAGAGAATTTTATTCTACCCAAATTTTGACCTTTGAAAAGTTGGATTTGGACTTATTTTGACCAAGTTATGAACTTTGAAGCTTTGGGTTCAAACCATGGAGTTCTTGCTGATTGGAGAAGACAGTGAGCAGTGGGCGTGAGCTTTTTAGCTTGAGCCACTGAGCTGCGCGCGCTCTTTAGCGCAGCACAGTCTGCCTCATACACTGCCTTTTGGCGACGTATGGTCTTGTATACGCTACCTTGATGGGGAGTCATATGGAGTACATACGCTGCCTTGATGAGGAGCGTATGACTTGCGTACGCTGACTTGGATGGTAAGGAGTCGTATGGAGTTCATACGCTGCCTTTTGGAAGCGTATGACTTGCGTACGCTAGCTTGGATAGTAAGGAGTCGTATGGAGTTCATATGCTGCCTTTTGGAAGCGTATGACTTGCGTACGCTAGCTTGGATAGTAAGGAGTCGTATGGAGTTCATACGCTGCCTTTTGGAAGTGTATGACTTGCGTACGCTAGCTTGGATAGTAAGGAGTCGTATGGAGTTCATACGCTGCCTTTTGGAAGCGTATGACTTGCGTACGCTGACTTGAGCGTAGCTTGACCTGAGCGTACGCTGACTTGAGCGTAGCTTGACTTGAGCGTAGCTTGACCTGAGCGTACGCTGACTTGAGCGTAGGCTGACTTGAGCGTAGGCTGACATGAGCGTAGCCTGCTTACCCTGGATCTTCCATAGCCCTGTATATTGATATTTTATTAGATGTTTAACGTCCATTTTATATCCTTACGCCTTTTGGCATAAAACTTGATATAATCATTATATGCTAATATTTTTGTTAAATATAGATTGTTACGTGGGATGTACCATGTATCGTGAATTAAGTTATAGATACCCCGATTGACTGGAATTAAACCCTGAGAGTTGTAGACTCGACCCCACTGAATATTAGTTGACTTTCATGCCTTGTCACCATTGATAATGATTGTGACCTTGACTAAATATTGATCATGCGTTCCTAGTTGGAACTAAGAGACTGGCTAGTCGTCTTATTAAATTGAATGAATGAGACACGTTCATATTAATTATGGACTATTGAAATCGACTGGCTAATCCCGAATATTGGCATACAGGCACATGCAGGCTTCAATTCATTTATTATTTATTTATCTTACCAAAGAAGCATGTGTACTTTATGGTCAAGACATGATTACTCCGTGGTTAGTTTTGATTGTTGCATTACGCTATGTAAGACCTACAACCTGACCATACTGGTATCATTATAGAGTTGCGCATATCGTACCCCATACGAAAGTACTCATTCTGAATGACCATGATCCACGGCATGGTACTTCACTCAACGTAGAGACTATTAAGTTAAATAAAATAATGATTGCATGGAGAAAATGGATTCCCGAGTTCTTACATGGCAGCCCTCTTGGGACTAGTAGTACCCGACAGGCCGGTTGGTCCCCACAGATACTGCAAATCTGCCACACGGGCAGGGAGTGGTATCTGGTTATATTATCTATTGAATATTGTATATTAATGACGGGCATCCCGCTGGGACTCGTCTAATTCATGATTGGCGCAATTGATTGACTGGGTAAACTAGCCTTGCTTGTGCATAGTAAGAACTGAGAAATCCTTTATTGCATATTTCCGGATAACTTGGGACTCACAATAGCAAGCCGTAGTAGTTGCCTGGCCATTTAAATTAATTTATTTGTGTACTGTACCTACTCTGTTACTTAACTGAGATGATCAGAATGTCAGGACATGACGGGCCAACTTTTGTCCTTGTTTGGTTGGGAGGTTGGTTCGAAGTGTCGTGATGTTGTGTGAGTCTTAGTAGATAGCAGAGATTTATTATCATTTTCTCTTATTACTGGTTTTAGTTCTCATGTCGTGCTTCATTGTGGTACTTGCTATTAGAGGTCTAACCTCTCTGGTTTTGCATGGCCAGATTTAGAGCCGGTCCCCGAGGATCCAGCTTACTTCTATCTCCAAGATGGTCAACACTAGAGGGATGATCGCAGGAGGACTCGAGTGGGTTTCTTACTTCCCCGCCCGTTTTGTTATCTACTTTATACTTTGCCTTTTGGCACCGACATGTTAGTCGGATTGTCTTGTACCTACTTTTGCATAATTGTAACTAAGTCAGACTGCATCTGCTAACAATTGTGTATATATTGCTATATCATCTGGCTATGTTTTGTAAAGCCAGATCTCAAGAACATTTCGACTAAGCGTTTGGGACGCCTTATTGCTTTATCTTAAATGTTCTCTGTTATTGCTTCTTGTTTGAATGATTGAACAATAGATGTGAAGTGACCATAGCGAGACGTGTCACGACCCGCACCCTAGAGTAAGGGCACGAGACGTGGGTACGTCCAGCCTACGCCGCAGTGTCGGCGGTAGAACGCTGTCCTAGGTCATAACATCTAACAATTTAAGGTATAGCAGTTATACTCCCCGAATGGGGGTGACATAACACAATATAAACTCAACCACAGCTAAGGTAGAACAGGTAAGATAGATAGATAATGAAAGATAACAATATCCAGAACAGAGAATCACAGAGGTACAATCCAGAGTTCTAAGTGTCTAAAATAAATACATCTCAGAATATCTCAAGTCTAATACAGTAATCCAGAATAAAAAAGACAGTCCTAATCTAAAGGAGTGTCATCTACAGCTAGTGGCTCCTGCTGCTGGTCCAAGTCTAGGCACTCGTCTAGTGTAGCACCGTAGTAGGTAGGGCAGAACGCCTCAGCCTCGTCCTCTGTAATATTTCAACAGGTCCAGTCAGGACAGGAGCGAGCACAGTACATCTCAACAAATCATAGCAGGTCAGGATATATAATCATACGTATAGAGTAAAATACAAGAACTGAAGAAATATGATAAACAGGAAAGACTGTAAATAAATAGCTACAGTATATAGAGAACTAACAGTGTCTAGTGATTCAGAGCACAAGATGGTTATTTAAACGGCACGATGTTGTACACGAGTAATCTACAGAGGTTGTACACGAGTAATCTACTGGATTGATTACATAACCACTTCTACTCCCCCGCCCCAATCAATACACAAGGATCCAGCTATGATATGTTATTGCACACGAAGTATAGTCGCACATGAGATCATGTGAGCACATGAGTATACACGATTTCACACGATTTGTACACGAAAAGCACGAACACAAGGAGTACACGATGCTCATGATAAAGTACACGAACACGAATACCCGATGTATCCGCTAAGGGGATAACATCGCAGAACAAGATCCATATAGTACTAATCCGTGTTTCCAACGTGTCAGCATCATGTATAGTAATCTAAAGCAGGAAATATACCCCTAATGCAGGATATAAAATGATCAGAGAATGTACTCGCCTGTAACCGGTGAATCTGAGAGAATATAGACTGTCCGAGGAGTGGTGTCTGTCTCCTATAGAACAGTACAAGTCACTATGAGTCTACAAAGATAATACGATGCAAATTAATGCATTCTACATGAAACTAGGTCAATTTAGACCAAAGTCAACTCTTGGTCAACTCTGGTCAACCCTAGAAGTCAAACTAGGTCAAACTAGTCTAATCTAGGTCTAGCAAGACTATTCTAGGTTTTTTAGGCTAATCTAGGCAATACCATGTCAAGCCTACCAATACACACATTGGTATATTGATAAAAATCTATTATAGAATATATAGCCTATAGCCTCTATACCCTATTACCCATACCCTATGTTCACACTATAACATAACACATAATATCCCAATATCATGACACCACATATATCATATATATATTAAAATACAAAACACATATATATAGGGAAGCTTGTATATATATAACAAGGCTTATATATATATATATATACACATAGAGAGTGAGGGAAAAACTCATGAGAACATGTGTATGTGTGTGTGTGTGTTCAGACATGAGAAATCAGTGAGGAATTTACTGTGCAATGTGGTTGTGTGTCAATGGCTAGAGAGGACATGTGTGTGTGAGTGAATGTGAGGGCTAAAATCTGTGAGTAAGATGTGGTGTGTAATGAAACTGTGATAGGAGGAAAAACAGTGAACTAGAACAGTCAAAAAGTTGAAACCAAACTCTATATACCAATTTCCCTATCACAATCAATTCCTCAATCTCAAATTGAAGGATTAACATTCAGTCTAACAACTGAACTCAACCCAGGTAAGAAAACTGAGAATAAAATCTCATTCCAGCCAACAAATTGAATCACAGGCTATCAACAAAAGAATCTCAGGTAATAAAACCAAATGAAAGGATTGAACCATAGTTTAAGAAAACTGATATTGAAATCAATGAACGTAAACTTCCTCATTAAAAACTCAGGTACCCAGTTCAAAATATGGTTAACTATCATAGGTAAATGAACCTTAACTGGAAACCATTCCCTCACAGTTATTAGGAATGACTTCTCAGGTGTAGAAGAAATCGAACCCAGGAATGCATTGGTTCTCAGATTATACTAACCCCAAACATTACTCAATACATTCCCAGGCTTCACCTGAACCAATTCAGGTATTAAGGAAGGCAACATGATATCAAAATGAGGAAAACCAAGGAATCAGAGATTTATTTCCGATTATACAGTTCAATTTAATAGAAAACTGGAAACACAAATAATTCAGTTTAACATACATTCCCAGGTTTCAAAAAAACTGGGAGACAACAATCTCAGTAAACGTTCAACTGGAAAACAACTTGTTAATCAAAGGTAAATCCTGAGTAGGGAGAATTCTCAGGTTTCAATACATTCTCAGGTTTCATGACAAATCTCAGGTTTCAACAAATTCGAAATGAACTCTAACCATATTCAAAAAAACTCAATACATAACCAAAAGCCTAAAATGGAGTTTAGAGACTTAGTTAACATAATTTGTAACATGTAGGATCCTAAAATCAATTGAAAAACTTATCACATACAGGGAATTAAATGGTTTGAAAAACTGGAATTCAAGTATCAGGACTTGTATCAGACTTTGCACTGTTTACTACAAATCGAACCCAAAACACAATCTAAAACCCAAACCATCAAGTGACATGGTGTAACAGAGATTAAACATCACATTTAGGATTTAGTTAAACATTAAAACCTATTTTAGAATCATTTAAAACGATTTAAATAACAAAAACATACACAGCACACGCACGCACACACAGCTGCCCAGTGCACACGAAATAACGTGTCCGACACGACACGAGGACTCGTGAAACTTTGTGAGCCTCGTGTCAGTCATCGCCCCTATCCCTATACCAAATTTCTCGTGTCGACGTTGCGTGTCCAGCGCGCAGTAGCCCTCGAGCAGCAGGGCACGCACTGTGCCCGCGCGCGCGCGTGCACGACCGAATGTGCACGAGCCCGACACGACACGACACGACACTAAGAACAGGAGAAAACACTAGAAACCTATAAGCGAGGTCTAACACTAAATTCCTATTCAAACAAAACCCAAAAAAACACACGAAATGCCCATTGGGGCATTTCATCAAACACCCAATGATACACACTGATATGTGTCCAGAATGGACACGAAACGACACGAAAACTTAGGAAACCCTATTCCTATAGTTAGGCTAGGGTTAGGGCAACCTAGAAATGAATTTTACCAGATTTTAGGAGCTATGGATAGGATTATACCTCAATGTGCACAAACTCCCAAAAAAACCTCAAAGGAAAGATTCCTCAAACCACCCGAGGTCCTTCAAATTGTTTTCTCCCTGTCAAAAATTATTACCAACAGCAAGAACACAAGATTTAGAGCCTACTGGAATTTACTAGAGGGAAAAAGGACTTGAAATGAATTTATTATGAATTTATGAAGATGGAACTTACCCCTTTCTAAAAACTTGATAAACCCTAAGAAAGAGGCTAGCCTTAATTCCTAGGAGAGTATTTATAGAGGGGGGGGCTGTCATGTGGCCGGCCATAGGGCCCTAGGGCTAGGTTTTGGCTAGTTGGTTGAGTCCTAATTGGTTTAAGTCATGATTATGACTTGTGACTTCACAAGCCATTCCTAGACCAAACAAATTCCAATTTGCCCCAAATCAATTCTAATGAACTTGAAATCACTAATTTAGGTCACACTAGGGTTTCTTAACAAAACCAAGATGTCTTGACCTTGGTTAGCCAATAGGACAGTCATCTAGTCATCACTAGTCAAAGTCAACTATAGGATCAAAAATAATTCTACCAAAAATCACCAAAAATTACTAAAAAATTATATTAAATATATTTAATAATAAAAATCCCAAAATAATTCCAAAATTTTGAAAATAACCAAAATACCCTCAAGCTAGAAAAGTGGCAGTGACAAATCTACCCCCCTTAAATAATTTCGTCCTCGAAATTAAAAGGCGAAACTAAACTGCGAAGAAGGATAGAAAAGTATACCTCAGGGTCCAAAAAGATAGGGGTACCGCTCGCGCATCTCATCCTCCCGCTCCCAGGTAGACTCTCCTGGAGAATGATGCCTCCATGCGACGCGTACCAAGGGTATCACCTGGTTCCTCAATACCTTCTCCCGGCGATCCAAAACCTCCACAGGCTGTTCTGGATAACTGAGAGTAGGTCCAACCTCTATCTCCGAGTGATCGAGCACATGGCTAGGGTCAGCCACGTACCGTCTCAGCTGTGATACGTGGAATACGTTATGGACGCCCACTAGTGCAGGTGGCAAGTCTAGCCTGTATGCCACGTCACCGACTATCCCGCTGATAACGAAAGGGCCGATGAAGCGCGGGCTAAGCTTCCCACCTCCACCAAAATGTATCGTACCACGTGTCGGAGATATCCACAGAAAAACCATGTCTCCAACCTAATCACAAGCAAGGTCTCAAGTTACTAAAAATCAACACGATCAATCAAACAAAACAAAATTACAACCTAATTCTAATCCTACTCTAAATCTGTACCTCAAACTCCAGCGGCCTCCGGTGGCTATCGGCACAGTGTCGATGTCTGTCCTGCGCCACGCGAAGTTTGTCCCTGATGAGCTTCACCTTCTCGGCTGCATCAACAACCATCTCTGGTCCCAGTAAAGCTTGCTCTCCAACATCATCCCAAGATAAGGGTGTACGACACCTACGCCCGTACAGAGCCTCAAACGGTGACATCTCAATGCTGGCCTGAAAACTGTTGTTGTAAGCAAACTCCACCAAATGCAGGTGATCCTCCCAGGAACCTCCAAAATCCAGGACGCACGTCCGCAACATATCCTCAAGGGTCTGAATAGTCCTCTCTGACTGTCCGTCCGTCTGGGGGTGGTATGCGGTACTAAACTTGAGCTGAGTGTCCAAGCTAGTCTGCAGGCTCCTCCAGAAATAGAAAGTAAAGCGACTATCCCGATCTGAGACTATACTGACGGGAACTCCGTGAATCCTGACTATCTGTCTCATATACAACTCCGCCAGCCTCTCTGTAGACGTACCCACCTTGAATGGCAAGAAGTGGGCCGATTTGGTCAACCTGTCAACGATGACCCAAATCGCATCTTTTCCTCCTGGTGTACGGGGCAATCCTGATACAAAGTCTATGGTAATATGCTCCCACTTCCACTCTGGAATGGGCAGCGGCTGCAACAAACCTCCAGGCCTCTGCCTCTCAGCCTTGACCTACTGACAGATCAAGCATCTAGCTACGAAGTTGGACACCTTCCTCTTCATCCCGTACCACCAGACATGCTCTCGCAGATCCCTGTACATCTTGTTGGCACCAGGATGTATAGAGTATTGCGATCTGTGAGCCTCCTGCATAATCTGCTCTCTGAGCTCCCCGCTGGGCACACATAACCTGGCACCGTGCCTCAGGGCACCATCCTCTGCAAGTGAGAACTCAGTATCCTCCACTCCCATACTGATCTGCTCTCGGATACACCACAGAGCCACATCATCAAATTGTGTCGCCTTGATCCTGTCCATCAAGTCTGACTGTATCTGTAGGCCCCATAACTGCATCTGCACTCCGGGCACGATCACCTCAATCCCAAGGCTCTCCAAATCTGCAAGCAGGTGCCGATCCATAGTCAAACACATGGCTGTCGGATACCTACTCAAGGCATCGGCAACCACGTTGGCCTTCCTCGGATGATACTGGAGTGCGATATCAAAGTCCTTCATCAGCTCAAGCCACCTGCGCTGCCTCATGTTCAACTCCTTCTGAGTGAACACGTACTTCAAGCTCTTGTGGTCTGTGAAGATCTCCACCCTCTCGCCATACAAATAGTGCTTCCATAACTTCAAAGCAAAAATCACCGCCGCCAGCTCCAGGTCATGGGTAGGGTAGTTCTTCTCATGAGGACGTAATTGCCTGGAAGCATAGGCAATCACCTTCCCATGCTGCTGCAAGACGCAACCCAGCCCCTTCCCTAGAGCATCACTATAAATAGTGAAACCACCTGATCCTGAAGGCAATGTCAGAATCGGAGCTGTCGTAAGACGCTTCTTCAACTCGTCAAAAGCTGCCTGACACTCCTCTGACCAAACATACTCAGTATCCTTCCGGGTCAACCGTGTCAACGGCTCTGCAACCCGGGAGAAATCCTGCACAAATCTCCTATAGTATCCTGCCAGCCCCAGGAAACTCCTGATCTCTGCCACTGAAGTCGGCACTGTCCAAGCCTCAACTGCTACAATCTTCTTGGGGTCAACTGAGATACCATCTCCAGTCACCACATGCCCCAAGAAGTCCACCTGGTCCAAGAAAGACTCACACTTGGAGAGTTTTCCATAAAACTGCTCCTGCCTGAGAGTCTCTAGCACTATCCGCAGATGCTCCTTGTGCTCCTCTTCTGTCTTGGAATATATCAAGATATCATCAATGAACACCACCACGAACTTGTCCAAGTACTGGTGGAACACCTTGTTCATTAGATTCATAAACACTGCTGGTGCATTGGTTAGCCCAAACGGCATAACCAAGAACTCAAACTGCCCGTACCGCATCCTGAAAGCGGTCTTAGGAATATCCTCCCTCTTCACCTTCACCTGGTGATAGCCTGACCTCAAATCAATCTTGGAGAACACCCGAGCTCCGCTCAACTGATCAAACAGATCATCGATCCGTGGCAGTGGATATCTGTTCTTGATTGTCAGGTTGTTAAGTGCCCTGTAGTCGATACACATACGTACCGACCCATCCTTCTTGGGTACGAAAAGTACCGGTGCACCCCAAGGTGAAGAACTCGAGCGAATGAAGCCCTTGTCCTGCAGCTCATCCACCTGCTTCTTCAGCTCCACTAACTCGCTGTTGTTCACTCGATAGACATGCTGGGAGATCGGTTTCGCGCCGGAAACCAAGTCTATCGAGAACTCTACATCTCTGTCCGGTGGAAGCCCTGGCAACTCCTCTGGAAATACGTCCATAAACTCTGCGATCAAGGGATGCGGAGCCACCTGCTCCTCGACTGATGCTCCACAGAAAACTCCGTCGTCCTGCTCTGCCTGCCGTCGGGTGTACTCAAACTCTGGCTCTCCTGGGGCCCCGAACAAAACTCTACCCCCACGGCAATCAATGCGGGCGTGGTGTCTACTCAGCCAGTCCATACCTAATACAATGTCGTAGTTCGGTAATGGCATGACTAGTAGACTCATCCCCAACTCTCGACCTCCCAAAATGACACTCCGCCCTCTGCAAACATCACTCACGAGGATGACCCCACCCCCGGTCGTGATCTTGCAGGTCCTAGACAATGGTTCCGAAATCAAAATGTGTCTAATAGCATATGATACAGACACAAAGCTATGGGAAGCCCCAGAATCAAAGAGTGCAAATGCTGGAAGGGAGTCGAGAAGAACCGAACCTGCTATCAGCTCTCCGATGACCTCAGCATCCTCAGCTGCCATGGAGAAAGCTCGCCCCTGCTGTCCACCCCGTGCCTGCTGCTGGTGCTGCTGGAACCTCTGCTGCTGGGTCTGTAGGGATGGTCCCCTCTGCTGGCCTGCTGGAGCCTTGGCTGCCCCAGCTCCTCCTGGTACCGGACGTACCGACGTAACTGGACACTCTCGCATCTGATGGTCTGCTGATCCACACATTAAGCATCTGCCGAGTCTCTTCCTGCACTCGTCCCACTTGTGCCCAGGCTTCTTGCAGAAAGTACAACTAATAGCCTGTTGCCTGGGTGCCTGCTGCCCCCTCTGATGCTGGTGCTGCACCTGCTGGAAAGGTGCACGGCCCTGCTGCTGGTGCTGCTGCACTGGCCTCTGATGCTGAAACTGCTGCTGGAAATGAGGCCTCTTGGCCTGCCCCTGACTGCTACTGCCTGACTGAAAGTCGCGACCTCTCTTCTGCCTCAGTCCCAGGTCGTCCTCTGCTGCCATGGCCCCAGAATAAATCTCAGCAAAAGTAGCATTCCGATCGCTCTTGGTCAGCGACCGAATCTCCCTAGTCAAACCTCGGCGAAACTTCCTCGCCTTGGTCTTCTCCGTCAGATCATCAATAAATCGGGCCAGTCGGCAGAACTCCCCGGCATACTCAGCAACTGTCTGGTTCCCCTGAACCAGAGCCTCGAACTGCGCCTCGATCCCACCCAAGGCTACATCGGGAAAGAACTGCTCCTTGAACAGCTCCTTGAACCGGGCCCAAGTCTGGCCCTCCACTCCTACTCTGGGATCAGTCTGGTACCATGCACGGGCCAAATCCTGCATCTGGCTGCCCGCTGCCTCAATGTATTGCCGATCTGGTATCTCTGCCAGTCGAAAGATCTCCTCTATGTGCTCAATCCAATCATCGGCATAGTGAATGCCCTCTGTACCCAAGAACTCCCGAGGATGCATCTTCTGGAAGTCCTGAATATCTTTCTCTCTTTCTCCGACGGGGCTGCTGCTGGGCCCCCTGACCAGTCACCATCTCAACAGTCGTGCGTACTAGCTGGTGCGCCTCATCAATCCCCTGCCTGAAATCTGCTGTCTGCCTCTGACTCTGCTGGTGCGAGGACTCCAGAATCCTCTCCACGAAGGAGAAGAGATGGACAGCATCAACCATCCCCACAGGCGGAGGCTGCTGCGTGGGAAGGATCTCTGGAAGCACCATGCTCGGCCTCCCGACTGGTGGAGGTGCTCCTCCAAAAGTGGCAGAAACTCCCACTCCTGAGGGCTGCACTGGCCCTGTGGCACCGGGAGTTGGATGCTGGACACGAGAGGTGGCAGATCCCTCTCCAGCCTCTTCCGTCACGGGGCGATACGATCGCGTCTCAACCATCCTGGAGACACAGATCAAATAAGAAGCAATTACTGAGAATGAGTCAAAATAATCAAAGGAGGACAGTTTAAAATTCTAAGGAAGACAATAAGCAGCAAAATAGATACACGGAATCTGATAAGGAGTTTTTCCTAGTGTGATTGAGTACCTTCAAACATATGCTAATTTCTACTACAGGCTGCAGCGATATTCTAGTTCAAATACCACTACACTTATATCCTAGACCTACATGGGCCATGTAACACCCAGTTTTCTAAAATGAGGGTAATTTTGAAATTTTGTATTTTAATTAATTTAATTATGATATTTATTTAATAATATGATTTTTGGTAATTTTTAATCATTTTTAAACCATTTAAATCTTGACTTGTGATTTTGGTGCATTGACTAGTGTAGCTTTAGACTGTTGACCTAGAGCCTAGTCATTGTGATTAGGATATTTGATTAGTACATTTAGCCTAGAGGATAATTGGTCATTTTAGAATTTATTGGAATTTTTAGGAATTTTTAGAATTTATTTTGGAATTGTTTGATTGAAGGTTGACTAGGTTGACTAGGTTGACTTTGACTAGCTTTGACTTTGTGACCTAACCCTAGTTAGGTTGGACTTGACTAGATATGAGAACCTAGGTTAAGTTAGGTCAACCATACTCTAGTTAGTGAAAATATTGGAGAATATTGAGTTTTGAATAGAGAGATTTAACCACAAGTCATGACATTTGATTTTTAAGTCATTTGTTTAATGGCTAGGCCCAAAGCCCATTAGCCAAGTGCCCAACCCTAACCCTAACCATTTTGTCCAGCCACTTAAACCTCATTGGGATCCCCCCCTTATAAATATTCTCTTGGAATTAGGGCTAGCCTCTAAGGAAGAACAAGCTTTAGGAAGAGGTAATGTCCCTACTTCAAAAATCCATAGAAAATCCATTTTTGCTCCTTTTTCCCCCAAACAAATTGCAATGGATTTTAATCTGGGTATTCTTGCTGTTTTGATAACTTATTCTCAGATTCAAATCAATTTGGAGGAGTTTGACTCTCAAGAGGAACCCCTCTCTTTAGAGCTTTTTGGAGAGATTTGATACATTGAGGTAACTCACCATTCCTACCATAAAATTTTGGTTTAAGTGCATGAATAGGGAGCCCTAGACCTAACCTAACTATAGGAATAAGAAACCCTAGGTTTTCGTGCCCTTTCGTGTCCAAACAGGACACGTATCAGTGACCTGTGTTACCTGTTTGATGAAATGTCTCAGAGAGACTTTCAGTGCTGTTTTCAAATTCTAACTGAATGTAAAATTGTATTTTGTTGTCGCTTAAGCATTTCTGTAGCTCTGAGCTAATCTTGAGCTTGTGTCGTGTCTCCACGACACTCGTGCACACGCCCTCGCGCACAAGCGCGCGCGGGCTACAGTGTTCCCCTGCATCACGGGCTTGATTTTGGACACGACACGAATCCTATTGACACGAAACTTTGGGAGAGTGTTGGGGCACCGTCGGTCACCCCTCTCCCCAAGTTTGGTGTCAGCTCGTGGTCGGGTTTGGGAGAAATTCCACGCGCACGAGGAATACACTGGGTCAGTGCACTGTTTTGTGTTTCCTTTTGCTGGACACGTTTGTGTCCACAAATGTGGACACAAACTCGACACACTACACGTTTATGATGTGGGGATTCAATACCTACCATTGTTTGGGTTGTTTAGTTCAAATGTAAGTTAAATTCCATTTTTCCCTATTTAGCTAAACTGTGAAACTGTCACATATAACTTGTTTCTTTCCAGTTTTAAATGTTGAAGTTTAGCATCCATTTTACCAATCTCTACTGCAAACTAATGTGGTTTGGGACCATGTATTGGATTACCTATGTGTTGGCTAAGGCCATGTCAAATTTGGTTTGATGATATGGGTTTTTGGTGTTGAAAAAATCTGGGTTAACAGAGAACTGTCAAAACTGATTTTCTTTCCAGTTTTAAAATGGGATTTTGGCAAGGATTTTCTCTAAGTTTAAACTGATTAGATTCACTGTTTTAATCCTTAACATATACACCTATGTCTTGTGTATTGATATGTTGAAAATTGGAAGGTTTGGTAGAGGCTTTTGTGAAATCTGAGATTTAATAGGCTTTGGTGAAGTCTGTGTTCAAGTTAGTGTTTTATTCACTATTTTGATCCTATGTACAACCTGGGTTGAGTTGAACTGTTTAATTCTGAGTTCACATTGTTTTGAGTTACAAATTTGAGTTTCACTTGTGTTGAATCCATATCAAAAACTGAATTGTTTGTTTGTATAAACTTGTGTATTAATGTTTAGGACTTGAGTTTTGTGTGATGATGAAAAAACCTGAGTTTTAGTTTTAAACTGTCAAAACTGAGATTGATAGGTTGTGTAGAAATCTGAGATTTGAAATGTGTGTGATTGCATGTTAATACCAAGACTGAGATGTATATGTTGTGTTTAACTGTAATATCAATACAAAAATCTGAGTTTGAAGTTGTTTGGTAAAACTACATGTTTAATACAAAAACCTGGGTTTTAGTTTGAAATGTGAAATCTGAATATTTTGTATTAGTTAAGGTTTGGACAGAACTGGGTTGTTGGTTTGCACTTTCAGAATACAGTGAACTGCCTTTCTGTTAAGATCAAAACCTGAGTTTTCAAATAGAAAAGAACTGTCATTTGGTTAGTATGTAATTCATGAGTTGGGAGAGAACTGTTTTAGTAGGTTTAAGTGATGTTGTGAGTAGCCTGTCACCTTGTAACACTCACACACTCACATTGTCTCCACACACCCTTGTGTTTCCATTCTAGCACACACACACATACACTTTAGCCTTGGTTGATTTCTAAGTTATTCCTACATTTACATATGTGTGTATCATATATACCTATATATGTATATATATGTTTTCTCCTTAAATGTGTGATTGTATAAATATCATATATGGAAGCCTATGGATACTAGCCTATATGCATATAGGGATATCCACATACTTTCATATGTGATGTGGTATAGGTACATTGTGCTATTGGCCTATGGTGTGTCTATTAGTCTAGTTAGACTTAGAAATGACTTGTTAGACTTAGGTTAGACTTGTTTAGACCTAGTTTGATTTATTTAGACTAGACTGACCTAGTTTGACTTCCAGAGTTGACCAAGAGTTGACTTTGGCCTAGATTGACCTAGATTCATGTAGAATGCATAGTAGAACTTCAGTTTACCATTTTTAGACATGTTGTGACTTGTACTGTTCTATAGGAGACAGACACCACTCCTCGGACAGTATATTCTCTTCAGACACTCAGGCTATCAGGCGAGTACATTCTCTGACCGTTTCATACTTGTATGGATATACATTCTTGCTCTAGATTACTGTACTTGATGTTGACACGACCGTTATCACGGATTGGTACTATATGGATCTCATTTTGAGATGTTATCTCCTTGTATTCACTAGATACATATTGTGACGTGCGTTTCACTTCCATATTGTATTTATTGAATACCCATATCCTTGTATACTCATTGTGCATATTGTACTCTCATTATCACATGAGCCCAGGGATAGACCATTGTACACTATTGTATAACATTGTACATCCATTGTATAACATTGTACACTATTGTATAAGATAACGTAACTGGAGAAGATCCTTGTGTATTGATTGGGGAGGGGGAGTAGAATTGGTTATGTACTCAAATCCTATTGTACAACATTGTATAACTATTGTATATGTCTATTGTACACCCACGTGCAATGGAGTTACCATTGCATTTTCCTAGCCCGTTTACATAACCAGATTGTACTCTAAATCACATGTTCCTTACAGTTCTTACTTATCATATTTAGATATTTCTTGTTATCAAATCTCTACTGTTTTTCATATATCTTCTCCTTTCAGCGTTTCATGTACTTTACTCTATTGCATGCTTTATATTTCCTAACTCGATATGAACTGCGTGAGATATTTTGTGCTCGCTCCCGTCCTGACTGGACCTGTTGAAAATTTTACAGAGGATGAGGAGGAGGCCTGCATAGATACCTACTATGGGGCAGCAGTGGATGCCATGTGTGACCCAGACTTCCAGCCTGATCCACTAGTTTAGAGACTGAGGCTCCCTAGTCTAGGTTTACATTTACTGTCATTTGAGATCTGATTGTATATTCTTTCATTCCAGTTTTTAGAGACTTGTATTGGGTTGGATGTTCTGTTTGTATGGCAGTAGATGCTTAGACTCTCTCTCTGATTGTATTCTGTGGATCTTCATTCCAGCAGTTATCTATCTATCTTTTATTTTCATCATTCTGCCTTAGATGTGATTGAGACTGTATATGGTTATGTCACCTCCATTGGGAGTGTATATACTGTACGGGTACCTTTATATTGTTAGATGATTGACCTAGGACAGCGTTCTACCGCCGACACTGCGGCGTAGGCTGGGCGTTGTTACGTTCTCGTACCCTCACAGTGGGTGCGGGTCGTGACACGTTTTTAGTGGTGGCCCATGCAGGTCGAGTTTATGTAGTGGTATTCGAATTAGAGTATCACTACAGCCTGCAGTAGGATTAGGATATTTTTGAAGGTACTCAATCATACTAGGAAAAAACTCATATCAAATTCATACCATCTCAGTTCTTGCTGATATTGTTCTCCTTGAATATAACTGTCCTCCTTTGCTATTTCGACTCATTCTCAGCAATTGTTGTTTTGATCTGTCTTCAGGATGGTGGAGACGCGATTACAGCGTGCCATTCATGGAGATACTGTAGAGGGGACAGCTACCTCTCAGCCAGTTCAGCGGGGTCGGGAGGCTACAGCTCCTGCCACCTCTGCTCATATTGGGACTTCAGCAGTAGCAGCAGCAGCTGAGGGTATGCCTTCACCAGTTCGGAGGCAGGACCCAGTCACTCCAGAGGATCCTTTCCAGCCGCCACCGCCTCCAGGATATGTGGACGCAGCTCAGATGTTCGCGTATTTTCAACAGTTCATGGACCGACAGCAGGCTCGGCAGGACCGAGGCATGGAGTTGGCTGTCACGACAGCCGCAGCTCGACCAGTGGTACAGCAGCCGAAGACGCCGGGGATCGAGCAGTTTTAGAAGATGAGCCCCAGAGACTTTTTGGGGACAGAGGGGATCCTATATGCCGATGAGTGGATCGAGCATATGGAGGAGATCTTCCGCTTGGCCAGGATTCCAGCAGACCTTCAGATCGAGGCAGCAGCTAGCCGGATGCGAGATCTTGCTCGCACCTGGTATCAGTCGGACCCCAGGATGGGAGTACCAGGGCAGACTTGGGAGCAGTTCAGGGGCTTCTTCAAGAAGAAGTTCTTCCCAGATTCAGCAGTCAGAGCCTTGGAGACGCAGTTTGAGAACTTGGTCCAGGGGAGCCTCTCAGTAGAGGAGTATGCGGGAGAGTTTGGCCATTTTGGCAGGTTTGTTGAGGGGTTGAGCGAGACGGCGAAGGCCCAGCGGTTCCGGAAGGGTTTGGTCAAGGAGGTCAAGTCCCTGACCAAAGGGAACAGAGATGCTACTTTTGAGGAGATTCTGACGGGAGCCTTATTGGCGGAGGATGATCTTGAGCTTAGGCTCAAGAGGGGACGAGACCCAGCTGGGGGTAGCAGCAGCAGAGGATCGGCCAAGAGGCCGCACGTTCAGCATGAGTTTCAGCAGCAGTATCAGCAGCCGATGGCCCATTTCCAGCAGCAGCAGCAGAGGCCTGTTCAGTATCAGGGACAGAGACAGGTGCAGTATCAGCAGGCACCCAGGCAGCAGCAGAACACTGTGTGCAACTTCTGCAAGAAGCAAGGCCATGGATGGGACGACTGTAGGAAGAGACTGGGTATGTGTTTGCCTTGCGGATCAGTGGAGCATCAGTGTAGAGAGTGTCCCAAGAACCCGACACCATTGGCTCAGGTAGCACCAGGAGCTAGAGCTCCGGCAGGGCAGCAGAGGGGACCACCATTGCAGACTCAGCAGCAGAGGTTCGTCCAGCATCAGCAGCAGGCCAGGGGAGGCCAGCCAGGGCGAGCTTTCGCCATGACAGCCGAGGATGCTCAGGCCGTTGGAGATCTAGTTGCAGGTTCCGTTCTTGATTCAATTCTGCAATTCCTATCTTGAAAATTCAGTTCCATCTATTCCTATCTGCTGCTTCATTGTTGATAAATTTCGATCTGGTGCTTCATTATGATTTAATTTTCTTCTGAGATAAGTCGTATGGGCTAGGTCGCCTCGATTATGAGATTTTAGAATCCTCTAGGGTCATGCTAGCAGGCATAGTGAGGACATATAGTCGGACTATGGACGTATTTTTCGGGTGTGGGAATTTAAGGTTTTCGCTGCCAAGCGCGCGGCAATGCGAAAATTTTAAATACCACAATTCTAGAGGTATGTACCATAGTTGAGGACTCTGTGATTATCGTAGCCTTGCTCACTGGCATGACAGAGATTCTGAGTATCATAGTTTTGGACAGACGCATATGATTATCTGACGGTATGTTTGAGACTCTGATTGTGGGGTGTTTGACCTAGAAGGACTACTACCATTTTAATTTCGAGGACGAAATTCTTCTAAGGTGGGTAGACTTGTAACACCCAGTTTTCTAAAATGAGGGTAATTTTGAAATTTTGTATTTTAATTAATTTAATTATGATATTTATTTAATAATATGATTTTTGGTAATTTTTAATCATTTTTAAACCATTTAAATCTTGACTTGTGATTTTGGTGCATTGACTAGTGTAGCTTTAGACTGTTGACCTAGAGCCTAGTCATTGTGATTAGGATATTTGATTAGTACATTTAGCCTAGAGGATAATTGGTCATTTTAGAATTTATTGGAATTTTTAGGAATTTTTAGAATTTATTTTGGAATTGTTTGATTGAAGGTTGACTAGGTTGACTAGGTTGACTTTGACTAGCTTTGACTTTGTGACCTAACCCTAGTTAGGTTGGACTTGACTAGATATGAGAACCTAGGTTAAGTTAGGTCAACCATACTCTAGTTAGTGAAAATATTGGAGAATATTGAGTTTTGAATAGAGAGATTTAACCACAAGTCATGACATTTGATTTTTAAGTCATTTGTTTAATGGCTAGGCCCAAAGCCCATTAGCCAAGTGCCCAACCCTAACCCTAACCATTTTGTCCAGCCACTTAAACCTCATTGGGATCCCCCCCTTATAAATATTCTCTTGGAATTAGGGCTAGCCTCTAAGGAAGAACAAGCTTTAGGAAGAGGTAATGTCCCTACTTCAAAAATCCATAGAAAATCCATTTTTGCTCCTTTTTCCCCCAAACAAATTGCAATGGATTTTAATCTGAGTATTCTTGTTGTTTTGATAACTTATTCTCAGATTCAAATCAATTTGGAGGAGTTTGACTCTCAAGAGGAACCCCTCTCTTTAGAGCTTTTTGGAGAGATTTGATACATTGAGGTAACTCACCATTCCTACCATAAAATTCTGGTTTAAGTGCATGAATAGGGAGCCCTAGACCTAACCTAACTATAGGAATAAGAAACCCTAGGTTTTCGTGCCCTTTCGTGTCCAAACAGGACACGTATCAGTGACCTGTGTTACCTGTTTGATAAAATGTCTCAGAGAGACTTTCAGTGCTGTTTTCAAATTCTAACTGAATGTAAAATTGTATTTTGTTGTCGCTTAAGCATTTCTGTAGCTCTGAGCTAATCTTGAGCTTGTGTCGTGTCTCCACGACACTCGTGCACACGCCCTCGCGCACAAGCGCGCGCGGGCTACAGTGTTCCCCTGCATCACGGGCTTGATTCTGGACACGACACGAATCCTATTGACACGAAACTTTGGGAGAGTGTTGGGGCACCGTCTGTCACCCCTCTCCCCAAGTTTGGTGTCAGCTCGTGGTCGGGTTTGGGAGAAATTCCACGCGCACGAGGAATACACTGGGTCAGTGCACTGTTTTGTGTTTCCTTTTGCTGGACACGTTTGTGTCCACAAATGTGGACACAAACTCGACACACTACACGTTTATGATGTGGGGATTCAATACCTACCATTGTTTGGGTTGTTTAGTTCAAATGTAAGTTAAATTCCATTTTTCCCTATTTAGCTAAACTGTGAAACTGTCACATATAACTTGTTTCTTTCCAGTTTTAAATGTTGAAGTTTAGCATCCATTTTACCAATCTCTACTGCAAACTAATGTGGTTTGGGACCATGTATTGGATTACCTATGTGTTGGCTAAGGCCATGTCAAATTTGGTTTGATGATATGGGTTTTTGGTGTTGAAAAAATCTGGGTTAACAGAGAACTGTCAAAACTGATTTTCTTTCCAGTTTTAAAATGGGATTTTGGCAAGGATTTTCTCTAAGTTTAAACTGATTAGATTCACTGTTTTAATCCTTAACATATACACCTATGTCTTGTGTATTGATATGTTGAAAATTGGAAGGTTTGGTAGAGGCTTTTGTGAAATCTGAGATTTAATAGGCTTTGGTGAAGTCTGTGTTCAAGTTAGTGTTTTATTCACTATTTTGATCCTATGTACAACCTGGGTTGAGTTGAACTGTTTAATTCTGAGTTCACATTGTTTTGAGTTACAAATTTGAGTTTCACTTGTGTTGAATCCATATCAAAAACTGAATTGTTTGTTTGTATAAACTTGTGTATTAATGTTTAGGACTTGAGTTTTGTGTGATGATGAAAAAACCTGAGTTTTAGTTTTAAACTGTCAAAACTGAGATTGATAGGTTGTGTAGAAATCTGAGATTTGAAATGTGTGTGATTGCATGTTAATACCAAGACTGAGATGTATATGTTGTGTTTAACTGTAATATCAATACAAAAATCTGAGTTTGAAGTTGTTTGGTAAAACTACATGTTTAATACAAAAACCTGGGTTTTAGTTTGAAATGTGAAATCTGAATATTTTGTATTAGTTAAGGTTTGGACAGAACTGGGTTGTTGGTTTGCACTTTCAGAATACAGTGAACTGCCTTTCTGTTAAGATCAAAACCTGAGTTTTCAAATAGAAAAGAACTGTCATTTGGTTAGTATGTAATTCATGAGTTGGGGGAGAACTGTTTTAGTAGGTTTAAGTGATGTTGTGAGTAGCCTGTCACCTTGTAACACTCACACACTCACATTGTCTCCACACACCCTTGTGTTTCCATTCTAGCACACACACACATACACTTTAGCCTTGGTTGATTTCTAAGTTATTCCTACATTTACATATGTGTGTATCATATATATACCTATATATGTATATATATGTTTTCTCCTTAAATGTGTGATTGTATAAATATCATATATGGAAGCCTATGGATACTAGCCTATATGCATATAGGGATATCCACATACTTTCATATGTGATGTGGTATAGGTACATTGTGCTATTGGCCTATGGTGTGTCTATTAGTCTAGTTAGACTTAGAAATGACTTGTTAGACTTAGGTTAGACTTGTTTAGACCTAGTTTGATTTATTTAGACTAGACTGACCTAGTTTGACTTCCAGAGTTGACCAAGAGTTGACTTTGGCCTAGATTGACCTAGATTCATGTAGAATGCATAGTAGAACTTCAGTTTACCATTTTTAGACATGTTGTGACTTGTACTGTTCTATAGGAGACAGACACCACTCCTCGGACAGTATATTCTCTTCAGACACTCAGGCTATCAGGCGAGTACATTCTCTGACCGTTTCATACTTGTATGGATATACATTCTTGCTCTAGATTACTGTACTTGATGCTGACACGACCGTTATCACGGATTGGTACTATATGGATCTCCTTTTGAGATGTTATCTCCTTGTATTCACTAGATACATATTGTGACGTGCGTTTCACTTCCATATTGTATTTATTGAATACCCATATCCTTGTATACTCATTGTGCATATTGTACTCTCATTATCACATGAGCCCAGGGATAGACCATTGTACACTATTGTATAACATTGTACATCCATTGTATAACATTGTACACTATTGTATAAGATAACGTAACTGGAGAAGATCCTTGTGTATTGATTGGGGAGGGGGAGTAGAATTGGTTATGTACTCAAATCCTATTGTACAATATTGTATAACTATTGTATATGTCTATTGTACACCCACGTACAATGGAGTTACCATTGCATTTTCCTAGCCCGTTTACATAACCAGATTGTACTCTAAATCACATGTTCCTTACAGTTCTTACTTATCATATTTAGATATTTCTTGTTATCAAATCTCTACTGTTTTTCATATATCTTCTCCTTTCAGCGTTTCATGTACTTTACTCTATTGCATGCTTTATATTTCCTAACTCGATATGAACTACGTGAGATGTTTTGTGCTCGCTCCCGTCCTGACTGGACCTGTTGAAAATTTTACAGAGGATGAGGAGGAGGCCTGCATAGATACCTACTATGGGGCAGCAGTGGATGCCATGTGTGACCCAGACTTCCAGCCTGATCCACTAGTTTAGAGACTGAGGCTCCCTAGTCTAGGTTTACATTTACTGTCATTTGAGATCTGATTGTATATTCTTTCATTCCAGTTTTTAGAGACTTGTATTGGGTTGGATGTTCTGTTTGTATGGCAGTAGATGCTTAGACTCTCTCTCTGATTGTATTCTGTGGATCTTCATTCCAGCAGTTATCTATCTTTTATTTTCATCATTCTGCCTTAGATGTGATTGAGACTGTATATGGTTATGTCACCTCCATTCGGAGTGTATATACTGTACGGGTACCTTTATATTGTTAGATGATTGACCTAGGACAGCGTTCTACCGCCGACACTGCGGCGTAGGCTGGGCGTTGTTACGTTCTCGTACCCTCACAGTGGGTGCGGGTCGTGACAGGCCACCACTAAAAATGTGTCACGACCCGCACCCTAGAGTAAGAGCACGATAAGTGGGTACGTCCAGCCTACGCCGCAGTGTCGACGGTAGAATGCTGTCCTAGGTCACAACATCTAACAATTGAAGGTATAGCAGTTATACTCCCCGAATGGGGGTGACATAACACAATATAAACTCAACCACAGCTAAGGTAGAACAGGTAAGATAGATAGATAATGAAAGATAATAATATCCATAACAGAGAATCACAGAGGTACAATCTAGAGTTCTAAGTGTCTAAAATAAATACATCTCAGAATATCTCAAGTCTAATACAGTAATCCAGAATAGAAAAGACAGTCCTAATCTAAAGGAGTGTCATCTACAGCTAGTGGCTCCTGCTGCTGGTCCAAGTCCAGGCACTCGTCTAGTGTAGCACCGTAGTAGGTAGGGCAAAACGCCTCAGCCTCGTCCTCTGTAATATTTCAACAGGTCCAGTCAGGACAGCGAGCACAGTACATCTCAACAAATTATAGCAGGTCAGGATATATAATCATGCTTATAGAGTAAAATACAAGAATTGAAGAAATATGATAAACAGGAAAGACTGTAAATAAATAGCTACAGTATATAGAGAACTAGCAGTATCTAGTGATTCAGAGCACAAGATGGTTATGTAAACGGTACGATGTTGTACACGAGTAATCTACAGAGGTTGTACACGAGTAATCTACTGGATTGATTACATAACCACTTCTACTCCCCCGCCCCAATCAATACACAAGGATCCAGCTATGATATGTTATTGCACACGAAGTATAGTCGCACACGAGATCATGTTAGCACATGAGTATATACGATTTCATACGATTTGTACACGAAAAGCACGAACATAAGGATTACACGATGCTCATGATAAAGTACACGAACACGAATACCCGATGTATCCGCTAAGGGGATAACATCGCAGAACAAGATCCATATAGTACTAATCCGTGTTTCTAACGTGTCAGCATCATGTATAGTAATCTAAAGCAGAAAATATACTCCTAATGCAGGATATGAAATGATCAGAGAATGTACTCGCCTGTAACCGGTGAATCTGAGAGAATATAGACTGTCCGAGGAGTGGTGTCTGTCTTCTATAGAACAGTACAAGTCACTATGAGTCTACAAAGATAATACGATGCAAATTAATGCATTCTACATGAAACTAGGTCAATTTAGACAAAAGTCAACTCTTGGTCAACTCTGGTCAACCCTAGAAGTCAAACTAGGTCAAACTAGTCTAATCTAGGTCTAGCAAGACTATTCTAGGTTTTCTAGGCTAATCTAGGCAATACCATGTCAAGCCTACCAATACACACATTGGTATATTGATAAAAATCTATTATAGAATATATAGCCTATAGCCTCTATACCCTATTACCCATACCCTATGTTCATACTATAACATAACACATATATAATATCCCAATATCATGACACCACATATATCATATATATATTAAAATACAAAACACATATATATAGGGAAGCTTGTATATATATAACAAAAAAAAAATAACAAGGCTTATATATATATATATATATATTTTATATATATATATATATATATATATATATATATATATATATATATATATATATATATATATATATATATGAAAAAAATATATATATAAATATATATATATATATATATATATATATATATATATATATATATTTTCATATATATATATATACACATAGAGAGTGAGGGAAAAACTCATGAGAATATGTGTATGTGTGTGTGTGTTCAGACATGAGAAATCAGTGAGGAATTTACTGTGCAATGTGGTTGTGTGTCAATGGCTAGAGAGGACATATGTGTGTGAGTGAATGTGAGGGCTAAAATCTGTGAGTAAGATGTGGTGTGTAATGAAACTGTGATAGGAGGAAAAACAGTGAACTAGAACAGTCAAAAAGTTGAAACCAAACTCTATATACCAATTTCCCTATCACAATCAATTCCTCAATCTTAAATTGAAGGATTAACATTCAGTCTAACAACTGAACTCAACCCAGGTAAGAAAACTGAGAATAAAATCTCATTCCAGCCAACAAATTGAATCACAGGCTATCAACAAAAGAATCTCAGGTAATAAAACCAAATGAAATGATTGAACCATAGTTTAAGAAAACTGATATTGAAATCAATGAACATAAACTTCCTCATTAAAAATTCAGGTACCCAATTCAAAATATGGTTAACTATCATAGGTAAATGAACCTTAACTGGAAACCATTTCCTCACAGTTATTAGGAATGACTTCTCAGGTGTAGAAGAAATCGAACCCAGGAATGCATTGTTTTTCAGGTTATACTAACCCCAAACATTACTCAATACATTCCCAGGCTTCACCTGAACCAATTCAGGTATTAAGGAAGGCAACATGATATCAAAATAAGGAAAACCAAGGAATCAGAGATTTATTTCCGATTATACAGTTCAATTTAATAGAAAACTGGAAACACAAATAATTCAGTTTAACATACATTCCCAGGTTTCAAAAAAACTGGGAGACAACAATCTCAGTAAACGTTCAACTGGAAAACAACTTGTTAATCAAAGGTAAATCCTGAATAGGGAGAATTCTCAGGTTTCAATACATTCTCAGGTTTCATGACAAATCTCAGGTTTCAACAAATTCGAAATGAACTCTAACCATATTCAAAAAAACTCAATACATAACCAAAAGCCTAAAATGGATTTTAGAGACTTAGTTAACATAATTTGTAACATATAGGATCCTAAAATCAATTGAAAAACATATCACATACAGGGAATTAAATGGTTTGAAAAACTGGAATTCAAGTATCAGGACATGTATCAGACTTTGCACTGTTTACTACAAATCGAACCCAAAACACATTCCAAAACCCAAACCATTAAGTGACATGGTGTAACAGAGATTAAACATCACATTTAGGATTTAGTTAAACATTAAAACCTATTTTAGAATCATTTAAAATGATTTAAATAACAAAAACATATACAGCACACGCACGCACACACAGCTGCCCAGTGCACACGAAATAACGTGTCCGACACGACACGAGGACTAGTGAAACTTTGTGAGCCTCGTATCAGTCATCGCCCCTATCTCTATACCAAATTTCTCGTGTCGATGTTACGTGTCCAGCGCGCAGTAGCCCTCGAGCAGCAGGGCATGCACTGTGCCCGCGCGCGCGCGTGCACGACCGAATGTGCACGAGCCCGACACGACACGACATGACACTAAGAACAGGAGAAAACACCAGAAACCTATAAGCGAGGTCTAACACTAAATTCCTATTCAAACAAAACCCAGAAAAACACACGAAATGCCCATTGGGGCATTTCATCAAACACCAGTGATACATACTGATACGTGTCCAGAATGGACACAAAACGACACGAAAACTTTGGAAACCCTATTCCTATAGTTAGGCTAGGGTTAGGGCAACCTAGAAATGAATTTTACCAGATTTTAGGAGCTATGGATAGGATTATACCTCAATGTGCACAAACTCCCAAAAAAATCTCAAAGGAAAGATTCCTCAAACCACCCAAGGTCCTTCAAATTGTTTTCTCCCTGTCAAAAATTATTACCAACAGCAAGAACACAAGATTTAGAGCCTATTAGAATTTACTAGAGGGAAAAAGGACTTGAAATGAATTTATTATGAATTTATGAAGATGGAACTTACCCCTTTCTAAAAACTTGATAAACCCTAAGAAAGAGGCTAGCCCTAATTCCTAGGAGAGTATTTATAGAGGGGGGGCTGTCATGTGGCCGGCCATAGGGCCCTAGGGCTAGGTTTTGGCTAGTTGGTTGAGTCCTAATTGGTTTAAGTCATGATTATGACTTGTGACTTCACAAGCCATTCCTAGACCAAACAAATTCCAATTTGCCCCAAATCAATTCTAATGAACTTGAAATCACTAACTTAGGTCACACTAGGGTTTCTTAACCTAACCAAGATGTCTTGACCTAGGTTAGCCAATAGGACAGTCTCCTAGTCATCACTAGTCAAAGTCAACTATAGGGTCAAAAACAATTCTACCAAAAATCACTAAAAATTATATTAAATATATTTAATAATAAAAATCCCAAAATAATTCCAAAATTTTGAAAATGACCAAAATACCCTCAAGCTAGAAAAGTGGCAGTGACAAGACTTTCATGTAGTATGCACCCCCTTATCTTTTAGACAGCATTGATCGTATTATACGGTATTCATCTACCCGTAATACATAGCTGGCTGAGTCATTCCCCCGCTCTCCAGTATTCTGGTTCTGGGGCGTGACAAGGTTTTAGTGGTCGCCCATGCAGGTCTGATTTCAGACTTGTGGGGTATTTTGATTTATAGGATGTCTCAATCACACATGTTTCCCCTTGATCTCACGATTCGTTACTCTCAACTCTAGCTTGACATTCCAGTATCCTTTGACTTTATTGATCCTTCATGTCCGGTCGTTTGATTATTCTCTTGTCCCTTTTCTTAGGGGCACCTCGTCCGTATCTGTCAGGACTGGACAGCAACAACATAGACAGCAATATGGACAACCTGACCAGGTTGGTCAGCAACAAGGGTCAGAACCACTTTATAAGACTATTCAAGAAAAGGTGATAGTAGAACCAGCAGTGGGACCGCAGTATCCGGAGGTTCCAACACCACCAATAGTTCCACCTACCCCTGTAGAATTGGACACACCAGCCCTTCTGGAGATCATGAGAGGAATGATGGCTACTCAGCAACACCAGATGTTAGCCCAACAGCGCATGCACGCTCAGTTGCAAGAGTAGAACGTATTACTCAACCAAGGGTTGCAGACAGCTTTGGAAAGAGGGGCGAGGCCAGATTCAGGAGCATCAACCAGATTTTGTAAGTTCAACCCTCGCCGTTTTGAAGGAACGGAGGATGCTATTTCAGCAGATGCATGGCTTAAGGATATTGAGGCTATCCTGACGGCGGCTAAGGTACCGGCAAAAGAATGTGTAGATCAGGTGAAGTTGTTACTTCAGGATCTCGTACGTGATTGGTGGAAATCAGAGGAAGTAGGTATCAGACGTCCCGTTGCTTGGAACGATTTCACAGCAAGATTCAAGACAAAGTACTATGGAGTTGTGGCGCAGTTTGAGCTACAACAGAAATTTATCAACCTCAAACAGGTCGGCAAGACGGTAGATGCTTATGCAGCAGAGTTCTACAGATTGAGTAGGTTTGCCCCAAAGATGGTAGCGACGGAGCGCCAGAGGGCTATGAGGTTTCAGCAAGGGTTTCATCTTGAGCTCTTGCAATTGATAGAAGGGCACAATTACCAGGCTTTTGATGAGATATTAACGGCAACCCGAAGGCATAAGATCACCATTTAGAGGATTACAGTAAGGACTGGAGGTCAGAAGAGATCTCACAGTCAGATTGAAGGAGGAGGGGGAGCAGCACCCCGAACAACAGCACCATCCCTTGGCATTCGCATTCACGATGTGGCAATGCGAGGGCCAGCACCACTACCCAGGCAGCAGCAGCAACAGAAGAAGAACCAGCAACCCCCAACGGGCTGTACTTATTGTGGAAAGATGGGGCTCACCTGAGATGTGTGTCGGGCATTAAACGAACTGTGTTTGATATGTGGAAATCCAGATCATCGGGTTACCACATGTCCCATGAATTCGAGGTCAGGAGGACCAGGGCAACAGTTTCCTGCTCTGCCAGTACCAGGGGTAGGACAGTATCGAGGACCAGCGATAGTAGTGAGACCATTGGCCCAGCGTCCGTTAATGCCACAGGCTCAGATGTATCGGCAGCAGGGACCGCCGATGCAGCAACACCAGCATAGACCACCCCAGCATCATCAAGGTAGGGTCCAGCAACAGCACCAGGCTAGGCCGCAACATGGGAACCAGCAAGGAGGTCGAGGGCAGGCATTCATACTGTCCTTGGAGGAGGCATTAGCATCGAAAGATGTTGTGGCAGGTAACATTCTCGTTGCCTCATATCCCGCAGTAGCATTATTTGATTCGGAAGCATCACACTCATTTATATCTGCACAATTTGTGACACGGCTAGGAATGGAGTTCGAGGCATTGCCAGGGAGGTTGAATATACTCACTGGCAATGGGCTCGTAGGAGTTAGTAGAGTTATTCTAGCGTGTAGTGTTGTAGTTTGCGGGCATTCCTTACCCGCCCAGTTGATAGAATTTTCTGTTAGAAATTTCGACATTATCTTAGGCATGGACTGGCTGAAAGACAGTCATGCGACAATAGATTGTCGTAGTGGGAGTGTATCTTTTGATATTCCAGGCATGAAGAGGTTCACCTTAGTCAGGTCAGAGGCAACTCAGCAAGAGCAAGAAGTAATAATAGCAATGGAAGAAGTTCAAGTTCCGAAGGTAGTTAAAGAATTTCTAGACGTGTTTCCCGAAGAACTTCCAGGTCTACCACCGGTTAGAGATATTGAGTTCAGCATAGAATTGGCACCTGGAACTAAACCAATATCAGATTGGGTTTACAGAATGGCGGATTCGGAGCAGGCCAAGGTGTATCAGCACATAGAGGAATTGAAGGAGAAGAAGTTTATCCAAGCTAGCATATCACTATGGGCAGCACCAGTGGTACTTGCAGGGAAGAAGGATGGGTCATCCAGATTGTGCATCGATTACAGGAAGCTTAACGCGGCGACAGTAAAGAACAAGTACCCACTACCAAGGATCGACGACTTGTTTGATCAGTTGAGCAGAGCTAGAGTTTTCTCTAAGATAGATCTTCGTTCAGGGTACCATCAAGTGAGGGTCCGAAAGGAAGACATTCCCAAGACAGCATTCAGGTCAAAGTATGGACATTATGAATTCTTAGTAATGCCGTTTGGTTTGACCAATGCTCCAGCTATATTCATGGATTTGATAAACCGCATCTTTATGCCATACTTAGATCAGTTTGTCGTGGTGTTTCTTGACAACATTCTCGTATATTCTGCTAGTAAAGAGGAGCATGAAGACCACCTCAGGAAAGTGTTGCAGGTTCTGAGAGAGAACCAGTTGTATGCCAAGCTCAGCAAGTGTGAGTTTTGGTTGGATCATATTTCATTTTTGGGTCACATCATATCAGGAGCTGGAGTAGCAGTGGATCCCAAGAAGGTAGAAGCAGTAGAGAGTTGGCCAGTACCCAAGACCGTAGCTGATGTACGGAGTTTCTTGGGATTGGCAGGATATTACAGAAGGTTTGTATCAGATTTTACGAGGCTTTCAGTACCCATGACCCGCTTGACACGAAAAGATGTACCATTCATCTGGTCGGCAGAATGCCAGGCATCATTTGAGAATCTGAAGCAGAAGTTGATATCAGCACATATCCTTCCATTGCCAGTTGGACCCCGAGGTTTTACAGTATATTGTGATGCGTCAGGAAAAGGACTTGGATGTGTCCTCATGCAACATGGGAAGGTGATAGCATATGCATCTAGACAGCTTCGAGACCACGAGAAGAATTACCCAACTTATGATTTGGAGTTGGCGGCAGTAGTATTTGCTTTGAAGTTATTGAGGCATTACTTATATGGTGACCGAGTGGACATGTACACAGACCACAAAAGTCTGAAGTACATTTTTACTCAGAAGGAGCTGAACATGAGGCAGAGAAGATGGTTAGAGCTGATCAAGGATTATGACGTAGAGCTTCAGTATCATCCAGGCAAGGCTAATGTGGTAGCAGACGCTCTTAGCAGAAGAGGCGGCACATTTATGTTGACAACGCAGAAGCACATCTTAGAAGACCTTCAGGAGATGGGCATCGAAGTTATACTTCCTAATGATATAGGAATTCTGGCGAGTCTACAAGTTCAATCCGACTTGGTATGCAGGATCAAGGCAGCCCAGGCACAGGACCCAAGGATTCAGAAGCTTAGGGCAGAATATGAGTCAGGGCTCAGAAAAGAGATGCAAATCCACGAAGATGGTACGCTTAGGTTTGGATTGCGCTTATGCGTGCCTAGTGGAGATATTAGATAAGAAGTTATGACAGAAGCTCACAGTTCCCAGTATTCTATACATCCTGGAGGGACCAAGATGTACCAAGATATCAAGCAGCACTTCTGGTGGAACGGGATGAAGAGGGAGATAGCTAGGTTTGTTTCCCGTTGCTTAATATGTCAGCAAGTAAAGGCAGAACAGCATAGGCCAGCTGGATTATTGCAACCATTTCCTATCCCGGAATGAAAGTGGGAACACATCACAATGGACTTTGTGACCGGTTTATCGAGATCACCAAGTGATAAAGATGCTATTTGGGTGATAGTAGATCGGCTTACAAAGGTAGCACACTTTCTTCCTTTCAGAGTAGGGCAATCTACGGAAAAGTTGGCAGAGTTGTATATGCAACAGATAGTCAGGCAGCATGGAGTCCCTGTCAGTATTGTGTCAGACCGAGATACCCGCTTTACATCACATTTTTGGAAGAGCTTGCATCATAGTCTGGGTACCAAGTTAAGATTTAGCACGGCTTACCATCCGCAGACGGACGGCCAATCGGAAAGGATAATTCATACTTTAGAAGATATGTTGCGAGCTTGCACCCTAGATTTTGGAGGATCTTGGGAAAGCCACCTGCACTTAGTTGAGTTTTCATATAACAACAGTTATCAAGCCAGTATCCAGATGGCACCATTTGAAGCATTATATGGTAAAAAGTGTAGGTCGCTACTAGCATGGGATGATATCGGGGACAGAAAGATGTTAGGCCCGGAAATAATTGTTCAGACAGTTGAAGTGATTAAGGGAATTAGGGAGCGACTTCGAGTGGCATAGGATCGGCATCGTCATTTGGCGGACCAGCATCGTAGGCCGCTAGAGTTTTCTGTTGGGGACCACGTGTCTTGCGGATCTCACCTACCCGTGGGGTCATTAGATTTGGCGTTCGCGGGAAGTTGAGTCTGTGATACGTAGGACCATTCTTTATCCTTGATAGGGTAGGCGATGTTGCTTATCGTTTGTCCCTTCCACCTTCGTTACGAGAGGTGCATGACGTGTTTCATGTATCTCAATTGCGAAGGTACGTATCGGACCCAAGCTATATCCTTGATCATTCTGAGTTGGTTGTTGGTACCAACTTGTCTTACGAGGAGCAGCCTGTGTCCATCTTGGACCGAAGAGAGAAGATACTCAAGAACCGAACAATTAACCTTGTCCGGGTTGCTTGGGGTCATCACTCTTTGGGAGAGTCAACATGGGAACGTGAGGATGATATCCGATCACGGTATCCACACCTGTTTGACTCACAAGGTATATTTTTTTCTGTGTACCTTGATTGTCTTGATTCCTCATGCTTATCACCATTTGGGTAGAATTACTTGATATCATAGATTGTTAAATATAGATATGTTACTTGCTATGGAAATTGTAAAATAATTGCTTGCTTAAATTGCTTGTACTAGTTTGGCCTTGATATTTCTATCCTGCTTGGATTTGAAATTTCGAGGACGAAATTTTTCTAAGGAGGGTAGAGATGTCACTCCCCGTTCCCAGTATACGTATTTTTAATACATGTACTGCTTAAATGTATTTATTTAATATTTATCATGTATTATCCTGTATTTAAATTTCTTTAAATTTATGTTAATTAATTTTTTACATTTTACTTTCTGCTTTTATTTCTCTGCTTTAGCTAGACTTGGGTTCGGCTTGGTTTGGTTTAGTTAGTTGGTTCATCATGAACCAAACCTAACACCCCCACCTACCACCACCTTTTTATTTAAAGCCAACCCCCTTTTTCTCTCTCTTCATTATTTTTCCTTCACCATCACTCTTCTTCTTCTTCCTCATCACTCCCTCCACCTACCAAACGGTAGGCAAGTACAACTTGCTTCCCATGAGAACCCATGTTTTTATAGTTCATTTATCTTCCTCTCATGATCCCAAGAGAGTTTAGAACTTGGTATTTTTCATTTCGAAGTCTTAATTTTTGTAGATCTAGAAATGAGTTATTTTCGGATTTTAGTGGTTTTGATCTATCAAACTTCTTTGTTTGCAAGTTTTGATGGTCCCATGTTGTAGAGAATTTTATTCTACCCAAATTTTGACCTTTGAAAAGTTGGATTTGGACTTATTTTGACCAAGTTATGAACTTTGAAGCTTTGGGTTCAAACCATAGAGTTCTTGCTGATTGGAGAAGACAGTGAGCAGTGGGCGTGAGCTTTTTAGCTTGAGCCACTGAGCTGTGCGCGCTCTTTAGCGTAGCGCAGTATGCCTCATACGCTGCCTTTTGGCGACGTATGGTCTTGTATACGCTACCTTGATAGGGAGTCGTATGGAGTACATACGCTACCTTGATGAGGAGCGTATGACTTGCGTACGCTGACTTGGATGGTAAGGAGTCGTATGGAGTTCATACGCTGCCTTTTGGAAGCGTATGACTTGCGTACGCTAGCTTGGATAGTAAGGAGTCATATGGAGTTCATACGCTGCCTTTTGGAAGCGTATGACTTGCGTACGCTAGCTTGGATAGTAAGGAGTCGTATGGAGTTCATACGCTGCCATTTGGAAGAGTATGACTTGCGTACGCTGACTTGAGCGTAGCTTGACCTGAGCGTACGCTGACTTGAGCGTAGCTTGACTTGAGCGTAGCTTGACCTGAGCGTACGCTGACTTGAGCGTAGGCTGACTTGAGCGTAGGCTGACATTAGCGTAGCCTGCTTACCCTGGATCTTCTATAGCCCTGTATATTGATATTTTATTAGATGTTTAACGTCCATTTTATATCCTTACGTCTTTTGGCATAAAACTTGATATAATCATGATATGCTAATATTTCTGTTAAATATAGATTGTTACGTGGGATGTACCATGTGTCGTGAATTGAGTTATAGATACCCCGATTGACTGGAATTAAATCCTGAGAGTTGTAGACTCGACCCCACTGAATATTAGTTGACTTTCATGCCTTGTCACCATTGATAATGATTGTGACCTTGACTAATAATTGATCATGCGTTCCTAGTTGGAACTAAGAGACTGGCTAGTCGTCTTATTAAATTGAATGAATGAGACACGTTCATATTAATTATGAACTATTGAAATCGACTGGCTAATCCCAAATATTGGCATACAGGCACATGCAGGCTTCAATTCATTTATTATTTATTTATCTTACCAAAGAAGCATATGTACTTTATGGTCAAGGCATGATTACTCCATGGTTAGTTTTGATTGTTGTATTACGCTATATAAGACCTACAACCTGACCGCACTGGTATCATTGTAGAGTTGCGCATATCGTACCCCGTACGAAAGTACTCATTCTGAATGACCATGATCCACGGCATGGTACTTCACTCAACGTAGAGACTATTAAGTTAAATAAAATAATGATTGTATGGAGAGAATGGATTCCCGAGTTCTTACATGGCAGCCCTCTTGGGACTAGTAGTACCCGACAGGCCGGTTGGTCCCCACAGATACTGCAAATCTGCCACACGGGCAGGGAGTGGTATCTGGTTATATTATCTATTGAATATTGTATATTAATGACGGGCGTCCCGCTGGGACTCGTCTAATTCATGATTGGCGTAATTAATTGACTGGGTAAACTAGCCTTGCTTGCGCATAGTAGGAACTGAGAAATCCTTTATTGCATAATTCCAGGATAACTTGGGACTCACAATAGCAAGCCGTAGTAGTTGCCTGGTCGTTTAAATTAATTTGTTTGTGTACTGTACCTACTCTGTTACTTAACTGAGATGATCAGACATGACGGGCTAACTTCTGTCCTTGTTTGGTTGGAAGGTTGGTTCGAAGTGTCGTGATGTTGTGTGAGTCTTAGTAGATAGCAGAGATTTATTATCATATTCTCTTATTACTGGTTTTAGTTCTCATGTCGTGCTTCCTTGTGGTACTTGCTATTAGAGGTCTAACCTCTCTGGTTTTGTATGGCCAGATTTAGAGCCGGTCCCCGAGGATCCAGCTTACTTCTACCTCCAAGATGGTCAACACTAGAGGGATGATCGCAGGAGGACTCGAGTGGGTTTCTTACTTCCCCGCCCGTTTTGTTACCTACTTTATACTTTGCCGTTTGGCACCGACATGTTAGTCGGATTGTCTTGTACCTACTTTTGCATAATTGTAACTAAGTCAGACTGCAGCTACTAACAATTGTGTATATGTTGCTATATCATCTGGCTATGTTTTGTAAAGCCAGATCTCAAGAACATTTCGACTAAGCATTTGGGACGCCTTATTGCTTTATCTTAAATGTTCTCTGTTATTGCTTCTTGTTTGAATGATTGAGAGAAAAGATGTGAAGTGACCATAGCGAGACTTTCATGTAGTATGCACCCCCTTGTCTTTTAGACAGCATTGATCGTATTATACGGTATTCATCTACCCGTAATACGTAGCTGGCTGAGTCATTCCCCCGCTCTCCAGTATTCTGGTTCTGGGGCGTGACAAAATTTTTAATTTTCGAGTGAGGGGGAAAAAGGAAACAATGTACCCTAAGTAAAAAAAGTTAGCGACGTCAACAGTCTACGTCGCAAATATTTTAATATATGACGACATATTTTAATAATATGTCGTTGAATGTCGCTATTTAGCAACGTAATCTATCTAATGTCGCTGAACGTCGCTATTCAGCGGCGTTTTATAATGTCTATAGAAATGAGTCGCTATATTACATATCTAGCGACGTAATTTTATTCTGTCGCTAAATTGCGACGCTAATATAGCATATTTTAGTAGTGAGTGTGCCCCGGCTTTCCACAAAAAGCACACTGGATGTTCTATCTATACCCCTGATGCTGCACCCGTGCTGGTGCCTGATGCTGTTGGAACTAAGGCCACTGAAACTGCCTCTGCTGAGTGTACTGAGTGTGAGGGCGCTTAGACGGCCCTGTACCATAACTAGTACCCAGAGCATCACTGCCCCTCTTCGGCCTCAGACCGTAATCCTCTTCCGTAATCTGAGCATCCATCAGGATCTACTCAAATGTCGCATCGCTATGCCCAGATGTGCGGGAACGGACTGCGTGAATCAGGACCTTCCTAATTTTGTGGGCCTTCTCTCCTTCGTCCTGAATCATCCCAGGAGCAAAATGACTCAGGCGGAAGAACTCTACCGCATACTCGTCTACAGACGAGTTGCCCTGTGCTAGTCCTGCAAACTGGCCCTCCAGCGCGCTCAGAGCTACATCCGGATAGAACTTCTCCTTGAAGAGTCTCTGGAAGTTCTTCCAGGTCAATCCTCTCACAGAAGCACGAGGATTCGTATGGTACCACGTCAGGGTGATGTCAAAGAACTGACTCGTCGCGGCTGATACCCACAGCCTCCTCGGTAACTCCGCCAGCTCTAGGCTATGCTCCACATCCTCCAGCCAGTTATCAACATAGAGGATTCCTTCTGTCCCTTTGAACTCTCGGTGCACCATCTTCCTGAAGTCCAGTATTGATCCCTGCCTCGATTGCTGCTGATACGGCTCCAGGGCCTGAGTACCCTGAACCGGAGCTGTAGCAACCCTCTCGACTGCTGCCAGTGCTAGCTGGTGAGCACTGACCATGCTCTACCTTATAGCCTCAGATTACCGCTGAGACGCCTCTGCCTGCGCTCGCTGAGTCTTCATCATCTGCTGGAGGAGCGCAAACATCTGTAACTCATCTGTCGGTATCGGAGGTGGCGGTGGAAGAGTCTCCGATGTGACTGTAGAAGGCCTCGTAACTGGAGGTAGAAGACCTCCCGGAGCTGCTGATGCTATTCCTGCCTGGACGGCAGGAATAGTAGGGGCAGCTTCCTCGACTGCTACTCCCACAGCTGGAGGAAAAGGTCCCACAGGGTCGGACCTCTCCGGGACGGCACTAGATCCTGCCGCCTGAGCTCGAGTAATCGTCATCGTGAAGATAGATTGAAGCAAAGAGATCAATATGGCACAAGATACGATATTATTAAATAAGGAAAATTAATTTCAAAGTGCAAGAAGAGTTGTCATGACAATCGAAAGATCAAAAATTTTCCTAAAATGTGATTGAAAAACTCCTATCATATCCTAGAACCTATATCCTAAATGCAGGCTCGTAATTAGTACTCTAAGTTGAGTACCATTACGAGATCACACTAATTGTGACACGGACCTGCATGGGCCACCACAAAAAACGTGTCTCGACCCGCACCCAAAGTAGGGGCACGAGCACGTGGGTACGTCCAGCCTACACCGCAGTATCGGCGGTAGAACGCTGTATAGTTCCTCTATAACATACAACATCTAGACACAATATAATGGTAGCTATCATCTCTGTACGGAGGTATATAATGTCACAACTCAATCATAAGACTTCTAAGGAAGATAGCACGAAATATAAAAATATGATAGAAAGAAATAACTGGAAATAAGTACGAGATCCCAACACAAGTTTAGAGATATAGACACATAACAGAAACCCAAAATAATATAGATACTACAGTCTGAAGTACCAGCTGGATCACAGTCCAGGCAAGCCTATCTAACTAGTATATGCCATAGCCATAGAACGTCGATCAATCAGCCTCTAAATTACCTGTAAATATCAATGGGGTTATCCTGTCAGGATATGAGCAAGTATAAAATACTAACAGCAGTTCCATATGAATTGACAAATTCTATAAGAGACAATCATAATAAAAAAAATAAGATGAAATATCAAGACAAGAAATATAAACAGGATATGTAAGCTGGGTATCATGTCATGGTATAAAATACAGAAATGTAGACTGTAACAGGGATATATGATGTATAAACGTAAACATAAACTGTGTCATGAGTTATTAGAGCATTATCTGATCGGCTTGGGTCAAGATCAGGCTGTACCATCTGACTGGCTATAAACAAGAAAAATAAGAACTCTGGGTCAGGCCAGCCAGCATGGAAAGCTATGAACAAGTAGGGTCAGGCTTTACCCTACGTGGAGTGAGGGTATAGCTATGAACATGTATAGGAATAAAAGTATGGTATTGATCACATAACCACTAACAACTCCCCATCCCCAAGTAGTATCCAGATCTAGACATGGTACGTCATGACACGGGATTCAAAAGCAGGGGGCCAGCCCACTCCCAATCGGTGTCTATACAAGTACAGGAAACAAAAAATATCATGTACCAATATACCAAGAAATTCTAAGAATAACATCTCATGACAGGATCCGACGTATACTAGTACGTGAACCATTGTGTCAGGAATCAAGTAAGACACTACAACTGAATCAGATATAGCAGATATCAAGACAATAAAAACTAACAGTAAATGTACTTGCCTGTGGTCCTGAGAGGACAGTGTGAACAGATGCTCAGTGAAGTCACAGACCTAAAGATGAGATATCATGTGTCAAAATAGGGTTTGATAATTAAAGGCATGCTAATTTAGTTATGCTGTGCAAGTCTGAGTCAAACTAAGCCAAACTAAGTCAAACTAAGTCACATCAAGCCAAACTAGGTCACACTAGGTCATACTAAGTCACACTAGGTCACACTAGGTCACAGGAAGTCAAACCAAGTAAAACTAGGTCAATTTGCGTCAAGGGTTGACTTACAGTTGACTTTTGGTCAACTGGTCAACTCTGGTCAACTCTAGGTCAACCCTAGGTCAAATTAGGCATATGTTGACTAACAGTTGACTTTCAGTCAACTGGTCAACTCTGGTTGAGTTCTAGACCATTCTAGGCAAAGTGTTGACTTTCGGTTGACTTTTGGTCAAAACAGTCAACTATGGTCAACCAGGGTTAAAACTAGTCTAAAAGTCGTATTCCTAAACATTACCAACCAAGACATCCTAAATATAGACCAATCTTGTATTCCTAAATCCGTATCTTAGTTTTTACCCATTACCTTAATTTACCCCTTTACATTACATTTACCCTTACCTTGCAATCACTAAGGCAAATCGACTTTTCCTTGGAAGTATCCCTTCTGGTATCCTAGGGTAGAAAGATACTAACCTATCTAGTCATTACCAACCATAATCTCTCACTATCTCGAATATCCAATCCATCTTTTCTAGTATGTTAGTTGTCTACATTACCTTAAGGTAATCTTGGTATCTTGAGATACCAAAAAACTAACTCAACCTCTATCCTAAACCACAACCACTTCCCTCAATTCCCACTCTACATCTAACTCCCATCTAACTAGAATACTACTTCTAAACTAACTCTCAAATACCAACTCATATACTACAAACTTACCCTCTAATATATCATACCTTAACATATTACATATCTTGACATTCTTTATTTTTTACCACTGATACCACTATCCCACTAACCACTTAACACACTAAAAAGACACTCTAACATAGGAATTTCATAGAGGAATATATGGTTGACATATGGGAGCATGTATTGGGGCTAAAGGGGGCTAAAAAGGGGGGGTTAATTGGATGCAAAAAGGGGGGTAAAATGGGGCTGCACAGCAGCCCCATTGCTGCTGTTTGCTGCTACTGATGCAGCAGCCAAGGATGCTGCTACTGCTGCCTGCAGCAGCTGTTTCTGCTGCTCTCCTTTTTCTTCTATCAATCCCTCTATCTATCAATCTAGCCATCTATCTATCTATCTAACTAACTATCTATCTATATTTCTAATTACTCTCTCTCTCTCTCTCTCTCTCTCTCTCTCTATATATATATATATATATATATATATATATATATATCAACGCACACACACCAAACATATAAACACACACATCTCCAACACCACCACACACACACACTACCAGCACCACCACTATTACCACACACTAACGCACTCTCCATATAAATATACACACATACACATATACTCCTAAACGACCCAAAACCTTATCCGAATACCCAATCCTTGCAATTCTACCCTCTAGGGCCTAGACACGTGCCCTATACAAGCAATCTTACTCATGCACGCGAGCGAAAACGAGAAACGAGACCCGAATGGCCAAATGGCCATTCTAGCGATTCCGGGGCGTCCGATTCGCGATACCGCGCGATACGGACACCAAACCTATCTGAATTTGACCTAAACTCTACCCACGAGTTCTAAATAATGATTAGAACCTATTCTAAGTGCTAACTTACTGATTCTAGTGTCGGTACAAAAAGTCACCCGTGTGTTGGAACCCGAAAATTCCGAAAAAGCCTATTTTTATGATTTCTCGCAAAATAACCCCACGTATCCAAATATGGACATGTACCTATTCTCATCTCACCCAAACTAACCTAATTAGGTCTATTAGGCTAGGGGCAACATCCAAACATGTCAATTTAAGGTTTTTTCTAAATTTGGCACTAAACTTAGACCAAAAGTCTCAAATTGAGTCCAATGGACTCCAAACCTCTTCTAATGGGTTATCTTACACCTCGGACATCCTCTAATATGCAAATGACATTAGTTAGAAGTAATTACAAAGGTTAGAGTGAGGGTTTATCTCTTGGGAGTTGGAATCCTAAGGAAAGGTCCTAAAATCACTTCTTTTAGGCTAAACTCCAAAATCTATGCTTCCACTACCACCAAGCTAGATCTACGTAGATCAAAACCACAAATGAGAGCTAAACAAGGGTTAGAACCAATATTAGAGAGAGATCTAGAGTATGGAAGAGAATTAGAAAAGATTTGACTTACTTTGAAGCTTAAAATCTATAGAAAAAGAAAGAGTTTTTGTAGAATGAGAGAAAGGAAGAGAAAGAGAGCTTTCTTGCAATGAGAAGAAGGAAGGGGGTGTGTGCTACTAGCCGGCCATATGTAAGGGGGTTTGGGGCATTGTGCAAAGTCACAAATGCCCTCCAAGTCAAGGAAATGAGTGGTTTTTAGTTGGGGTCAAATGGTAACTTGAAAACTCCAAATTTCAAGTTCTAAATCTAATTCTAATCCCTAATCCCACTAAAATTAAATGGGATTAGTCAAATATAAATATCTGGGTTTGGTCATGACAAGTTGGTCGGTTCCAATTGGGTCCAAAACTCACCCGGGTCACTAACACAAGTCGAAATGAGACAAAACTCAAACCCGATCAAATAAAACTCCAAAATACAATATTAATACAGAAATATTCACAAAAATATTAGAATATAAAAAATGACAAAATTACCCTAAATTTGAAAACTTGAGGTGACAGGTGTGCGGCCCGGTGCGCTGCCAGGTGGCACGGCCCAGGTTGCGCGACCCAGATTGCACGACCAGGTTCACGCCTAGTGGCGCAACCAGTTGCACGCACAAGTGCGCCCAATTGTGTTGGTGGCGCAGGGTGCGCCCTAACACGTCAGCATCGTCGTTAGGCATATAGTGCGCTTAAGTTACGCTCGTTGCACGAGCCACTTGCGCAGCCAGGTGCGCTGCCAGGTTGCGCAACCAGGTTGCGTAGGCCAGGTTGTACGGCCGGTGTGCTGCCAGGTTGCGCAGCCCTTGTTGTGCGACCCAGGTTGTGCGACCAGGTGTACGCCCAGTGGCGTAACCAGTTGCGCGCACAGGTGCGCGCCCAGTTGCGCGGGTGGCACAGGGTGCGCAGGTGGCACAAGTGGCTCAGTGCACGTTCAGCACATGGTGTACAATACGCACGGGGTGCACGAGGTGCACAACTTGCTTCAGATCGTACATGTGCATGATTTGAGCGGTTACTGCATGTTCGGAGTAATTTTTACCACGTCCCGAATGTTGTGCTAATCGGGCAGTTGCTACTTGGGCCTATAAAAGGTCTCTTCTCTCTAACAGGCATATACAGAGAGTTACAAAAGTTTACAAGTTTTTCTTAACACAAGTAAACAGAAGTCTTGAGAGAGAATATAAGTGTTGCACCAGCGTTGCTTTTGCACTGGAGTCCGTGTACGATCCGAGGAGTCAGAAGAGCAGGAATGTTCCAAAGTTCTCCGACGAACTTGCTGGTTCCTAAAAGTTATTCCTGTAGGACGAATATTGCTTTGAGCAATGGTGATCATTCACCCCAGCAGGATATTCATCCATAAATTGCCTATCATCTTCTTCGCTGCTGTGGATTACGAAATCTTCTTAGATTCTCGTAATATCATATGCTGTTGTGACGAGATTTTTTTAGATCTTTGTTATACTTGCCCAACTTTCCGTTATGTGTTGCGTTGGAACGTTATTTTTACAATTGTTTCATCTTCTCAGTTTTTTATCAAAAAATTATGCCCCGGCACTAACAATCTCAAAGCTATATTTCTACGATGTAAAACTTTAATGCTTCACTCCTCAATTCTGACTTCTGTAAGTTAAAAAAGTTTGATGGAGAACATTATCAAGTCTAGAAGAGGAAGGTTTATCTCACTCTTCAACTCAGAGACGTTGATCACGTACTTCTTAAAGAGGAACCTACTGTTCCAGATACTGGGTCTGCTACCGCTATCACTACGTCTACTAAACTTTAGGCCAAGTGGAGAAGGGCGAATAGCATTTGCAGGCTGCTTATCCTGAATGCTATGAAGGATTCCCTAACAGAATCCTACAGTAAGAAAACTTTTGTCAGGGACATACGGGAGTCTCTGGAGAAACTGTACGAAGAAGACAAGAACAGAAGCAAGATATTTGTGGTTGAAAAATATCACAAATGGCTCTTTGAGGATGAGAAGTCCATGCTGCCACAGGTGAAGGAATTCCTGAAGCTACGACAGAAGCTGGCAGACGAGGCGATACCCCTTTCCGACAAGTTTGTTGTTGGAGGAATTGTCTCGAAGATCCCCGCTGGATGGAATAAGATCTATACAAACATGCATAGGAAGAAGCTTGAGATCAGCCTTGAAGATCTCTTGCAGGAAATCTATGTTGAGGATCAGATGCGGGCTCAACTAAAGATGGACGCACTGTCCAAGCATTGGCTAACGCCAATCTGGTTCATATAAGGAAACCAAGGGAAAAGCATACTTCCTACAGCAAGAAGAAGGACCCTGACAATCTGAAATTCAAGGGAACTCCGTTCAAGTAAAAGAAGCCAAAGTCCCATTTGGCTTGTTTCAAGTGTGGCAAGAAGGGCCACTTCAAGAATGAATGTAAAGCAAAGACCAAGTAATCAGAGCAAGGAGAGCCTAGTAAGGTATCTATGATCACTGACGTTGTTGCTATGATTGTGCAGGTTGATGCGGTAGGGACTGACTCTGACTGGTAGGTAGACACTGGAGCCACCTGCCATGTCAGCTCCAGCAAGGAGTGGTTTACCACCTATACACCTACTTCTGAAGTAGTTATGGTGGCGAACCAGGCGCAAGCTGAAGTATTCGGGATCGGGACGGTGGTGTTGAAGTTGACTTCTGACAAGTCTCTGATGCTTCAAGGCGTAAAGCATGTACCTGCTATCTCCAAGAACCTGATCTCAGGAGGCCTACTCTGCAACGCAGGCCTCAGGATGGACATCAATACTGGCCAGATGGTGATGTCTATCAAGGGAACATATTTCAAGAAAGCTTTTTATACCGAAAGAATGTTCAAAATTCAGCTTGTAAATCATTCCAATGTGATTAATGTAATTACTCCTTCTGCTTATACTTTTGAGTTATGGCATAATAGACTAGGACATGTTCATTGTAAACGAATAAATAGAACGTCTAGTCTAGGGCTTATCTCCCAAGTGTGGGGGTAAGGTAGAGAAATATGAAATTTGTGCTCAAACAAAGATCACAAGAAAACTATTTCCTCGGGTTAATCAAAGTACAGATCTTCTGGAGTTGGTACACTCTGATATCTGTGACTTTAAACAATTTTCTACAAAGGCCGGGATGAAGTATTTCATAACTTTCATCGATGACTTCTCAAAGTATGCATTCGTCTACTTGCTGAAGGCTAAAGACGAAACATTCGAGAAGTTCAAGGAGTTCATGGCCGAAGCTGAGTGGCAAACTGGACTACAACTCAAAAAAATAAGAAGTGATCGAGGTAGGGAGTACATGTCTCATGAATTCGCATCGTTCTGCAAAGAACATAGAATTGTCAATGAGACTACGGCTCCGTACTCTCCTCAACCAAACGGAGTAGCAGAGAGAAAGAACGTAACGTTAACATAAATGATTAACTCAATGTTGTTGACTGCGGGACTTCCTATGTGCTACTGGGGAGAAGCTGCATTGATGGCCACTTTTATTTTAAATAGAGTGCCTCATGCAACTTCAGACATTACTCCTCATGAACTCTGATTCAATGTCAGGCCTAACCTGAATGTCATTCGAGTATGGGGATGTCTGACATATGTCAAGCTTCCAGATCTGAAGATTCAGAAGCTTGGGACAAGGACTACTAAGATGATCTTCTGGTGGTATGTCGAAAAGAGTAATGCTCGGAGATTTTTTGATATTGAGTCAAATCATATCATTGAATCTTGTGACGCAGAATATTTTGAAGACAAATTTGTAAGGCACAAAAATATTGTTCTTGTGGATATACCGGAGAACAATGAAGGTGCGCAACAAACTAAAGTTTTTAATGAAGATGTGGTCCAAGAAGATGTTGTTGTTGAAACAACGATTGAACCAGAACAAGCTAAGCCGTCAGCTAAGCGTGTGAGGAGGCCGAAGGACTTCGGAAGTGACTTTATCACGCAGATCCGCTTACCTATGATGAGGCAATGAAGACAAGAGATGAGGTCTTCTGGAAGGAGGTGATTTACAATAAAATTGATTCCATCACCTCAAATAACACTTGGGTGTTGGTTGATCTTCCTGAAGGAGCGAAACCCATCAGATGCAAATGGATCTTCAAGAAGAAGATGAAAGCAGACGAAACTATTGACAAGTTTAAGGCTAGGTTGGTAGCCAAGGAGTTTTCTCAGAAGCAGGGAATTGACTACTTTGACACGTATGCTCCAGCAGCCCAGATGACCACCATCAGAATGTTGATTGCTCTCGCAACAATACATAAGATGGTGATACATCAGATGGATGTGAAAATAGCTTTTCTAAATGACGAGCTGACCGAAGAGATTTACGTGCAACAGCCAGAGGGATTTGTCGTCAAGGGTCTTAAAGACAAAGTCTGCAAGTTGGTAAAATCTTTGTACGGTCTTAAACAGGCTACCAAGATGTGGCATGAGAAATTTGACAAAATTATAAGGTCAAATGGCTACATGGTCAGCGAGAAGGACAAGTGTGTTTATACGAAGTTCGCTGATGGAAGAGGTGTAATCGTTTGTCTGTACGTGGACGACATGCTTATCCTAGGCACGGATATGGGTTGTGTCATGGAGACAAAGAAATTTATCTCGAACAAGTTCAGTATGAAGGACTTGGAGGAAGCTGATGTGATCTTAGGGATCAAGATCATCCGGACAGACACTGGACTAGCGCTGTCACAGTCTCATTATATTGAAAAAATAATCACTCGTTATGGGTATCGGGATCTTCCAGGGATCGATACGTCGTACAAGTGTGATCTGAAGCTGAAGCCTAATTCAGGGAAAAGCGTCAGGCAGCTGGAGTATGCAAGCGTAATCGGGAGTTTGATGTATGCTACTACTACCACAAGGCCTGACATAGCTTTCGTCGTGGGAATGCTGAGTCATTTCATGAGCAACCCAGGTGTTGAATACTGGAAAGCTGTGAAACAGGTTATAAGATATCTCAAGAAGACTCAGACATATGCATTGTACTACAGCAAAGATCTGCCGGTAGTAGAAGGCTTTAGTGATGCCAGCTGGTGCTCAGAGGTGGAGAGCGAGAGGTCCACAGGTGGATTCATTTTCACTATGGATGGAACTGCTATATCATGAAAATCGAAGAAGTAGACTATGCTCTCGCGGTCATCCATGGAATCTGTGTTCTTTGTACTTGATACCGCAACCGAGGAAGCAGAATGGCTTCGGAAGCTGATGTATGATCTTCTAGTGGTTGGGACGCAAATACCGACGATACCGATATACTATGACAACCAGGCGACTGCGGCGATGGTATCAAATGACCACTTCAACGAAAAGAAGAGGACTGTGCGATTGAAGCATATGGCAGTACACGATTTTATCAAGAGAAGTGTTATTACAGTGATTGATGTTCGGAGTCAGGAGAACCTGGCGGATCCGTTCACCAAGGGCCTCAAGCGCCAGCTGGTTGACGACACAGCTTATAAAATAGGCTTGAAGGCATTCTGATATTGTATTATTGTATTCCTACCATAAAGTTTTATGCTTCTAGTTCAAAGAGAAATCTACTAGGCATCTAGCTTTTGGTTCAAGGGAGGACCACTAATCGGAAGAATATCAGGAACGATGGATACATGTTCTATTGGGCATGGAGATGTTACTACCTATAACTACTATTGTTTTCTGCGAAAAACGGATCCTGTGGAAGGTCGGCTTAAATGCCTTAATGAGTTCTCAGGCAGAGTGAATGCCTGGTGTGCTTTACAGGAAGCACGATAGAACAGCACTACAAGGAGTGAAACTCCATGCTACTGTGGGGTGACTCCACCATGAGGTTCCCAGGCATGGGATAATACCTCAGCCTTGCTAGCCAAGCCACAGCGTCGTAGCACCGCAAATAGACAGTTAGCCTAATGTTGTATGTTAAAATAAAGAGGGGTGTAGTTAGCACTACAAAGAGGAGGAGTTTCTCATGTTACAGTGGCACGACACCACGATGAGGTACCCGATTAGGGATAAAACCTCGGCCTTGCATGCCATATCATTGTGGCGTAACACCGCAAGGGAGTCTAAGGCTTCATGTTGGGTAGTTTGGTACTACAAAGAGGCGGTGGCCTCATGCTACAGTAGTATGACACTACAATGAGGTTCCCGCTACGGGGTAAGGCCTCGGCTTTAAGCCATGTCATAGCGGCGTAGCACCGCAAGGGAAGCGCAAAGCACTTCATGCCATGTCTCTTTAATAATGAACTCACCTATAGTGTATGGACAGAGATCTCAGGCCGTCTCTTGAGGGTAAACTAGTAGACGCCCAAAATTAGACACTGAAACCAGGTTGGCACAGGACCTTTAATGTGCAAGCCAGAAGCACATGTGACTACATTATATGAGTGGGAAGAACTTCGACTATGGTGCAAAATTCAAGGCTTAGTCCATTCTTGTATTATAGTCTGTTGTTTAACCCATGCGAGAATATTCAAGTCATAGCGACATCTCTCCTAATGCATGATGGACAGTCACTGTGGGGAACACTTATACCCATATATAGAGATATTTAGGGGATTGTTGGGTTTTGGCCTTTTTCATTGGGAATTTTAGTCCCACATCGGCTATGCCAAAGGTGTTGTATCTCTATATATTAGCTATGCTATTTTAGAGATGCACATGTGGTGTGGAGGTGCACATGGGTGTGCTATGTGGGGTTATTTTTATGATGGTAAAAAGGCTAAATCAATAATTGAAAGCATTCATGCTTCTTGCTCTGGGGAAATTTATTTCCATTGGATAAGCCCCGTAGGGGCTTAGTGACTCGGACTCAGACTCGGACACGGACTCGGGCTCATGAGGCGTAATATGGCGTTTTGTTGGCACACTTTGCACTTAGCACGTCAGCATCGTCGCTTGGTGTATAGTGCGCTTAAGTTGCGCTCGTTGCGTGAGCCACTTGCGCGGCCAGGCGCTCTGCCAGGTTGTGCGGCCAGTTTGCGTAAGTCAGGTTGCGCGGCCAGGTGCGATGCCAGGTTGCGCGGCCCGGTGCGCTGCCAGGTTGCGCGGCCCAGATTGCGCAACCAGGTGCACGCCCAGTGGCGCAACCAGTTGCATGCACAGTTGTGCGGTTGGCGCAGGATGCGCAGGGCGTGCAGGTGGCGCAAGTGGCTCAATGCGCGTTCAGCGCGTGGTCTGAGTGGTTACTGCACGTTCGGAGTAGTTTTTACCACTCCCGAATGTTGTGCTAACCGGACAGTTGCTACTCGGGCCTATAAAAGGTCTCTTCTCTCTCACAGGCATATACAGAGAGTTACGAAAGTTTACAAGTGTTTCTTAACACAAGTAAACAGAAGTCATGAGAGAGAAGAGAAGCGTTGCACCAGCGTTGCTTTTACACGGGAGTCCATGTACGATCCGAGGAGTCAGAAGAGCAGGAGTGTTCCAAAGTTCTCCGACGAACTTTCTGGTTCCTGGAAGCTATTCATGTGGGGCGAATATAGCTTTGAGCAACGGTGATCATTCACCCCAGCAGGATATTCATCCATCAATCGCCTGTCATCATCTTCGCTGCCGTGGATTACGAAATCTTCTTAGATTCTCGTAATATCATATGCTGCTGTAACGAGATTTTTTTAGATCTTCGTTATACTTGCGCAACCTTTTTTGAAGTGTTGCGTTGGAACGTTGTTTTTACAATTGTTTCATCTTCTCAGTTTTCCATCGAAAAATTGTGCCCCGGCACTAACAACACATATCCAATTTGCGGGCACACAGAAGCAATATGCAGAATATGTACATCTCCTGATAGCAAGACAACGCCAACAATGTAGTGCAATCAATAAAGATACTAGGTACGAAAGCTTACATTTGAGATGCTTAAGGATGCGCAATCCATGATGAGGGGTCGCAATTTGTCAATTCAGCAGCTGTGGAGGTTCAATCTTAGGCATGTCCCCAGTGAAGCTGACATGCTAACGATTACAGTGTCTAAATTAGTCCTGTACATATAATGATACTCATGATGTGATGAACCCAATAATACAACCTGATCACATAAAATCAGGTTGATTTCATTGAACAAGAATTGAAAAATGTCCGAATCAGCAACATCTTTATGCGCATCCAGGATGTTGTGAACAAGAAGCAATTGAAAGCACTTGATGACAAAAGGCTTGAAGAACAGTATATTTGTCATGTGCATATACGTATAAACTTTTCAAGGACGGTCCCTTCATGTACAACTTTCAATGATACTAAAATTTCCGACAAACTTTGACATGTATCTCGTTTAGAATGAAACAATCTGATGCTCATTTTACAAGTGACAAAGTACATCATAGGCTAGCATTCCAGCTTAATATCATGGCTATAGTCAGGCCATCTGAGGTCAAAAACTGCAGCCCATGACAGAACAAGGTAGCAAAATAGGAAACAAAAAAAATTATATTCTTAATTTTTCTATAACCGAACGAACCTTTACTGTACAGGATGTGGTAAGTACTCATACAATTATATTGGTCATGGTCGAACCAAAAATAAATTTACAACCATGTAAAACACCCACCAAATTAGCCATCTTATAGTCAGTTTCTTAAGTTTGACGTAGATATTCCACCAGTAGTCACCCAGAATACAAAGAATTCTTTTCCTATAAGTTTGTACAGAGTACCAAGTGTAAACAGATCATCTCCTGGGAGAGCCATAGGGTGTTTGGGCCTTCAGTTGGGGGATATCTGGCCAGGGGTCGAAGTTATTACTTTGTCTTGTGGGATAGAGGGAACAGTTGCTTGGGCCATAGTTAATTGCTCCTGCTGAGTAAGCTGGATGAGAAGGAGATGGTAAGCAACTTCTATTAGACTGCTTGAACTGGCGCAGTGGACTTGCGCAGGGTGATACGGGAAGAGACATGTTCATTCTCATGCTGAGCAAGTCACTGCAAGTGAATCTTATGTTAGGAGTTATATAGGAATAGAGATGTAGATTATCTGGTGAAAGATCCAACAATACCTTTGATTTCTACAGGTTAAAGGAAACCCAATAAACTGGTCCACATGATCCCTGTCTCGAAGAGGAGAAATACTTCTGCTGGAAGAAGGCTCCATGTTAGCCTGCATGTGATTCACCATACTTATGATAAGTTAATGATTAACCAAACAAAATCTAGACGATTAGTTACTAAACTACTTGCACGAATAAGTTGAAAGAATACGCATCTTGTAAAAGTAAAACAACATCGTTTGAGACAATGAAATCTTCAATAGATATGGAAAAGAAAAACCATCCGGTAATGGTTTAATAAATAGTTCTGATAGATGAAAATATATTTGTTTCATAAAATAATGTATAGCATAGATTTTACAAAGAACCAGGGAAAGTATTCGTGAAGATACATTAAGATAACTGACAATTCAGGGACACAAAATAGCAACTCTTCGAAATGCAAAAGCCGGGACTATACGAATAAAGTCTACACGCTCAGTTACCATTATGATGTATGAACTACATCAATCTTTTACGCTACAACCAAAACATGCTCGAGCATTATGTCCCTTTAGTACAATGCCTCCAAATAGCTCTAGATGTTCCAGCATGTCATTGTAGACAAACCATAAAAATTAAGAAATTTGACACCAACATTTTGACAAGTTATTATAACAAAAAAAAGCATGTATAGATGAATGGTCTGAAATCATCTCATAATTATATAAGAAAGGGATCAGTAAATGATGGCAGCTATACCATAGTATGGCTCCCATCTGAGGCAGAAGGCAACATATCCCTGAACATGTTGGATCTTGTTGCTCTTGACATTCCTTGATCCCGAACAAAAGGATGATTTAGCAATTGAGATGCTGTTGGGCGGGCTGATGGGTCACGTTGCAAACATAGCTTTAAAAAGCTTTTTCCATCCGAAGAAAGATTATCTGGAATATCCGGTATATCTTTGCTATTCCCAATTTTAAATATTGCAGCTACCTGTTATTACAGCAATATTCACAATACATCTGTTAGTCAGTAATAGGTCACCTGAATAAGTATGTTACACATCCATGTCAGATAAGATTTTGCTAGTTCTATTTATATATGAGCAAAGTGTCGCACCCCTTCAAACTGGCTCCAAGGAGGTTTTGATGTTGCCATCTCAAGTATTGTACATCCAAGGCTCCAAATGTCAACAGATAGGTTGTAGCCATTGCCATTCATGATAACCTGCATTTATAGATTATTAAAGAAAACAGTGCTGGGACCATATGACGAACTGGAAACTGGTAAAGGAATCAGTAGAAACTACTAACCTCAGGAGCCATCCAGTAAGGACTTCCTTTGAATGACCGTATCGAAGTATAAGCTGATATCTGATTCATGATGAAATAAGATATAAGTGAAAGTGAGGCAGAAGTAAATATCACATACTATTACAGCTTCCTATGATTACACCATTAACTAAAATTGATAGTACTGCATGTACGAGGAGTCAAATGATAGCATCTATCATTTTATGAAAGGCCGAGGAGAACACTTTGTTTCTTCTCAAATCATATACATTTCACTAACATTTTGTTTTCTACATATTCATAATTCCTTGTGCTCTTTAGATCTCAACCCTTCGCTATATACTTCCTATACATGTTTTAGTGCAGTTCAATAATCTGTCTTGAAGAAGGTTAAAACTGTTGTTATTTCCCGGAGGTTGGCTGATGAAGTTCAAATAATAACACGAGATACATGAGCTATCTACCATCAAAATATCTTGCTCGTGACTACTGAAAAGCTTTCTGTGTGACACTATAAACCCTTTAAGAAATGAATATCAACTCATCAAGGAGAAGTTTCCATGTGAAAGCTTAGGTACCGGTCTCACATTCATATGCAATATCCATCTGAGATTATTATATACTATCAAATGGAACGGTAAAATTGCAATGAAAAGCCGCTATACGAAATTTAGTATGGTTCAAGCTTTATCCTAACTAAGAACACCGAAATAATTTTTCTATGAATGGTGGAATAGAAACACATTAGACAAAAGCCTATCTAGATTAGTTGGAATTTCTGGCCCTCCTCCCACACCAACCTTTCACTGATTCCTTAGGATGCCAGATCATACTTTGCGGTAAATATATATACATGAAACCCAGCTGTCTTTTATTACCTAAGATCTCCTTGTTGATTTTTTATTCTGAACCTTGTCTTCAGCATTTCTAAACTAAGTTTGCTAATTAAACATTCAGTTAGTTTAGGCGCACAATCAAGGATAACTATAGTTGAAGAAGACGGAGAGGTTAGTTGCTTCCGTCTAACCAATGGCACATAACATTGGAGTGAGCGATACACTTCATTTTCTGGAATATAACTGGCCGGGGGCGAAGACTGAAAATGTTGTCAATGTATGCTTTCAGCAGCTGTGGTGCTAAAATGCTAAAAATCAGTATAGTTTTTAGAATCAAGTGATTATCTACAATATGTCAAAATTCAAATAAATATCAAAAAGGTCTAAGGGCTTGTAAACAAAATAAAACAACTAAGAAACAAATATTTCAGGTTTCTATTAGCAATAATTCATGACTAACCATAAAATCACTTTATCGAACACCTGAAAAGTATGGAATATTATAGTGCACAAATAAATTTAAAAAGTTGAGACTATTTAGAGACTTCAACCCCTCCAAATGAAATATGACTGCCTTTTCTCTGAGAAGTCAGATGGTAACATGTTGGGCACATGAAAAACAAAAGCCAGTAGACTTGGCTTTGTGCTGAATGTTGAAGAAAAATGAGGGGAATAATTAATGCAACAAGAAACAGTTGATATTTGAAAGACAATTGTACTGCATTACAAAAGAACTAGTGTACCATTTGAGTGAATAGTGAATAAGTACTAATGAAAGTAAAGTTTGACTGCAAACAGTTAAGAACCCTTTCCAGTTGTGGTTTTTGTAACTTTATATAAAACAACAATGAACAATTGCAATCATACATAGACCTAAATGTAACAGTCTTGAATAACATTAACTATAACAATGAGGTCCCTAATTTATCCAATATAACTATTGGTTAATAATTCCAATATGAGATGATACGTACATGCTTAGCCATGCCAAAATCAGCAAGCTTCACTTCACCATTAGGATCTACAAGTATGTTTGCTCCTTTAATATCCCTGATAAGTAAGAATCCAGAGTTAGCCAGTTCAAAAGATAATTGGTCTTTCCATCACATTAAAAAATTCGCCAGCCAAGTACCTGTGCACAGTATTTCTGCCATGTAAATAGGCAAGTCCAGAAAGAATCTGCCTTGCATAACTGCGGATGACAGGTTCCCTAAAAGGACCATATTCCTGAAGCAACTTGTGGATTGAACCGCCAGACACATATTCAAGATAAACTGAAAGCGTGTCATCAACCTGTAAAAAGAATATAGGAAGCAATCAGATAATAAGTTTCAAATGATTGCCTACACTATTCAGGAAGAAAATGTGCAGAGCAATTTTGCAACCAAAAGCTGGTATGGTAAATAATGCATATCATATATTAGAATACCAATTTGCCTCCTATGACCCACAGGTAATATAATCACATTATAGAACTAATTAAGGGGAAAGGTCGGGTAAAGCTTGGTTTGATGGAAACTATATTCGATAACAAAAACAGGAATCCAAAAAGAGAGGCCCCAAGGACTAGAAGAAACTAAACTATGCAACTTTGCATCCAAATTCCAAAAAGAACAACAAAATTGAAAGGTGGGTGGGGGTGGGGGTGGGGGTGGTCGGGAGAAGGAAGAAGGAGATATGTACTTACCAGTTCACTGCCGTAGTACTGCACAATGTTCGGATGTGATAGCTGACTTAGCAAAGTTATTTCCTAAAGAGTTGAGAGGGCAAATCAAAATAAGATTACGGATTTCAAATCTTGCCGCTCAAGTAGTAAATGACGAGCACCGTCAGACATGATAAAAGTATAAAACATCTGATAAAATGGAAAAATAAATTACCTGGTTTAGTTGCTTGAGGCATTCCCTAGAATTGGAATCATCAGAGATGACTTTTACTTCTTTAATTGCGCACATCTGACCATTTTCACTGCAGAATATATATGCAACATTCAGAATTGGATAACTTTCGAGCTTGAATTTTGAAACTTCTTTACTCTTCGGCCTTCACATAGTATGTATTAAATTCCATTACAATTTTCATGCTACAAACCAAAATAAAAAGACTCACTTCCAATTAGCTCCTTCACTACAAAGTAAGAACATCAAGTTTAACTGCACTTTCGTGACCACTTACTAACAGCTTCTTAACCTTTTATATGTGTGATCTAATCTTGTGAAAAGGTGCAAGTACCTGTTAAATCCAAGATAGACATGGCCAAATGTTCCTCTTCCTAGTAACTTCCCCTTCTTCCACTGTGAGCGATGAGAACGTGATTGGGAAGAAGAACTAGGAGAGCTTGGGGGCAGAGGAAGAGGATGAGGTGGGCTCCTCAAATCATCTTGCCTCAGAGTAGGAGATCCCGGGCAAGTTCTAATTCCAAGTGCTCTTGGATGTTTAGGGGATACCGGCAGAGGAAGAACATTCAACTCAATGGAAGAGTTTGCTGGTCTCAGGCTAAATATGTTCTCTGTGGAAGTACGCTGATGTGGGAGCGCTTCGGTTCCAAACAAATGGCAATCCCTCTTCGGAGAAATGGAGAGGTCAATGCATCTCGGGTGCTCCGAAACTGTATTGACCAAGAAGTGATGTTTGTCTTCTGCCACATACTGTTGCCTTTGCGAGTTGATCGTCAAATTTCCTCCTCTTGGCACGTTGATGGTGTCTGAATATCTAATTAATTCAACAAAAAGTAAACATTCAAACACTTTACATACTTGCTATAATAAGTGTAATGGGCCATCAAAAAGGTGTAAAAGTATCCAAAGTATATTGTTGACGTTTCTTTGAGGATGGTCATGGTTCCAGAAAAGTCTTATTTATCAAACAAAAGGCAAAGATGCCAAATTAGCATCAAATCATAACCATAACACACAATGGCCACAAACCACTGATTCGACATGTAAGTGATGTTAAAGACATCCAAAAGTAGTATCTTCCAATGATGGTGATCAGTGATTGCTTAAACAATCCAAAAGAGAGGAACATAAGGAACAATACTATCAAGATCAACAAAACACGAAGAATAGTTTGTAACAACTCTAACCTTTTATGTTATGAATATACTCAAAATTCACATTCACTCACTTTACATACTTTCCAATAGACGATAAAAACCTAGGAAGCAAGGACACTCCAAGATTTTGAACCTCACCAGTTGGACACGTTTTGGATATGTATCTGACATAACCCATACACTCCAAATTATGCACTAAGACGCGCCAAAATGGGCGCCGTCCGTGTCTCCATTTCCTTATTGTGTCGTAGTCAGTGTCTGTGCATTATAGATCAAAACTATATCTTTTCTATTGTCCATTTGGGGAAAAAATGAATTTTTGAGCATCACCTTAAAGAAACATTAAAAGTGCAACAACCAAACATCGAATATTTCGTTACAATGCGATATACCCAAGGCCACTAATTACTAATTACGGACAGAAGTGAAAGCAAATACTCAAACATCCCAAAAAAAAGCAAAAAAAAAAAAAAATCTCTTCATTGACGTAAAAAATCTCCAAATCCCCATCAATGACAATCGGCACTGCCTCATAATCATCACAAGTCCCAATTTTGGCAATAAAAAAGGACCTAAGACAGAAACCCATCTATCCAACAAGAAAAACCTAATTAACATCAAATTCCCAACAACAAAAGTACCCAAATGAATTAGTTCCTTAATTACATTAGTACCACCTCAAAATCTCATCAAAAGACCCAATTTTGGCACCAGAAACCCGTAACCAACATCCCCAAATCAAAAAGGAAAACTTTTTCCCCCTTAAAATAGAATCAATATATCGAACAAGTAAACAGCCCCTAGTGAGCAACTTCAAAAACGGGTGCTTTACCTAAAGAACCCGAGATCCGGAGCGTCATCCGACCCGGAGGAGCTGACGCTGGAAGCGGACCCCGACCCGGAGCCGGAGGCGTAGCCGGCGGCCGACAGCCCGATTCCGTCGTGCGGCGGCGCGGAGGGGAGGGTCGAGGAGAGGGAGAGGGTGAGGGTGGGGCGGGGGAGCGGGTGGCCAAGGGCAGCGAAGGCGGCGGGACCCGAGCCGCTAGCGGGGGACGGGTCCGTCGGCTTCCTCATCAGCGCCGCCTCGTCGAAGCTGCTGGCCCTCTTCTTCTCCTCCTTGTTCTTGTCGCTTCTCGATAGCTTCGGGTTCGGGTTTTTGGATTTGGAGCTCCGGCTCCACCATGCCGGCATCGTGGGGGAGAGGAGAGAGAGAGAGAGAGATGGTTCTTGGAATTGTAGAGAGAGAGAGCTTGGGGAAACTTAGAGAGAGAGAGAGAGAGAGAGAGAGAGAGAGAGAGAGAGGGAGTGGTGGGTGACAGCTAAGCTGACGGCCGGCGGTGGAAGTTGGGATGAGAGAGAGAGAGAGAGAGAGAGAGAGAGTGGAGATAACTATATACATGATGTCTTTCGGTTTATGCATATAAGTACCTTAATTCTACTTATAACCTTTTGCATAAAAGTCCTTTAAATCCTTAGTAATTGTTTTAGTGAACAAAGCTGCTCAATTTTTTTCACTTCGCTGATTGTTCCTACTTTGAAAAATTGGATGGATAAAACAATAGTGAAGACCGTCTCCTATTTGCTTTTCAAAGTTGCTCATAAACTAAATTACTCGTTAAAAATTATTTTTATTAATTTTTATTAACAAATAGAAACTGAACTTTTTTCTGTGAAAAATGTACAAATGTGGCTATGATTAACCAATCCTAAACAGAAACTTAGAAACATTAAAGATATCTTCTTTTTTTCTTTTTTTTTGCAAGAATTATAATTATATTTTTGATAATTGAAAATATTTCTAAACATAGATTACTCTGATCTGATTTGAAATTGTCGTTGCTTTCAAAAAACAACAATAACAACCTTTTTTTTTATACTTCTTGATAAGTTATAGAAAAAATAAATAAACAAAAGCACTCATGATAGTTTCTTACCATAAGCATATGTGATAAGTTTCTAAATTTAAGCGGAAACAGTTTTGCCAAGGAACTTATGTGCAAAATAATCCAATCAATGTTTATTCTTTTCTTTCTGTAGGCCTGGCTCAGAGGATGAAGCCAATAGTACGGGTGTTGCAGTGGAAGGTGTGTGTAGGGACCACCGGACGTGATAGGGAGGGTATCTGCCTCGATATTTCTGCTGGGTGAGAAGAAACGTGGGGAAGAGGCCGTTAGATCCCATGCCACTTGTCATTTTCGGTCTCTCTTTTTTTAATGCTACTCTGTTAGTTGGATATTTATTTTGACTAATAAATTTGGGTGGGTTGCACAAAATATAAATATCGATTTTTTTTTTAGTATCGTCCGTTTTCGTATCGATTTATTTAGAACATTGTTCGTTCTCGTTGAAACGTGATATCGTACGAATATGGAGTTATACTCGTACAAGATAAGATGATTAAATCATTTATAGTTATCTCGAAGTACAACAATTGTAGCAGTTGAAACTAAGTCATATTAAAGTTAATGCAGAATATGTGAAACGATCTCTTTTATTGCTAAAGCAGCGGAATACAAAGGCTTTCAATAGCCCCAATGAATATATCAAATTGGCTTACAACATTCATGATCTTGCTCATAAATGATCTCGACATTTCCATACATCATGTTTCTATATCCATGCAGCATCCTCGGCCGAACTTCTTCATGTTGCAAGTACGAGCTCTGACGTCTCAATACGTCCAAGTCGTTTCGTACCTGGGGGTTGGAGTATCAGTACATATCGCATACTAATAAATGGGAAAACTCACTCGCCTAAACCAACACTAAGTAATCTAGTGAAGTATTCAGTTTAACATAGATGATCTTTCTATTTTGACTTTGGATCAGTTTCATGACATATTGTTAAAGCAGAAAAGTATGTACTCATGGTAAACATGTTATACTTGATTCATACGCAAAATAGGAACATATCAAAACGCGTCTTCTTGCACTTCTTACCAACCCGATGCACTCACTCTTGCTTTGATGTAAGGTGAATACTTACCATCATTTCCAATCATGTATCTATATGAAGGTCATTGGTTTATTGACACCATGAAAGACTCTCCAATGACATTATAACGCGTCCAATCAGGCTAGGTAACATTCCTAACTAGAGATCTCGCAATGTCTCGTGCCAATGCACGAATCTCACTTCCCCTAGGTCGAATGATCCTGGTGCCCTAGAGATACGTTTGAAGAAAGCCATAGCTTGTGCATAAGTTGTCCATGACCATGCAATATGCATGAACAGTTAAGAAAACTTTAAAGTACATATGCATGATCTAAATTTGGATATAGAAATTCTCGCCTCAACACTTATTCTATACTTCCAAATCAATATTTTGATCGCCACTTACGCCTAACTCAATATTCCGAACGACGATCCGCAGCCCCGAACATTAAGAAGCAACATGCCACATCCAACAATTGCGTGGTTTCGAACCACAACTGTTCACTTCGCTGATGAAGCCTATCATTTGCATATTAGTAGTTTTACGGCATTTTTGCCACAATTGCTCACTTCGCTTACGAAGTATACATTTCGATGTTACCACAATTTCGTGGTGTTGCGTCACAACTCACCGCTTCGCATACGAAGTCATATTTCATAAGTCTCGTGCACAAATTCTCCGATTTGTGCACTTGATGCATGCCTCGATACAGTTTATATGATATTCACCGACACATGCACTTGATGCACGCCTTGATACAGTTATACGATATTCTCAGACTCGTGCACTTGATGCACGTCTCGATATAGTTATTTGATGTTCTATGACTTAGTGTGCCCAATGTTCTCTGAGTCATACACTTTATGCACGCCTTGATATAGTATTTAATGTTTTATAACTCTGTAACCCCTTAATGTTCGTATTTCTAAAATTTTTCGAATTTATAAAAAAATTCCTTGATTTTCTAGATTTTTCTTAAATTTATAAATCATGAATTACTAATTTTTTGAAATTAATTATTATAAATATTTTATGTTAATTAATTATTTGACTAATTATTTTTATTAGTCCTAACTATTTCCTAATAGGATTAGCAAGTTGGGCTCTAGAAAATTCTTCTAGCTTCCATACTCTTCCTATATATTCCTCTCCCATCATTATTACATCCTTGCTACCTTCATCTACTTGGGGAGCAAGCCAAGCTTAATTTATGTGGAGCTTCCCCTTGCTTTCCTCCCCAGTTCCAACAGCCATCAATACCATCAATAGCCACATACGTCTTATGTTCGCGTCGAGACCCAAATTTGTGTTCATGCATCGTGTCCATGACCATCCATTCTATTCTATTTATTTTCTTATTTTTATTATATTACAAAAGTCATATTCGGTGTCCGATACTCCGAACACATCCAATCCCACTTGTGTCCCCGTCGTTGGTGCAGCCAACCGGAGCTTTGGCCTAGCTTTCTTCCGGTGTCGCCCTCATGTAGCTCAACTACCGACCCTTGCCAATTCCGTCGAGCCCTCTCCTCCTCACCGCTGGCACGGCCTTCCCGACCACAGTGTCGATTGCACTTCCTCCCCGACCACCACTCTACCGTACTACTCATCGTCCGACACCACCGCCATCATCCATTACCGCACCTCGAACCCCATCAACAAGCACCGCACCACCAGAGCTCCTCCCTCGCGTCGATGCGTGTCTAGGGCCATCCCAACCGGATTTAAGATACAGCGCCACCAAATCTGACTGCCTCCGAGCGGCGCTACACACGACCAAGTCGTATCGTGCAAGAACATTGATCCGGCCACCCCAATGCCGACGATTAGACGTCGGGCTCCAATTCGACCAAGCCACTCGCACACATCGAGCGCTTTGGTGAGCCCGCATCTCCCCGGCCAGCATGCCAGAGTTCGATGACCCTCGAGCCGCGCTCCTCCCTCCAGCCAAGCGACGCCGACCGTCGGCGGCTTCTGCCATCACCGCTCAGTAAAGCCCTCATCCCCTCTCTCTCTCAAATTCCCTCTCTCCCCTCCAGCCAAGCGGTGCCGACCATCGGCCGACAGCTGGACACAAAAATCGTAGAAACTAGACGCAAAATTGATGGATAGAACACAATCACGACACATGAGTCTTATCCTTGAAGGAATGGATTTAGACTGATTTGGAAATGGATTTTGAGATTGGAATGGATTTGAATAGGCTTAATTAAGAGGTGGCTTAATTAAGAGGTTTTTATAATTTTCCCAAACTTGGGCCAAGAACATATGATAAATGTAATTTTAGAATTTTCAAGAAAAAAATTTGTTAAGAATTTAAACACGGATGCTTAAAAGGAATCCCTATTTGATTTTTCTTAATCAATATTTTATTAACTAAATTCTTAATTCATACATCCTAAAGATAATGTTTTCCTAATCGTATTCTTCAATGGTTCTCATATTTTATTCTAACACTACCTAATATTAAGAATCTAAGACCGAGAATATAAAATGAAATTTTTTATGATTTAGTTTGAAAGTGGAGTCCAATATTAAGATTTTAAAAAATTATGAGAATTTCTACATTAAATTTTTTTATAGAAATTCTACATCCAACATTGTCACGCCCCATAACCAGAATACTGGCAGGTGGGGACAGACAAGGCCAGCTACGTGATATCAAAGTACGCCAATACTCTGAAATCACGTATAAGCTGTCAAGACATAGAGGTTACTTCTACAAGCCAACAGTCGATCCTAGGTCAAGCAATCATAGGTATCTCAATCACAGACAATTATACAAATAACAAGAATTATGATCATCAGACATACAATAGTAAAGCGTCCCAAACCATATATACATGGATGATCATGAAGCTAGTAAAATAAAATGGAGAACTAGCAAGAGCAATAGTCATACATGATAAGCTCTAGCTATAGTCTAGAATATGCACATCATGTTTAGGCCCGTAGGCTAAATATCAAGAACCAAAACACGAGCTAAACACATGCTCGGAGGCTAAACGCCACAAAAGAATAATGTCCATATCAAGTGGGAGAATGAAACAAGAAATCCACTCAGGTACTCTGGTGCTCCGGATGGTCACCGTCGAGCAGATGGTGCAGAAGATCCCTTGGGCTCCTCTATCAAATCTGGCAAAACAAAACCAGTGGGGTCAGACCCCAAATAGCAAGTACCACAAAGGAAGACAAACTATGGACTAAAACCAGCAATAGTTAAAATAGCAACGGTTAGAGATACAAATAAGTAGATATGAATCGAGACTCGTGCACTACCAATGCACTTATCTCGTGAATAGAAAAGATAATAAGTAAAGCATCATGTGACGTAAAGTAATTAACACGTGACATAATGTATAATGTAGTCATGTAAGTAAACGGAAGTTTGAGAATATGTAAAATCAATTGATCATGTAAGCATGTGAGCCAGTCGGGTCATGAGAGCATGTTGACTTAGCATAGGGATCATGTAAAGCTTATGAGATAACTGAACATGTGAGCATGTGAGAACCATATAGAACGACAATGATATGATGACTTAGGAACTATCCCTGAAGTCAAGTTACAATCCGTAAACCAAACAAAGACCGGGATTGTAACTCTTCTCCTGAACAGAACTTAATCTCCAATCAATGTTTAGCATAAGATCATGTAGAACGTGTGAGTACTGAATAGGACGAAAAATGATAAGATGACTAAGAAACTATTTTGGAATCCAAGTTACAACCCATAAACCAAACAAGGACCGGGATTGTAACCCTTCTCCGGAACAGAACTTAGCCTCCGATCATTTATCGACAAAAGTAAAGCATAAAGAATAAAGTACTGAAATAAACATACGGACACTGCTTTGACAAAACTAGACTGGACTGACTCCATCCATCAATCCCGGCCAAGCAATGAGTACGGCTTGATACATTAACTAACTAGGGTTATCACGAGCCTAATAACTACAAGATGCGACGAGATGTTCTAGCAGTCACAAGTCCTATAGACTATCCGAGTTATCCTTCCGCAGGTTGAGAGAGTTTTATTAGGTAACTTTGTGGTGCAACACATGACAGTGTGCTGAAAATGTGCCCTACTCGTTGGTGGACTACAAGTCCAATTAAAGCGCCCAGATAACGTGATTGTATGTGACTGGAAAATCTCTTTATGAGCTACTTGATCAATCTAGTCGTTGTCCTAGTCAGATTCAATATGAATCCCTGACCATGGTAATCAATAATCCATATCAAAGACATGATGCAAGACAAGATATGTAGCTTGTGCACGCACACACAAAGAATTTAACCACGGTGTCCAAAAGAGTTAAATTAGTAAGGGGAAATAGCCGTCGCAACAACATCTTGATTAACCATGTCATGTTTAGGTTTACTTGTCATGTAAAGAGTAATTGTCAAGAGTTCATCTCTACGGGCCACTATTATGTAAGCAAGAAAAGACATGTTCAAGAGTGCGCACCACGACCGATCACTATCATGTAAGCAAAGAAGTAACGTGTGACATAAGTGCACCACAATGGGTCACTATTATGTAAAGCAAAGAAAAGACATAAATCATAAGTGCACCACAATGGATCACTATCTAGAATAAGCAGAGAAGAGACGTGTAGCATGAGTGCACCACGATGGGCCACTATCTAGATTAAGCAAACATGACAATAAGGATTACATGTAGAAAGAATTAGATAAAAGACGTATCATGGCATAGGGGAAGGAATAAATAAAAGTACTACTTGACATAAAATAATAATTGAATCTGTGCTAGTGTTAAGAATATAAGGGGGTACAATAATTCTCTAACCGTACAAAATTATCTAATCATGATAAAAATTTATTACAATCGAAGAAAACCTCAACAACGTCAAGTACAGAAAATATGCCGAAAGATCAAAACTATGATTGAAGTTATCAATCGCATATGAACTCTAATAAGGTAAACTGAGAAAATTCTGAAGCCAAGACAAATATCTACAAGCTTCGTGTCTGAGTATTTTTAAGACTAATAGCTGAATAGCTCAAACGGGCAAAACAGTCAAAACAGTGCTAGGGCTAGCCAACACGGGCCAAGATGACACCATGGCCAAGAAGGGTGCCAAGGTCAGAATGGCACCTAGGCGCACAAGGGCACCCAGGGCCAGAAGGGGTCAGGGACAACATGTGTCCAAGGGCAGCATGCGCTAGGGCAGCATGCTCCCAAAGCATCATGCACCCATAAACAGGCATGCGCCCAAGGAAGCATGCGCCCGAAGGGAGCATGTGCACAGGATGCATATACTATAGAAGGGCATGTGCCCAAGACTATGCGCCTATGGCTATGCGCCTATGCAAAGGAGACATGGTGCACTTGGAAAGAAGCCAGGAGACTATCTTCCATGGCTAAGTGGGCGCATATAAGGGCTATGTGCCCTGGAAGGGGGGAACAGGGTGCACTTGGCCGCATATAAAAGGGCTATGCACCTAAGCAGGGGAGGCTTTGGGCGCATATTAAGAGCTATGCATCCAAGCAGGAGGAAGCAGGGTGCATTTGGGCGCATAAAAAGGGCTATGCGCCCAAAAGAAGACTGCTATGGGCGCATAAAAAAGCTATGCGTCCAGCACTGTTCTTCTTCTCTATGCCGATAGCATGAGTTCATGGAATCCATGAACTAAAAGTGGCCTAACTTGCTAAAAAAAAGTCGAAATCCGGATTTTCGAAGGTCTAAATTGGGTAGAACAAAATTCTCTACAATATGGAACAATCAAAACTTGAAAATAATAAAGTTTGATAGATTAAAACCCCAAAAAACCAAGATTTGAGTAAAGTTAGATCTATAAGTGTAAGCCCCCTCATTTTTGGATCTTATTTTTAATTATTTTATATAGATATTTTAATTTATTAAAGCCAAAAATGACTATGTTAGTACTTTACTGTAGCTTTGATTTTGGAAGCTCAACAAATATTGTTTTTTCAAATCCAGTTCCATATTTGAATTCTAGACTCGTCCACCTTAAGTTTGATATATCATGTCCCATCCAATTTTTCTTTTCAACATTCCTTTGACTTTGCGTAATTTCGGGCCAACTTAGGCCAATTTGAGCCTTTCGCTTTTAATTTTAAGCCAACTTTCAATTTAATTTTTGGACTTGACATAGATCGAAACCGTATGACCCAATATATAGTTTTAATACATTTTGAGTCTACAATGCACATACCTAGGGTGTACTATCTAATCGAGTTCTCATGTACTACTTATTTGCAAATGGCACGTGAGACTCATTAAATTAATTTTTGGATCCAATTTGACTAGTAATGCTATTCAGACCCTAACCTAGTCAACCCTACTAGTTAGAGCCTAACTAGTAGTATCAAAACCAAGTATACATATATTTAAGAGAATTTTAGAGGTTTAATTGCAGCCATATGCAATATTCTCTTATATATTTGGCTTGGTCAAACATCTAACCAAAATAGGAAACCTATTAATAATAGTATGATTTGGAGAACCAAATCATATCCAAATTAGATCAAACCAAAGCCCATGCACTATATATATATATATATATATATATATATATATATATATATATATATATATATATATATATATATACACCTATCAAACCCTAACTATCCCCCTCTCTCATAACCACCCACTACTCCACAAATCCCCCCAAACCTAGCGAGCACCACTCCAAATCCGAAACCCTAGCCGACCCTCCTTTCTTTACAAAATATAATTTCTTCTCGATTTCTGCACCAACCACCACCACTTGGACGTCCCTCTCAACATCCCCGTCTACCCTAGCAACTATAGGAACAATCTTGCGGCCGTTAGAGAGGTGCATGACGCGCTACTTGGGCCGAAACTCCGTCGAATCAAAGTCTGAAATGTCACAGCAGGTTAGTCGACTTGTAGATGAGGTTTCATCCACTTTTTCTCATCCGTTTCTCCTCAAATCAAATCTGAGAGTTACCTTTGTATGTCTACTTCAACCTCTGATCGCCAGATCTCCTAGTTCCAAACGGCTTGCTCGTCGTGTTGATTCTACGACAGGGTATCCAGAACTAACGAATTCTGTTGGGGGCCACTTTTCGCCTTTCTAAGGTTAGTTTCTAACCTTTTAATATTTTTATTCAGAATTTAGACGTTGATATCTTTCTGACGCATATCTGAAAGTTAGGTTTCGCATCAGTTTGCTATTTTTAAAAATTTATGACATTTGTAATGTTATCGAACTCCGAAAAATTCTATTTTTCTTGTGTCCAAAAGTGTCAAAACTCCATGAATCCATATTAAACTTTATGTTGTGCAAGGTTTAACATTATAAATACTATTTTAACTAATTTCTGGGAATTTTAGAGAATTTAGTAATTTTATTTTAATCGTTGTTTCGGGACTAAATTAATGTGTCGAATTGAGGAAGTTACATGTGGCATTGACATAAGACCTCTTGTGAAAGGGTTTCCCTATTGAAAATATAACTATAGCAATATATAAGTATTTATAGATAAATTTTAGAATTTAAATTTATTATTTTATTATAATTGTAAAGTATTTACGAGAGGTTTTGTTACCTATATGTACTTATATAATAGATGCAGTGTCGTAACAACGTTATGGCAACTAGGAAGGCGTAGATACTCATATAATTTATATATGTTGTGTTGATATAAAATATTAAATATTGTGTATTATTATAGGTGAGCTTGTGAGGATCGACAAGGACACCGGAGTTGGACAGGCTTACCCGCAGACAGCAGTTACAGGCAAGCGTGCCTTGCCTTCATTACCGATTATTCTTTTTTATTTTTTGTTCTTTTTGATTAGCATTGTATGACGTTGGACGTTGATACTTAGTGTCTGTTTATAGACGGGTGTTGATGTCATGATAGTGACATCGAGTATTGACAATAGGCATTACGTACATACTGATGTGTCCATTAACACAATTGACCATAGGACACCGACACATTCATGATGTGAGGTTTACATGACTATTCGTGGTATTGAACTCATGTTAGCATTCCAGATTTCTTTACCAGTATTGCTTTTACTTTCGAGATGACTGTACAGACTTGACATTGCTAGATTCTAGACATGGAGATTGGAGAGAACTTGACTACAATATCAGATTAATTATCGTACGGCCCGTTGTTTAGTAACCTTTATCTCTGTAGCAGAGTAAGAGATTATCACTGTCGAGAATTGATTGTCTTTGGTGCCATGACACAGGTACTGGGGACAATATCCTGCTGAGGTGCTAGTGAGCCTTAGTGGAAGGGGTCTGGTATTCTAGAAAAGTATCTCACTTGCATAGCACATAGACGGATACAGTAGATTACCTTAGTTCATATTTTTATTTCTGTACCTTGGCATGTATATTATTCACCTTGCTTGTCCTCTAAGGACATGGCTATTTTCCAGGCTTAGACGAAACTGAAGACTACCCAGAGGTTTACGGTTCGGGAGCTGAGACCGGAGACGTACCGGCACAGGAGGACGAGATAGTGCCAGAGGATTTTTCGTGATTATGTTATAATTATATTTAGTCTTGCTACATTATTTCCTTTTCTTTTCATCAGACTTGTAGTTTATTTGTACTTTCTTTCTATTTCTGTGATTTTGGGATGTTTTACCCGCACAGACTTTATTACTGGATATTTGAGACATTTTTTTATTTATTCTTGATCTCTTTGTGGACTCTGTGGATGTGATTAGATGTATATACCTGTGGACTATGTTGTAATTCTTGGTGTTATCATGATTTATAGCTTAAGTATTTTGCTAATGGGCTTGTTGTATAGCTTGGCCCATTGGTGAAGTGCTGTTGGCATGTATTCGTATACCTGGTCCCACGTATTTTAGGATTGGGACGTTATATGTTTTTGTGGTGGCCCATGCAGTCCTTGTTAAATTGCTTTGATTACGTTATTGTACCGATGTGAGCCTACAATTAGAGTAGGAAAAACCCATAGGATGACATCCACATGTTTGATACCTGCATTGACTTCGATTCGAACTCTCATCCGACTTTTCGATTTGCATCCAGTTTGATTATGTTCTAACGTAATCCTTATTTATTAGTGCTAGTAAGACGAATCTTCATAGTGGATGTATCTTCCCCTTACTATCACACCAGTAAGGGCACAGACACGAGAAGCCATAAGTGCAGGTAGAGTCTTTGTGAATTTTACAAAGTCGTGGTGATACCTAGGATAGTCGTACTGCTACGAGCCTGCAACCAATTGAGGAATAGGACTTGAGGATATATCCACAAGCAAGATTATAGACTTCTCATAGACTCTTCAGCATAAATGTTTTCATGTTATCTTCTTTCTCAACATGATTGCTTTTGTGTTCTTTCCTACTCGAGATTTGACTAAACCCTTCCATGTTGACTTCTAGAGTAATTCTTCCCGTTATTTTTGTCCTAAGATGTTGGAAAGTGTCTTAGGATTGGTCGAAGAAAAAGTTTGAAAATTATATTTAACCTTGTATTACAGAATCAAAGTTTTTGCAGCCAGAGAAATACTGGCGAGGCAGGACTTCAGATAACGGTATCATGACTACATATGTTTCTCGAATTCTACTTGACCTATAACCTATGCATGTTGATCTCTTACCCTTTATTTTCGTAAAAAGTCAATTCAAAAATCTTTTTTAGATTTGGCCAAGATAAGCTCAAGAACCTGTATTACTTGGATGGTAGATGTGCACTACAGTCATCCGTCATATTATGGAACAAGAAAGTTATTTGCTGCCAGATGCACAATGGCGTACAGTAACTTTATGTGACATAATCACGGAGATATATGGTTCTTGAGTCTTACCTAGACTATGTCTTATGCATCGTATTTGGCTTCACATTGTTCTTGGAAATAATTCGATAAACCTTCCTGCTTTGCTTGACCCTATCGTTGTTTGAAATTGGTATATAGGTTTGTTTGACCCAGCCGTAGGCTTCCGTTATCTTCTATTTATTAGATGACGAAAATAGTTAAACCTTATAATTATATTATAGAATATAATTAAACTAGATTAGTGGTGTGATTGTGATGTTGGATAGCTAGAAACGGGTAAGTTTCTTAGAGATAGATCCTAGTGAGATTATGAGTCGAGTATGAATGCCTGGATATCGGATGCGTAGAGCCCATTAGAAGGAATTGCTAGGAGTGAACTGACGAGTATCATTGAATAGGTTATAATACTATACCTACAATGGAATGGTACGACTAGTGGTATTAGAATTCTTCTGCAGTAAACACTTTAATCCTTTTTCACTAGCTTATTTTCGAGAAACATCTTAGAGTTGTGTTTGGAGTATTAAGGAAGGAGAGATTGTATGCTAAGCTTAGTAAGTGCAAATTCTGCTTTGATAGAGTTATATTCCTTGGACACGGTATCTTGGAAGAAGGACTTTCATTAGATCCGGAGAAGATAGCTACCGTAGAGTCTTGGCCGACACCAACTGTAGAGTCTAAAAATCAAGTTGTGCCATGTTTTTACTACTCAGCAATCAAGTTGCGCTCAATAAATCAAGTTGCGCCACTGTTATGAAGCCCAGAGATCAAGCTGCGCCACTGCTCAGGTTGCGCCATATATCAGACTGCGCCCAATCACATTGTGCCAAAGCCTACGTGGCGCCTGATAATAATTGTCATCAATAACTGACAGCACTGACAACTGACAGCACGATAAACAAAAAAAATTTCTTCGAATCCCGCAAAGCATGGTGCTCGAGACGATTTGTTGTTATTTGATGACAACTGTTCTGCATACTCTTTGAGTTGTGCCTAGACGCAACCTGAACAAACTCTCCTCACATATCCAAATGCTGCCACGTGTTGATGCACTGAGTTGCGCATAGGCACAACATAATCAAGCACAGTTTGACTCGTTGACTGAGGCTCGCGCAACCTGATGAAGTTGAAGCAACTTACGTTCTGAAGTTAGATGACGTGGCACGCATGCCATTAATCTCTCAAAATGTGTCCACTACTCTGTATACGACCATGTGTATTTCAATCATATGATGCCATGCGTCTAAATACAGTTAGTACACGATTCGAGTAACTGAATGAAAGTTGGCACAACTTAAAGTTGACGCAACCTAAAGTCGTGCAGTTCAACCTCGTGCACATCAGAATAACTGCGCCATTTTGTTTTTACAAACAAAATGGTGACTCTGCTGGGGACGACTTTCTCCTCCGATGAGAAGGTGACAACTCAATATGATACTGCGTCAATCGGCAAGACATAGAAGACTCTGTTTGTTCAAATCAACCAGACAGCCTGCGAGGATATGATCAACACCAAGAGCAACAAGCGCACTGTGGCTATCACCAAGAACAGAACTGTGTGGACTCCTAAGTCCTCCACAGTTGTTGTTGCCTGGCGCAACCTGAGCACTCAGTGGCTAAGGTGCAATATGCCTCTGTGGCCCAGGCGCAGCCTGCTTCTGTTGCCTGTGCGCAACCTGTTCACTCTGCTGCCAAGGCGTAGTCAATCGTTCTGCAGCCAAGGCGTAATTTATTCATTCTGCTGCCAAGGTGCAGGCCAAGGCACAGTCCATTTCTGTTACCAGAGCGCAACCTACTCATCTTGTTGCCAAGGCGCAGTCCATTCACCTTGCTGCCAAGGTACAACCAGTAGCCCATGCTGCTATGGAGCAACCTATGCATCCTGCTACTCAGGCACAGTTTGCACATCATGCTGATCTGGTGCAATCCAAGGGAACTAGTCTTTTGGCTATTCCCTCTTCTTCTTCAGTTTTGAACTTGGCGATGCAATATTCTAATACGAGTACTAGACAGAACAAAGGGAAGGGTCCTTTGACACTTCCTCAACTGGCGCAACCTGCGCCTAAGGTGGTTCAACAACAAAATAGAAGAAAATGCTTTTTAGCTAACCCTTCACAAAATAAAGGAAAGCACCCTTTGGTCTTTTCTCAATCTTTTCCAGTCTATGACTCAGAGGAAGATATCTCAGATTGTATTCCCTTGAACAGAGATTCCTCTGTTCTCAACAGAAGTCTTCAAATCTCTGCCAGAGGAAAGAACATTGATCAAAGAGGCATCTTGCCTACCCCTATGGTAACCATTCAAGATCTTCCAACCTTACATATCTCAAGATCCAAGCAAAGAAAATTGATGGTATCTCAAACAGATGCACCAAACGCAGAATTGTCTGATTTGTGTGCCTATCTCAACAGGCGTCAATCAGTATCAACCTCAGTGAAACGCAAGTATCCTATGCCAAGGGCCAACTTGCACCAGAAACACAACTTTGAAAAGAAGGACCCAATCACTTATGCTAATGAGTTAAGTACTTCTTTATACACCCACGGAACTGAGCATCTTAAGAACCGGAGTCATGTTCCTAACATCTTTATGGAATATGTTCCTCCGACTTCTTCTCGTCCCATGGTGGTAACTGATCTCCGGGAACGTCTTACACAAAGACGAAAGATCATAGAGACGTCTCACTCACCGATAAATCACCCATCAGAACGCAACTACCTTCATGAATTATTTATAAAGTGTTGTTTCCAATCAGCTAAACGATCTGTCTTCGATCGTCTGAACTATGCTTCAATTCCTGAACCCATGATGGGAGATGAAGATGAGCTGTTATATGCTTCTGTTAATATGACTTCCCGAGACACTGGGGGTAGAAAATCTTCAAAGCGTGGCATGTCTCGCAATCTGAGTCAGCAGTACTTGGGACAACTCCGTGAATCTAGTGAAGGGGTGTTTCAACATACCAAATCAAAAAAATCAGAATTTGGACCAAGATATCTTCAATCAGGAAGATCTTCTCATTACTCACATGGGAGAGGATTCTTTGTCTGGCTTTGACGCAGATAGTGAAAGCTCTGAACATACTATTTCGTCAATAGTGGCAAGAGAGGTGACATCATATGCCATCACAGAAGACCAAGACGCTACTAGTTCAGCTAGTCAAGAACAATGAATTGCTGTACTGGAAGATATGCTAAAAACTAGGGCTGAAATGGTCGCAATTATGTACACCATAATCGTGGCTCAACATGTAGTGCCACCGGTTATGAATCTTGCTTCAAATCCCGAGCTCATAGCATCTTCTGTGCCTGTTAATGTTGGTCTGGGGGTACCGCCTCCCCAGGTTGGTTCTGTACCAATTCAAGCTGCTTCCAGTCAGTCTAGTGCTGGGGGTGGTAATTATCACGCTGTTCCTTCTCCTAACAATTCAAATCAACCCACCAATTCACATACACCAGGGGATGCTAATGAGGCTGTAAAACTCTTACGCACCCATTTTGAGGCCTTTAAGCAGAAAGATGGTCCGCAAAGACTTGGAATAAAACAACCTTATTCTGCAGAATGGAAGGAGGTTCAATTTTCTCCTAAATACAAGCTTCCTACCATTATGCTGTTTGATGGCAACACTTCTCCAAGTCAGTATATCAATCACTTTGAGGTGATGACTGACCAATTGTAGCCAAATGATGCTTTTTTTACCAGGGTGTTCGTCGGTTGTTTAGCCGGTGCAGCATATGACTGGTACCGTAGCTTGTCTGATGGCTGCATAACTTCTTTTACTAGTTTCAAGCAAATGTTCTTGGAACGACTTTTTGAGGGGGTTAATGATATAACTATGTCTGCCCTCATCAAAATTAAACAAAGACACAATGAAACCACTGAGAGTTTCATTGAATGATTCTGCCGAGAGGCACTTAAAATGCCTCTATGACTCCATCTGCTGTAACAATAGACACTTGCAAATCAAACTTGTTGTCTATTATCAGCATGTGGACATGATCGACACAATTCTAAGATTTGCCCTTTTTTATTGTAAATACCAAAGCGGCGGAGATTAGCGCTGAGAAATTTAAATAGTTAGGAGTTCAAATGGCTAATCCTAACCAAGATGAACATCCTATATCCGACAACAATAATCGCCAGAACAATCGTAAAGGTAAGGAAACGTTGGCCATCAATCTCAAGGGCAAGGAGTCGTTGGCTGTCAATGTTGCTCAAACTGCACCCACTCCATCAGCACTACCACAAAAAGCACCTCATCCAAATGAAGAATATTCTTTCAATAAAGATGATATTATGAGCATCTTCGATTGCTTGATCAAAAGCAATAAGCTTCAACCGTCGAAGGCAAAACGTCCAGAGGAAGTGGGTAAGACTGACTACCCTAAATATTGTGTTTATCACAGGTTTATAGGACATCCAACTCGAGCATACTACGTGCTCAAAGGCAAAATCCAGGAAATGGTCAACTCTGGAGCAGTTACTCTCCAACATGATGAGAAGACTATGACGGCTAATGTCGTTTTTGTACAATTTGGTGACTTCCCACCGCAACTAGTACAAGATGGTGTTGTCCCCATCCCGAGGACTACTCTCGAGATCGTGAATCTTCCACCTCCCCAAAATGAGGGTCTTGTTCTACTATCCACTGACAAAGGAGAAATCATGTAGATTCATCCAGATCTAATGATGGACTTTGAAGCACCTTCTTTTTCCAATCAAAAGAAGTATTCCAAAACCAAATCGAAGAGCTGCAACATGGTATCTTTTGAACCTATAGCAGAAGAAGAAATTATAATCGGCACGAGATCTGGGAGACCTTATCTTCGAGAGTATTCCGAAACTCAAGAGAATCCTGCCCCATCTTCTGATGTTCTTCCTGTATCATCTTTTCCTGCTGAGAATATACTATCTACATCCTCGCCAGTAGTGGAACCAATTTCTCCCAAACCAACATCAGCAGACAAGGGAAAGCAACCTGTCCGCTTTGATAAAGCATTGAAAAAGTCCTCATCTCTTGGACTTGAGAAGCCATATAATTTTGACATTCTGGCTCAATTGGCTAACACTCCAGCGAGATTATCAATCTTTGAACTCTTACGTCTCTCAAAAGAGACTCGAGAAACGCTGAGTGAGGCCTTGATGCAGGCTGATGCTTGTCTGGCTCTCCTCAAGAAGCCTGAAAAGGAGCCTGTCAGCTGTACACATTGTCATAATGTATTTAAACTAATACCCAACATCACTTTTACACAAGATGACATGATGTTAGAAGACAATCGTCATGATCGTCCTCTCAACTTCATAGGATATGTGGACACCATGAAGGTTGATCGCATTCTGATTGACCAAGGGTGTGCACTTAGCATTATGTCCAAGAATTTGCTAGATGCTTTGAAAATCCCGGTGCACAATCTTTCTACAACTATCACTACTATCTTGGGGTTCAATCAAGGAAGAAGTGAACCTTTGGGGAAGATACGCCTGAAACTTCAAATCGGCAATCTTCTTACAAATGTGACTTTCTACGTGGTTGATAATCATGGTTCATACAATGCTTTGCTGGGAAGACCATTCCTCCACAAATACAACATTGTACCTTCTACTCTCTATCAATGTTTCAAATATGTAGATGGCAATGGAGAAGTCCAGAAAGAAGTTGCAGACTTAAATCCTTTCAAGGGGGTTGAAGCGTACTACAACGATTCTCACATGTACAAAGAGGAATTCATGAAGGTGGTATTAGCAATGGATGCTGATGAAGAACAGAAAGGCATACCAAATGATACTTTGGTGATCCCGGTCAAAGGACGTACTTTCTATCCTCAGTCTTCCAAGACATTGACTATTTACCTTTCTTCTCACATGAAGCAGCCTTCTGGTGTTAGTCAGGAACAAAGGGAGCTCACCTCTTTTGAGCCACTTGTAATCGACCTTCGTCGTAAAAAACTCCTTCCTCCTTCTCGTTCTTCTTCTCCTCCTTTGGTTATCAATCTGACTAAGCCTTCTAAGGCTAAAGGTCCTGTTGTAAATGATGATGTAAAGATCAATAAAGCATCTCCTTTGCAGTATACTGATATCTCTTATTATACTCAATGTTATTTAGATATGCTAGATAGCTTCAAATTGCTTACAATAGGAGTCGTATCATCGTTTCAAAACGTGGTATCGCTTGAATCAATGCAAGAATCATTCTTCCTAGTGTCTTCTCGAAAGAAAGGCGAAACTCCTATACCTTTTAGTAAAAAAAAGAACAGAAAATCATGCTTGACAACGATAATAAGGATGATACATGAAGACTGTAACTACGTTGTTATTGTCCACAATCCAAGGCAATCATTCGTAAAATGGGATATGGTTTCAAAACTGGTCTCAATAGTGGTAAAGGAAGGCGAACTCCTATTCGTATTTTTGTTCCAAAAGGGAAATCACAACAATACTATTTCACTTAGCAAAATGCCTAAAAATTAGCTTTTGAAATAAAACGAGAAGAAGTACCAATGTACAAATTGTTCTGGAAAGTATTGCTATGGAAGTCGGATATGAGAGCGATTACTTTGTTCCTTGGACCATATGATGATGATGAAGAAAACTGCTTGAAGAAGACGAACAATCGGAAGAACTAAGTCACCGGAAAGGTATCGAGCAATGGCACTGATGGCACAGTCGAATGCTTTCTTGTTTTGCTTTACCCTGTTCTTGAGAAAAAGTTGAAGAAATGCATCTGGGAATATCACTCTGAAAGTATGAGTTTTCTCAGAATCTCCTCTCCTGTATATCTATTGATCTCTTGATGTTGTCTGCGTTAAAAATAAGTCTATTTATAGACAGGACCCTTTGTGCGTAAAAAGCAACAAAATCGGGTCTCTACGCGAGTAACTGTCACCCACGATGTAAATCATCCTCTACGTACGTTGACATGTGTCCCATTACTTCAACAAAATAGGGAGAGCACGTACACACGTTCCTCGATAAGTGTGGCATGAAAGCTACGTAAGCAAACCACGTTCTCATGTAGCCAGGAAAGCTCGGGCGTAAAAATGGCCCAAAATATACTTCCTGCGTAAAGTAGTAGATTGGGCGTAAAAAAATAGCTCAGAGTAGACTTTCCGCGTAAAGTGGCCGAAAAGTAGCCTTGAGCGTAAAATTAGCCCAAATAAACTTTATGCCCACAAAAAGCCTTAAGCGTAAAAAGCTCAAATAGCCTTCGTACGTAAAAGAAGTTGTCTTCTGGGCGTAAAGTAGCCCATCTGTACACTAAATGACAAGCTTTGGGCTTAGTGAAAAGATCTCATCGGCTTCTGTGTACTGTTGTCAGAAAATCATTCTGTCAGATCAAATCACTCGCATTAAATGCGGCCTGACAGTCTGTCGTCCATGCGTAAAAGCGGAGGATAACTCTCGCGTAAAAGCTTCTCGCGTAGAGAATAGCTTGTGTAGAGAGTAGCTCGCGTAGAGTCTGAGTTTGACTCAGTTTGAATTGTGTAAAATTCTCAACTTCTTTGACTTGGTCTTTGAAGTATTTTTTTACGCTCCTACAAGACCCCCTTCAAAGTTTTCAAATTATTTTCAAAATTTGAAATACTTTGAACAGAAGCGTAAAATTAGGGATTTCAACAGTCTGCGTAGAATTTGGAGTATCCAACCGTCAGCGTAAAATCCGGAAATTTGAACCGATTTCAAAATCCTCTGTAAATAGAGTTTTTCGAACAGAGAGAGAACTTTACTCTTTCGAATTTTCAATCTCTCTATTCTCTTCTTCCTCCTTCATACTCTCGTTCCGATCCGATGGCCCCCAAGAAGTCCGCCGTCGACAGCAAGGGCAAGAAGCCCGCGGCTTCGTCGACATCCGAACGCGCAGAAACCAATGTCCCATCATCAACGACGTCTCAACAGAGCAACCCCGCCGTGGCACTGGCAATGAAGGGTAAAGCACTGAACTTCGGCCTTGAATTCATCGGAGAAGAAGACTCAAGCTTGTCACTTCACGCCCACATTATGCGTGTCAGCGTAGAAACTGAGATAATTAAATACGCCCACGTTATACGTGTCAGCATAAAATTTAGAACATACGCCCACGTCTATACGTGCCAGCATAAATTTTAAAATACGCTCACATCAACATGTGCCAGCGTCAAATTAAAATATGCTCATGTTAACACATGTCAGCGTACAAATTAAAATACGCTCACGTCAACACGTGCCAGCGTAAAAATTAAAATACGCTCATGTCAACATATGTCAGCGTAAAAATTAAAATACGCTCACGTCAACATGTGCCAGCGTAAAAATTAAAATATGCTCATGTCAACACACGTCAGCGTAAAAATTAAAATACGCTCATGTCAACACATGTCAGCGTAAAAATTAAAATACGCTCATGCCAGCGTAAAATTAAAATACGCTCACGTCAACACATGCCAGCGTAAAATTAAAATACGCTCACGTCAACACGTGCCAGCGTAAAAATTAAAATACGCTTATGTCAACACATGCCAGCGTAAAAATTAATATACGCTCATGTCAACACATGCCAGTGTAAAGTTCTCAATACGCTCACATCAATATGTGCCAGCGTAAAATTTACAAGTGAAAGACTTTGTGTAAAACAAAAAACTTTTACACTTTAAAAAGTTTTTATTAACTTTAATAAGCGTAAAGTTTGTATAGTCAGAGTCTTTAATCTTTATACGTAAAACTCAGACCAAATCAGCTGCGAAAATATTTCAAATTAGATTTTCACTAACTTGATTTTTCTTTCTTTTGGCAATAGATTTGCAAATTCACCCACTTGTAGAAATATTTGGCTCATCATCTAGTATGGTGGGCTCAAATTATTTGGAGAACCTGTCCCATGTGGAGTTTTCCCAGTCAAATTCGAAATATTCTGCAGAGAGAGCACAGCTGATAGCTGCTCAATGGGACAGAATGTTGCTGTCCATGATAAATGGAGAAGTGTTCACATCGCTGGATGGCCAACAATTTGCAAAGCCAGCTTTCTTATTCGGGGATGCGATAGACTTCAAATCACAAACACACCCCAAGAAGGAGGCTTGGGTGTTCAAGTTTGGAGATAGAGCAATGTACCTCCCTGATATAGATTGAGATTATCCTTTGTCTGCTTTTATCCATGCCACCCATCCCCGAAAGATGCTATGGAACCTGACTCCCAGCAGTCATGGTAGGCCAGGAAGGATCATTTTTAAGAAAGAGAGAGCAAATGACATAGGCTACCACACAAGTACTCCCAGTGGTGGTGTTGTCCCCTTCTCCGGTGTCTTGCCAGGATTCACTCCGAGTGAGGATTCTGCTCTGATTCAGCCAGTGCAGACCCAAATGTTTATTAATAAGTTCATAAGTGCTGCAGTATTATATCCTCAGGCCAACCCCAGGTTACCAGGGTGGCTAACTCCTTTTAACCAGAACTGGATTCAGATTAGTGTTTGGATTATGAGGAACTTCCAGACGGAGCTGAAAGACATCGACCTGTATGAAGCAGTGACCTCCACTAGTCAGGGTATACCACCGAACAGTAATTTGTTAATGGCTCTGATGGAGATATATATCAGTTCAACAGGAACCTTTATGGCCCCAAAAGGTGAAATGGGTCTCGCACTTCATGAGATGCAATTCATCTCTAGGCTGCCAATGAGGGAAGCCCCATATGAAGAGTATGTTCCCTCCGACCGGGAACTAACAGAAATTAGGGAGAAGAATCCTCAATTAGTTGAGGTATATGAAGAGTTGATGTGCCATTACATGATTTGCACTACCATGTATGAAAGTAGATCTCATCTGGCGTACATCAACAAGTGAGCAACATATCTCTTTTACTATAAGGATAAGATATCCAAATATGATAAAAAAAGATTTCAGAAGAACAAGGCTCCAACCATCAACACTGGTTCAACAATCCCTGCTGATAAAATACGGGATATGATGGTTGGCTACAAATTTCCAAACAAATATTTATCCACCAAGACTGGGGAGTTCTCTGCAGGAACCGAAGTCTTGAGTTTCCTCAGATATGGCAGCCAGAAGATCTCCAAGAAAGCCTTGCTGGCAGGCTTTCTTACTCTGTGGTTGAGAAGATAGGTTTTACCGGGGACCGGTACAGTTGATAGGATCCACCAAAACGTGCTATGGCCAGCGGTACATTTGGTGTTCAAAGTTAGAATCAACCTGCTATCGGTAATGGTGTGCCGAATAAACGCATATTTGAGGACTTGTGGTGAGGAACTAATCAACAATGCTCCTCACCGGAACGTATTCCCTAGGGTAGAAATGCCCTACACTTACTTTATGGGCTGGCTATTGCATCACAACTACAATTTGTTACCACCAGGCCTGGAGGTGATGCGGAGGTCTTCCTCCAGAAATTCAGCAAAGCCACATGGACTGTCACGACAGTAGCAGATACCAGAGCAGTATTGAATTATTCTTATGGTTGAAACTTTTTCTGTACCCGGCCACCAGTTCCAGCCGACTGCTTCGGCGTACAATTTGAAGATGAAGTTGAAGGAAGAACTTTATTGTCAGCGCTATTTTTCAGATGGCTACAGTACATCAGACCCTCCCATCTGATGTACAGAAATGAAGACAGCTGTGCGTTCGAACCATATCTACCAAGCCGGTTTGCTTGCCAGTTTGGATATGACCAACTTCATGTTGGTAATCCCTCCACCAGTTTTCGTCATTATGGAAAGCTGATTGATGGTGCAAGAGGCTGGAGATATTTTAGCACTGCCTGTACCGGTGCCAAATTTCGAATATCGACTGCTACAAGCACCACCGAGCTGCGTATACTTCATACGTATACTCGCTTTTATGCTTTCATCCATTCCTTCGCCCATGGTTACAGCCTGAGAGGTAGTCTAAGATGGCCCAAGGAAGGAAATGTTGAAGAGCCAGTCAGGGTACCATCAGACATACCTGACGACGCTGCCGTTCCAGATGCATATCTGGAAGTAATCCCAACGGGAATGGGGAAAAAAGCTGCGAAACCTATTATTATTGGCAAGACCCGAAAACGGAAACAAGGTGCAGCTACTACTCTTCTAGAGAAGACCCTAGAAAAGAAGAAGAAGGTTATCACCAAAGGGTCTTCTAGACCAAGAGCTACTACCCAGAGATTGATATTCCAGTCGAGGAGCCGCAACATGTTGCATCTTCTTCAGTTCCTCCTAGAGAAGGGTCCTCGGCCTCCCAACCAGCAGCGTCAATGGAAGCGGCCGCAAAAGGCACAAGTTATTGAGGATGTCGCTCCAGTACATACTGTTGATCGATAGCCCATCCCATAAGATGAACCAACTATTAATTTTGACGATGATGACTCGGATAGGGACTATGACGCGTGCTTGGCACGTCCTACACCTACTCCAGATAAATATAAATTATACAAAATCTATACAAAATTATGATATTTTGTATATTAACTTATTTTGTTTACTTTTTATAGGCGTTATCATCACATCAAAGATTGTGGCTCCTCCTCCTCCTCAAGAAGATATTTATGAGAAAAATGCAGAGTCTGAGGAAGAGGATTCTTCTTCAGAAGAAGGAGATGCTCAAGAAGAATGTCCTCCATCTATGGAGGTACAACAAGAGCCAGAGGTGCAGGCTCAGCTAGAATTGTCCCTTCCTGCTGAGGGCAAGGATAAAGAACAAACTAGAGTAGAACCTACTGTAGATGATGAAGAGGCTTCTGAGAAAGAAGTAGACTTCAATAAAGAATTAGTTGTAAAAGGACTTATTACAACTGAAATACTTGAAGAGCCTGCAGAGCCGATTGCCGAAGAAGGTGATGAAGGCATAGTCAAATCATCAACTGAAGCTGGGGACGTCGAAATAGCATCATCTGCTATTGCTACTGCTTCAGAAAAAGTTATTGAAGAGACAATGCCCGAACCGGAGTCCGCTGCCATAACTACCATTCCACCCGCACCAATTACCGCCACTGAAACTCAAGTAGTTTCGACTTCAGAACCGGCTGGAGTAACAAATGCTGAAGGCACTGTCCCTGAAGCTCCTGGGGATCAGTTGGCCATAGTAGCAACGACAACAACGGCTTTATCTCTGTCTGCTACTAAGGCAACATCTGCTCCTAGTCTTCAGAGAAGAGATCTGGTAGACATTGTCGCAACGCCGAGCTCAAGTGCAGAAATGAATCTCTTAGTTGAGATTCATATTGATACTTTTTATAAAACTCTGGCGGCTCTGATCAAAATGGTCCTGAATAAGGGCCTCAGTTATGAAAGTCTGAAGGCGGCGATTGCTCTTACTATCAGAAATGTTGCCATGTTCAATGATGCAGCGAGAGCAGCGGCATTGAAGAAAGTCGTGGAGGGACTTGAAAAGCCCATTAAAGAATATCTAAAGCTGTCAAGTGAAACCACTGAAAGTCTCATCCAAGAGGAGTATGATGCTTTATCAGCTGAATACCTTGCTCGAGAAACGACTTTTAATGAGGCCCTCCATGAGTACAGCATCAAGGTAGCTAAAGAAAAAGCTTTTTTGGCTGAAGCTAAGCCTCAGCTGGAGATTCAGAGAGAGGCCTATGAAGCTTCGAATATAAGAATTCATCAACAAAATGATAGAAATCATGAAGTCGAGGCTGAGCTGGCTCGCTTAAAGGTGGAGAGGGAGCAGATGATCACAGCTCGGGACCAGCAGCTAACTCAGAGCTCAATTTTGGAGGAACAAGTCTTCGGAGCTGAGGCTACCATCAAAATCCTTGACGAAGCCAAGGACAAGATAATAGTCACTTTTGCTGGACTTTCTCATATCTGTACTCCGAAGCTCGACTCTCCGTAGCTACTAATAATGTATTGAGCTCTCGTGAAAAACGTCTAACGGAGCTACAAAAACTTCTTGAAGATGTCTCTGCTCCGCCTTAGGCAAAATAAAGAATTTTTGTAACCTTCTATTTTTTTATTCTGTAATGTTTACAAAAATGAATAAAATATTTGTTTTGTGATCCTATTATTTATTTTGTAATTAAACAATAGGTATGAGATAGAAAATAGTTATCAGAGGTAATATGGACATGACAAGCCTTCTAAACTCAATAAATTATATCTATCCAGAGGTAATATGGACATGATAGATAATGAATCTTTTTTCTATATAGAGTATGTGATACTATCAGAGGTAATATGTACATGACAGATCATAACAACTCAAAGAAAAATAGATTAATATCTATTCAGAGGCCAAAAGGACATGATAGATAGAAGAAGAAATAGACTTAATATTTATTCAGAGGTCATGAGAACATGATAAATAATAAATCTCTCTCTCTCTTTTTTAATCAGCTAGTAAGACAGAAGATCAAAATTTTCTTTTAGGAAGATAAATGATCAGCTTAACCAAACATTGGTAGCTGGAAAATAAAGAAGAAATTCAAACATAATATTTCTTCAAGAATTTTCTATTGATCGGCATCATAAGCAAATCTCCATTAGGTTTAGACAACCTATAGACACCATTGGAGAATACCGACTCGACTACATAGGGACCTTTCCATTTTGCTTGGAATTTTTCTTTGCTCTTATGAGTCATCACCATCGGTCTTCGGATAGCTAGAACTAGCTCAACGACTTTAAATACCCTCTCTTTAACTTTATGATTAAAAGTTCGAGATATGCGGGCTTGATAAAGCTCAATGTGTTATTGCGCTTGAAGACGCTTTTCATCCAGTCCTTCAAGTTCTTGAAGTCTTAACCAATCATTATTCTCTGTAGTAAGCTCATTAGCAATGGCTATTCTAAGAGATAGAATCTGCATTTCTAGTGGAAGAACAGCCTCACATCCGTAAACCAGTGAAAATAGTGTAAAACCAGTAGGAGTTCGGACTGTTGTTCGCCCATAAATATTCTCCAACTTTCTTATTCCAATCACGTTTATTAGAAGAGACAAACTTTTTAAGAAGTTTAATGATTGTCTTATTGAAAGCTTCGGCCAAACCATTAGCAGCTGGATTATAGGCCGTAGAAGCCAAATTTTGGATCCAATTCTTGTCACAGAATCAATAAAATGCTTGACTGACAAATTGTGGTCTATTATCATAAATTATCCGTCAGGGAATCCCAAAGCGATAAATGACATGGTGTTTGATAAAACTAACCACATTTGATGTTTTTACTTCAGCAAGAGGAATAGTTTCCGCCCATTTAGAAAAATAATCGGTTATAGCCAATATAAACCGATGTCCTTTGACAGAAGGAGGATTAATCTGACCAATAATATCCATGCCCCAGGCTTCGAAGGGCCAAGAAGCTATCGTAGGATGTAAGAATTCAGATGGTTGATGAATAAAATCAGCATGAATCTGACATGCTTCACATCTTCTGGCATAATCCACAGCATCTGCTATCATGGAAGGCCAATAATATCCCATTCTTTGAATGCGATTATATAATTTTGGACCTAGTTGATAAGCACCACAAACACCATCATGAGCTTCACGGAGTGTTTGTTTAGCTTCAATGTCAGAGAGACAACATAGTAAAAGTCCATCATATGACCGACAATATAATATATGTAAGGAAGAATCATAATAGAATCAAAATGATCGTCTCTTGACTGATGCAGCTTCTTTTGGATCTTCAGGTAAAATTTCATGGACCACATAATCAATGAATGAACTTCTCCAATCCCTCTGCTGGGAACTTGATTATGTAGTACGACTCTGTTCAATATGCAGATTATTCTTGACACAGAATAAGTCTCGATCTAACAAAGTAATGGTATTTTGTCTTCTAATTGGAACAGCTAAGTCTGCAGCTAAACTAGCAAGAGCATCAGCTTTCAAGTTCTGAGAACGTGATATGAATTCGATGAAGAATCCTTTGAATGAAAGGACCAATTCGATTACCACTTGATGATAAGGAATGAGGTCAGGATTTCTGACTTCATATGTCCCTCTGACCTAATTAACAATCAGTTGAGAATCTCTATAAGCTTCCAGGAACTCGATGTCCAATTATTTTGCTACTTAGAGACCAATCAGCAAAGCATTATATTATGCCACATTGTTGGAACATGGTTCATTGAGAGAATAAGTACGGTATATAACCATCTTATCAGGAGAGACCAAGACGATGCCTACTCCAGAGACAATATTGCCTTTAGGTCCAACCCGTGATGCTCTATCAAAATATAGTTGCCAAATGTCATCCTTCGAAGTCATGTTGCAATCCATAACTTTATCTGGAATGTCCTTATATAGCTTCGATATTTCAGGTATAGGGTGAGCTGCTAAGAAATCAGCTAATGCTTGGTCCTTCACTGATTTTTGAGGTACATAGACCATATCATAAGGAGTGAGCAACATCGCCCAGGTGGCTAACCTAGAGTTAAGAATGCTCAATTTTCTCATCAATACCCGAATAGGATTTATTCTGGAGATGACATGAATAGTCTGTCCTGACACATATACATAATGTCGTGCCTTTTGAATAACAAAAACTAAGGCCCGACATTCTTTTTCCACATGAGTGTACCTGTGTTCAGCTCCGACCATCATTCGGCTAAGATAATAAATTGCATGTTGATGTCCCATATCACTTTTCTGTGCAAGAAGAGCACCAAGGGAATGATCTAAGGCTCGAACATATAGCAAAAATAGTCTTTCCACAACAGGGGGTACCAAAATAGGTAGATTTGTAAGATATTGTTTGATGTCATTGAAGGCTTTCTGACATGCTTCATCCCAGATAAATGATACACCTTTTTTTAATAAACGGGAGAAAGGTTGACATCTCCCAGACAGATTGGATATAAATCTCCTGATATAAGCAATGCAACCTTGGAAACCATGAAGTTCTTTTAGATTACGTAGAGGACGCATTTCAAGAATTACTTTGATTTTGTCAGGATCAACATGGATAACTTGAGAAGTGATGATAAATCCAAAAAACTTGCCACTGGAAACCCCTAAGAAAGACTTAGTAGGATTCATCTTCAGTTGATGTTGGCGCATCAACTCAAATACTGTCTTCAAGTCTTGAATGTGATCATCTTTTGATCGACTCTTGACAGCAATATCATCTACATAGCATTCAATTGTTTTTTGTAGATGTTCTTGAAAGATGCTGCTCATGGCCCGTGATACGTAGCACCAGCATTTTTCAGTTCGAACGACATAACCGTATAGCAGTAAACTCCAAGGGGTGTATGGAAAGTGGTATGTTTTTCGTCTCCTGGATGGATATTATTTTGATTGTATCCTGAAAATCCATCCATGAAAGACATGTGTTCAAAACTACATGTGTTGTCTATCATGACATCAGTAATCGAAAGTAGAAATTCGTCTTTTGGACAAGCTGCATTAAGATCCCGAAAATCTATGCAAACTCGGACTTTTTCATTCTTCTTCATAACATGAACAATATTGGCAACCCAATCTGGGTGTTGTTCTTCACGAACAAAGCCACATGTGATCAGCTTTTTGACTTCTTCTTCAATTACGTCCATCATATCTGGTTAAAAATGTCGCTGCTGTTGTTTCACAGGCTTAGCATTAGGAAGAATATTGAGTTTATGAGTAGCTACTTTAGGATCTAAATCCGGCATATCCTCATAACTCTATGCAAAGATATTGATATATTCTTTAATGAGCTGTATCAACTCTTTCTTTTCATCTTCAGAAAGATTTTTACTGATGAATATCGGCTTGGATGTAGTTTCATCTTCGACATCAATCTGGACAATTTTATCCTCTATAGGTGGCTGTCGTTGTTCAAAACGAAGCTCCCATTGAGTGTCCATTTGTTGTATCCAAGGGTCATTCTCAAATGGTTCCGATTCACCATCAGTTTGAATCATGTTAACTGAGAATATACACTCAGATTCATCATAATAGTCTTTCTTAGAATATAAGGATTGTAAAAAACTGGAAGAACATACTTCTTCCATATCTTCCTTGCACATGTAGGGTGTATTCGATTTGATGAATCAGATTTCTTTCGAATCTGAAGATTGTGAAGAACTGAAAGAAAATTCTTCTTATATATCTTCATTAAACATGTGGGACGGATCGTATCCCAACCCATACCGAGTTTTCTGGTAAAATAGATCACCATATAATGGTAACCGTCTACCTTTGCCTTGATTGAGACCCTGTATAGTCTTCAAATTATATCCCATATTTTGGATAATCTTGAGAGATTGTTGACTATATTTGTCAATTCGGATTTTTTTTTATCTTTATCTCTAAGATTATCTGTCTGAATAACAAGGATATTTCTAGCCAGACCAAACACAATTTGGTGCTTGCTTTTCCTATCAGACGAAATCACGAAATAAGATTCTTTGTGACGTCTATAAGTTACACAAGCTTGTGATGATGAGGCTACAGGAAGAAGATAGGAGAAAGATGTTAGGAACCTTTGAGCATAAGGTCCAACATCGACATGAGGAGGAAAGAAATTTTTCTTATGGTCAATGTATAAGGTTTTCTCTGTATTTTTATAATGACTTTGATTATCAGAAGATAAAGTCATTCTTTCAATGAATTTGATAGCCATATACTCCAAAAGAAAATCTTCATTGATAATAGAAAGTACAGAATGATCAATATTTACATCATTTAGAAGTTGACTACTATGATTCAGATTGATCATTAACGGATCGTCATCCGTCTTCTGCGTAGACTTGCCAAGGTTGATGATCAGTGGTGGTTCTGGATCATTCGTACGAGAAGTACGTCCCTTGACCTTGATCATAAGAGGTTGAACTTGGATCTTGGCTGGAATACTCACTGATTCCTCAGATGCAACCTGAGTTCTTCCTTTAACCTTGATCACCAAAGGTTGGTTATTGACAGGTTGGGGTTGGATTCGGCCTTTGATTTTAATCTTCAAAGGTTTCTCTTCTAGAGGATCTTCATTGACAGATTGATCTTCGGCAGGTGATCGATCTTCGGCCATATCTGATATCTCCTTCACATGCTCCTGCTTATAGAGTATTGAATCAGAGAAATAAGCTTCAATACCCTTAAAGGGATTGATATCTGCAAATTCGGTCTTTACGACCCCTTGAGAATCTACGTACTTGAAGCATTGGTGGGGAGTTGAAGGCACAATGTTATGCTTATGTATCCACAGTCTTCCAAGGAGGATGTTGTAAGATACATCTGAGTTGATAACGTAAAAGGTCGCCATAGTTCGAAGATCACCAATTTAAATCTTCAGACGAATCTTTCCCAGTGGTTTACTCTTTCCAGAGTTAAAACCAACTATTATGGTACTAGTGTAAGTCAAATTACTAGTAGGATCCTCAAAGGTCGTAGCATACTTTGAAAAATTATGCTAATTGAAGACCCAGGATCGATATAAATTCTGTCAATTTTAGTAGATTCAATATACCCGGTGTAGCACAGAGGCCTGTCATGCTTGTTATGCTTCAGCAGCATATCTTCTTGTGTGAAGGTAATATTAGGAATTGCTTCCATCATACTATGACATTGTGAACATGACACTGGTATACTGTCAGGACTCTTGAGTTGAGCTAAGCATGAATCAGCTTGTAGCAAAGCTTCACTCAAAGTTTCACGACTTTCTTTAGAAAGGCGAAGCAGCTCAAAGATCGAAAGTCTAGCCGGAATATTAGCTAACTGGGCTAGAATGTCAAATTTGTAGGGTTTTATCACTACCCCTTGATTTGTAGCAGATTTCAATGGGACGTCAAAGCGCACTGCTTTCTGTTTCTCCTTCTCAACCACAGATGGTTTAGCAGGAACAGGAGATGATTGATCTGGAAGTGTTTCAGTCACGCCCTCTGCTTCTTGTGAAGTCCTCTCATAATCTTTGTGGTACTCTTTACCAGATCTCGTACCAGCATAGGTTTCTTCTTCAGACTCCGGAGAATGAAGTACCATATTATAGGTTTTATTATTCTTTCCCTTACTCTTCTTCTTGTGAGAATTTTTATGAGGGACCTCAAAACCCAATCCGAGAGTGGATTTCTGACTTTGAAGTTGTAAAGGAAGTCGAATTCCTTTATCATAATTCAAGCCTTACGCCTTTTGAAAGTCATAGTCCATCTTTTTTATGAGGTGGACTGATTGCTGACTATACAAATGAGTGGGTAGCAGACTTTCAATAGATGGTTTAACTGAGGAAGAAGAGATAGAAACCTCTGTAACCACAGGAGAAGGAGACATAAAGACTTCTATAGAAGGAGGAATAGAAACCTCTGTAGCCACAGGAGAAGAAAGAATACTCGGGACAGAAGGAAAAATCACTGTAGGAGCTTTCTCATAAGCAACAAAGACTTGTTGTGCCCTGTATAAGGGGACACTATTCATTACTAACCATTGTCGATGAGTAAGCTTGAGTTTAGTATGAGGAGCCAAACTTGGAGGGCATATATTCAAACCCCTCAGTCTATCCTCCAAAGCAATGCCACCCCATAAATGATCCAAATCATCATGGTCTGGGATTAAAACATGAAAAATCATGTTGTAGGTTTTGACTTTTTTACCTTTCTTGGATTTTGAAGTTTTACCTTCATTCTCCATTTCAGGCACTAAATCAGGGTGTACCCACATGATTTCACCATTTTTTAGTGTAAGAGGCAAAAGTCCTTCATTTTGCTCTTTGGCAGGCGAGATATTCACAATCTTCATCGTCGCCTTTGGAATTGGGACAATTCAATCTGGGACTTTGTGGAGAAAAACCTCCAAATTGAAGAGAAATTATATTGGTTGTGATCGTATGCTCATCATTGCTTAAAGCGATGGCATTGGCATTTATCAGCACCTGGATTTTCTTCTTCAAGACATAGCAAGCCTTGGTACGTAGGATAATTTATGTATCTGTGATAGATACAATACTTGGGATTGTCGGTCAGATTCACCTCATTAGGTCTTTTTGGCTCTGGAATCTAGAGTTTGCCACTCTTTACCAGACATTGGAATATCCCTGGGATATCACTGTCATCGAAAAAATATTCTTCTTTTGGCTTGGAAGACTCCTGATTATTTGGCATCGTTTTAGGTTTTGAAAGATTAACCACTAAGGTTTCTTTCGCTTTTCCATTACGATTGCCGAAATTATTACCTGAAGAGTTTTTCTTCCCTTTGTCTTCTGAAGCGAAGATCATCCCGTGTTCACGAGCCAGCCTACCATTGGTCTCGGCTGAAACTGCTGCTATGATGAACGAGGCCCAATCTGTGAATTGAGAACCCATAAAGACAGCAATGGATGGTCGCAGATTCATCTTGCATGTATCGATCAATGCTGAATCTGGCATACCCGGAGGCATCTTCAAAGTTGCCTTTCGGAAACGTTCGATAAATATCCGAGTATCTTTTTTCTCCTTTTGCTTGATTTCTATTAAGGAGGAAATATTCATGTCCATTCCTCCCTTATAGAAACGGGAGAGAAATATTGCTTTAAATTTGTCAAAAGACTATATGCAATTGTCGGGTAGATTGCGATACCAGTCATAAGTTGAACCCGTTAAGCACCCGATGAAACTCGGGTAAGAAGAGCATCATTTTTCTGCAAATGTACAGTCATAATATCAAAATAATTAATATATTGACTGGGAGAAGCCTTTCCATCAAATAACACCATGGATTGTGGCTTAAATTTTGGAGGAAAGGGTACATCATTCCAATGAGGAGGATAAGGTTGCTTAATCCCTAACATCTAGAGTTGATCCTTGTGCTTCAAAACTTCAAACTGTGCTTGTAGCTCACACACGGCTTGAATAGCTTCACTAGTTTGAGAAAGCACATTCGATTGAATAGTTGCTGGATGTACCGTGACCCCCACCGGAAGTGGTACATCTTCTGGAATGATAGGATCTGGAGATGTAAAATTTTGATCGATAGCAGGCTCCTGACTAAGATTATTTAAGGGTATATCAATCCCTTGACTATCTTGAGTTTGTGCTGCTACCTGCACCAAAGTTATCACTGCTGGCTGAGCAGTTTGCTGAGTCATTATTATTTAATGCATACTTTGCATCATAGCAAGCATGTCCTTCAGCGACTGCTTAACTGCAGAGAGACGTTGTTCTGTATTAACAGTTGACGTCTCCGGTTCATCTTCGATAGCATAAGATTCAACCTCCCTTGAAGATACAGAGGGATTTGTGTAGAAGTATGAATCAACGCTATCAGTTTTGGACTCCAAAGACTGGGTACCCCCAGCTTCTGAGTCAGAAGTCTGCAACTGTCTTTGACTTCTTAATCGAGTATTCTGATATACTCCTTCGAAACTATCAAGAAGTCGATTGAACTGTTGTTGACCAGGAGTCTGGGATGAGTTGTATCTTGGACGTCGTTCCCTGTTGGTATGAGATGCCATATTAACTGAGGCATATGACAACTCATGCTCTTGATCATCAACTGATTGCCGAGGCACATTGTAACTTAACCGATCAAAAACTGACCGTTTAGAATCCGAACAACAACACTTAATTACAATCTGGTGACACTCACAATGGTGATCTTCTTTGGGGAGTGTCACAGGAGATTTTCTGTCTTTACGCTTTTGTACAAGCAACTCGCATAAATCAGAAGGAGTAGAGGGAGTAGTCTTCTTTATTATATTTGGGACAAAAAATCGTTTAGTCCCTTGTGTATAAAGAAGATTACTGGCTGCATTAGCAGAACCAAACTGAGTGTTTTTACGCGCCTGGAGATGCGTGCGTAAATCCTAAGATTTTTGTGCACAAAGGACTCCATCAGTATTATGCGTAATTTGAAGGTTTGGTACCTTACGTAAAGCAGTGTAAGAAGGCTGTTGGTGGAAAACCGAAGTTTTACCAACAATAAAATTCATGTTTCTACACTGTATGCGTGTAGGCAAATTCATTTTAGATGCAGAGGCATCATTATGAATTTTATCTACTCTGTCACCGACATGAGATTTACCTTTACGCGTAGAGTGTAAAACATGAGTATCTGCCACGTCACAGACGGAAGATTTTCCTTTACGCATGGAGCATAAAGCTTGGGTGTCTACCACGTCACAGACGGAAGACTTTTTTTTACACGCAGAGCGTAAAACTTGTGTGTCTACCACGTCACAGACGGGAGACTGCTTTTTACGCACAGAGCATAAAGTTTGATTTTTACGCACAGAGCGTAAAACTTGAGAGTCTGTCACGTCACAGATGGGAGACTAATTTTTACGCCCAGGACGTATTACTGAAATAGAGACTGTCTCGTCACCGACGGGAGTCTCCACAACAAGAGTAGGAAGGATTTCTTTGTCTTCAGAGACAACAGGGAGATCCGAGGATGGTTTGGACTTAGGAATCCAAACTTTTCATGCCTTCCGTAATTTCTGAACATTGGAGCAGCGAGTACTACCCCCAGTTCGGAGCATTTCTTCGTAGGCAGTTTGGTCGAAGTGCACAACCAGAGTCTTCTTTGTTGATCCGACCGACACATCATCATATTGAGCAATTGTCTTCTCGTCAGAGGAGAAGGTACACTACTAAAATCTGTCAAATTAGCGACGCCTCAGGACGTCGCTAAATAGGGAAAATACGTCGCTAATATAGATTAGCGACGTATTTAGCAACGTTTGTACGTAGTCGCGATTAACCTAGTCGCCAAACAACAAAAATTCGTAATACGTCGCTATTGCGACGACATTCAGCGACGCGGACACGTCGCTAATTCAGCGACTACCAGCGACGTAAAACGTCATCATTTACCGACGCAACCTAGCGACGTTGAGCGACTTGACATGCATCGATGGTGACCTGGCTTAAGAGCTAAATGGTGACGTTCTGCGACTTTACTACGTCACTATAGTACCGACATATAGCAACGTTTAGCAACATCTTACGTAGCGACGTTTAGTGATGATCAGCGACGGTACTCATCACAGTTAGCGACGTTGTGATACTTACTTAGCGACGTTGCCGTCGTCGCTGGACGTTGCTGAGAGTCGCTGAACGTCACTAATCTTGAAAAAAATAAAAAAAATACAGCATTTGCAGCAACCCCTGCAGCATTTGCAACATTTACAGCATTTGCAGCATCCTCTACACCATTTGTTATAACAACGACGGTGTGTATCACGAACACAGTATCAAACAACACAGATACACACAATCACGAACACGTTTGAAACACAATCCCATCAATCAACACAGATATATGAAAATTTGTAACAACAATATCAAACATAATGGTCCATAACTTAATTGCCAAGTATGGGAACGAAATGGCTCAGAACACAACCCAAAATTTATTCTAGCATACATTAGTGTGAATCATCTATGTTCTGTACATATGGTGTAGTATATGTTCTTATCGTATCTAGTATCTGAAGAATGTAACAGAATCAAGATGAACTCACATAATATAATACTAAGACATCATCTACTACTATATAAGATATAGTGATAGGTTGTCGTATCATCATTGCCGAGGGATGAGGGTCGGAGGACAAATACCGTTCGAGTGAGCCAAAGGCATGCAGCCACTTGCCTCCCTCTCTCACGCTATCAACGTCACAACTTTTCCACCTCAAGTTCTGATCAAGCATCTTCCTTCTCCTCTCCGACACCATGGCTCTGGACCCATCTGCTCCTCCCTACTTCCCTTCTTCTTATTTGACTCTCTCAGCCAAAGGCATCTTCTTTCTCCTCCCCTCCACCATGGCTCTGGACGTCGCTGAGAGTCGCTGAACGTCACTAATCTTGAAAAGAAAAATAAAAAAATACAGCATTTGCAGCATCCCCTACAGCATTTGCAGCATCTCCTACACCATTTGTTACAACAACGACGGTGTGTATCACGAACACAGTATCAAACAACACAGATACACACAATCAAGAACACGTTTGAAACACAATCTCATCAATCAACACAGATATATGAAAATTTGTAACAACAATGTCAAACATAATGGTCCACAACTTAATTGCCAAGTATGGGAACGAAATGGCTCAGAACACAACCCAAAATTCATTCTAGCATACATTAGTGTGAATCATCTATGTTCTGTACATATAGTATAGTATATGTTCTTATCGTATCTAGTATCTGAAGAATGTAACAGAATCAAGATGAACTCACATAATGTAATACTAAGACATCATCTACTACTATATAAGATATAGTGATAGGTTGTCGTATCATCATTGCCAAGGGATGAGGGTCGGAGGACAAATACTGCTCGAGTGGGCCAAAGGCATGCAGCCACTTCCCTCCCTCTCTCACGCTATCAACGTCACAACTTTTCCACCTCAAGTTCTGATCAAGCATCTTCCTTCTCTTCTCCTCCACCATGGCTCTGGACCCATCTGCTCCTCCCTACTTCCCTTCTTCTTATTTGACTCTCTCAGCCACATATGATATCCACCTCAAGTGTAGAGTTGGAGGAGAAGAAGTGGACAGGAAGAGGAGGGAAAAGCAGCACAGCCGGCGGCATGACCCGGAGGAAGTACAGAGGTTTTGTTCAACATTCGTATAGGAGAACTATAAGGATATATCTTTTCACAACATATCACCTTGTCAAAGACCCTTAATGTGACAACCATGTTACCGCGGTGTCGGAAGACTAACATGTCATAATTTTCTAAGCCGTGTGTTTTGACATAATCCTCCAAACTATTTTCTGCTATGTAGTAATGCAAGATTACTACATAGGAGGAAAGAGTTGGAAGGATTATGTCAAAACACACAGCTTAAAAAATTATGACATGTTAGTCTTCTGATACCGCCATAACATGATATTCATATTAAGGGTCTTTGACAAGATGACATACGTTGAAAAGATATATTCTTATAGTTCTCCTACGAATTTGAAGAAAACATCTGTACATCCTCCGGGTCATGCCGCCGGCTGTGCTGCTTCCCCATCCTCTTCCTGCCCACTTCTTCTCCCCCGACTCTACACTTGAGGTGGATATCATATGCGGCTGAGAGAGTCAAATAAGAAGAAGGAAGTAGGGAGGAGCAGATGGGTCCAGAGCCATGGTGGAGGAGAGGAGAAGGAAGATGCTGAATCAGCATTGTCTTCCAGATTGTCCTCATCAAGGCATAACGGGCTGCTCAGCGTGCCCAGCTTCTTCAACTTCTTGCTGGCTGCAGAGTCGAAATGGGAACGAGTCCTCTTTGCCGGCCCGGAGCTCTGACTCGCACGCATCCCCTCGCTACCGGTTTTCTCTCCTCCTCTGACGCGGGTCATAAGAAAAGAAATTTTGTACCTCTTCTTCACATAAACATCATTGCCGCCTTATACTCGAGCCTCCTTGTCTATGACGCTATCCAACTTCTCGGTGCCTACATTGTCACTTGAATCTCCCCTTCGACTCGTATCGTCCTTTTCTTCGTCTGTCTTTTTGCTCCCTGTCTTGCAATCATCTGCTATCACTACCGACTCATTTGACTCCTTCTCCGAGTCTTTCTCCTCCTCCTTCTCCTTATCCTCCTCGAAGTCATCGGAGAAGGAGTCGAATGAGTCGGCGGTGATAGCAGATGATTGCATGACAGGGAGCAAAAAGACAGGCGAAGAAGAGGACAATACGAGTCGAAAGGGAGGTTCAAGTGACAATGTAGGCACCGAGAAGTTGGATAGCGTCACAGACGAGGAGGCCCGAGTACAAGGCGATAATGATGTTTATGTGAAGAAGAGGTACGAAATTTCTTTTCTTATGACCCATGCCAAAGGAGGAGAGAAAATCGGTAGCGAGGCGACGAGTGCGAGTCAGAGCTCCGGGCCGGCAAAGAGGACCCTTTCCCATTTCGACTCTGCAGCCAGCGAGAAGTTGAAGAAGCTGGGCACGCAGAGCAGTCCATTATTCCTTGATAAGGACGATCCGGAAGACAATGCTGATTCAGTTTTGCCTTCCTTGGATGGTATTGATTCTGTAGATCCGTGTATAAAAGAGGAGGAGATTGGGAGTAGAGTGGACCTGGAGGGAAATGAGAGATTAAAAGCTGGATCAATATCCAAGAAGCGAAAGAGAGTCGAGGATTCTAATTTTGATGGCATAGAGAAACAGGTTCACGACATAACGAAAGGGATAGGGAAGGGGACAGATGAAGGATGGCTCAGAACACAACCCAAAATTCATTCTAGCATATATTAGTGTGAATCATCTATGTTCTGTACATATGGTGTAGTATATGTTCTTATTGTATCTAGTATCTGAAGGATATAACAGAATCAAGATGAACTCACATAATGTAATACTAAAACATCATCTACTACTATATAAGATATAGTGATAGGTTGTCGTATCATCATTGCCGAGGGATGAGGGTCGGAGGACAGTCAACTTTATCTACGGCTACATAGTTTCTGCCTCGCCAGTCGAATGGCTGCAGGGACCATGTCGTACCGTAGATTAATGCAAATGGAGCTGGAGCCATAATACAGAAACCAAAATACAAAATACAGAATCAAATCCTTGGGTTCGCCGAAAATACAAGACACAGTTCTTATTCATATGTATTTTAAGTGTGAGAACGGCTGGCTCAGAACACAACCCAACCGGAGAGGATACTCTGAGAGATCCATCTGAGTAGGACGTATACTTTGAGAGATCACCTTTACAAGAATGATATCAATAGTGGGATTGAGTGTGTACGTCCTACTCAGATGGGTCTCTCATCGTTACTATTTTTTCTGACAGCATGGTGGATGTGCTCCGTCAACAGATTCTTGCTCCGAGCCAAAACTTTGCCCCGGAGCTCAAGTGGACATCCTTCGTGTAGAGCTCGAGTGAGAGGTTCCTGACAGCATGGCAGTCTCCTTTGTTAAAGTATCCGTGCTCGTCCCACAACCAATGTGTGATGAGTACGAATACTTTGACAAAGGAGACCACCATGCTGTCAGAAACCTCTCACTCGTGCTCTACACGAAGGATGTCCACTTGAGCTATGGGACAAAGTTTTGGCTCGGAGCAAGAATCTGTTGACGGAGCACATCCACCATGCTGTCAAAAAAAATAGTAACAATGAGAGACCCATCTGAGTAGGACGTACACACTCAATCCCACTACTGATATCATAATTGTAAAGGTGATTTCTCAGAGTATACGTCCTACTCAGATGGATCTCTCAGAGTATCCTCTCTGGTTGGTTGTCGTATCATCATTGTCGAGGGATGAGGGTCGTAGTACCAATACAATCCAGAGATTGACACAGTACTAATTCATATATGTAGTCCAATAGAAATAGTCTAATATAAAAACAACCCAATACAAATAGTCTAATACAAATAAGTACTAGTAGCTAATGAGAACCACACAGCTCATGCAAACGCTCAGTGATACGATCACGCAACCACCTCGAAAAAGCGAGATCTTTGACGTGAGGAGAGATATCGTCCCTTGCAAGTGTCGCATGAATAGAACTCCCGGTCTCACTAGCTACCTGTGCTGGATGAATAGAACTCCCGGTCTCACTAGCAACCGGTGCCACTTCCTTCTTAACTGTAGGAGGAACCACCTCAGCATTCACTGTTTCCCTCAAACGACGTGCCGCTCCTCGGGTCATGGGTACCATCTGGTAAGATCGATATTCACAAATAATATAATTGTAACATAAGCAAGCTAACTAAAGGAACCATCATGTAATTTGAGTATATTTTCGAAAGCAGATAAAGTACAAAAAATTTAATTTTTTGCCAAGTGTGAGAAAGGATGGCTCAGAACACAACCCAAGATTCATTCTAGGTGTGAATCATCTATGTTCTGTACATATGGTGTAGTATATGTTCTTATCGTATCAAGTATCTGAAGAATGTAACAGAATCAAGATGAACTCACATAATGTAATACTAAGACATCATCTACGTACTACTATATAAGATATAGTGATAGGTTCTCGTATCATCATTGACGAGGGATGAGGGTCGGAGGACAGTCAACTTTATCTACGGCTACATAGTTTCTGCCTCGTCAGTCGAATGGCTGCAGGGACTATGTCCTGATCACGATGTCGTACCATTGATTAATGCAAAGTCCTTATAGCAAATGTCGTACATAGATTTCTACCTCGCCAGTCTAAAGGATGTAGGGACAGTGTCTGACTTGGTGTATCTCACCATTTTTTCCAAACCTATACACACCCTTGCCCAAACCATTTGTTTCAGTAGGTAAAACATTCCAGGTTACTCAAGTAACCTGTCGTGCAACATTTGGTGTCAACAGCATTCCTTGTTAATTGTAACATGCATACTATCATATCCCAACTCTGCCAAAACCTGACCAACATATCCTACACTAATCATTCTATATTTCAGTAATGTCAGTGAGCTAAATCATACTCAACTGTCGAGAATACTTAGGAGAAAACTCATTCACAGGATTGGTATCCATCCTTCGTGACATAGCTAAAATTTTATAGGGCTCGATAATAATTATTAGTCAATTTATTCATCATTTCAAAATCCTGAAAATGCCCAAAAAACTCCCAGTATCAGTAAATAGGGCTCGAACCCTAAATTAGAATTCGAATCCAAGCAAAACATCAAATTGACAGTTGATATGCCTAAAAAACTTCTAGTATCAGCATATAGGTGTCACACTGTGAGTCTCGTATCCACACAGTGGGACACGACATGTCCAAACCAACAAAATAGGTGTCACAGGAACTAGAAGCGAGTCCACGCTCTCGTGTCCCCCGCAGCGAGTCCACTGTGAGTCTCGTGTCCCCCGCAGCGAGTTCACGCTCTTGTGGACACGAACTAGAAGTGAGAGAGAGCTAGAAGACGAGGAGAAACTGGAAAGCGGGGACAGGGGATCACCTGAGGAGGAGCTACCTGAGGAAGGAGGAGGAGGAGAAGGAGGAGGTCGGAGGAGGGAGATCGTCGGAGGAGCGCCGCGGAGAAGGAGGCCGGAGGAGGGAAATCGTCGGAGGAGCGTCGCGGAGGAGAAGCACACGGAAAATTGGGGGGAAAAATTTGTGAATGATCGAAAAGGATACCCTTGCCGCCTTTATGAAACATTTAGCGACGTCCTTCTCTTCCGTCGCTTAACGTCGCTGATATTTAATAAACGGCGACGCTACTTAAAATGCGTTGCTACATATCGCTATATCAGCGACGTGTACCGACGAACTGGCGACGCAGATTCCTATTTAACAAATTGTAGCCGCTAGACGTCGCTTTTAGTCGCTGTTGGCGACAAACAGCGACGTCTTTGAAAAACGTCGCTAAACTCCCAAATATTAGCGACGTTTTATCTTGGAGTTGCTAAATATGTCGCTGATATGACTTATTTTGGTAGTGGTAGTCCCCAGCAGAGTCGTCATTTTGTTTTACTTAACAAAATGCCTAAAAATTGGCTTTTGAAATAAAACGAGAAGAAGTACCAAAGTACAAATTGTTCTGGAAAGTATTGCTATAGAAGTCTGATCTGAGAGCGATCACTTTGTTCCTTGGACCATATGATGATGATGAAGAAAACTGCTTGAAGAAGACGAACATTCGGAAGAACTAAGTCACCGAAAAGGTATCGAGCAACGGCACTGATGGCACAGTCGAATGCTTTCTTGCTTTGCTTCACCCTGTTCTTGAAAAAAAGTTGAAAAAATGCTTCTGGGAATATTACTCTGAAAGTATGAGTTTTTTTAGAATCTCCTCTCCTGTATCTCTATTGATCTCTTGATGTTGTCTGTGTTGAAAATAAGTCTATTTATAGACTACACCATTTGTACATAAAAAGCAACAAAATTGGGTCTCTACGGGAGTTACTATCACCCACGATGTAAATCATCCTCTACGCACGTTGACACGTGTCCCATTACTTCAACAAAATGGGAAGAGCACGTACACACGTTCCTCGATAAGTGTGGCATGAAAGCTACGTAAGCAAACCACGTTCTCATGTAGCCAGGAAAGCTCGGACGTAAAAATGGCCCGAAATATACTTCCTGCGTAAAGTAGTATACTGGGCGTAAAAAAATAGCTCAGAATAGACTTCCCGCGTAAAGTGGTTGAAAAGTAGCCTTGAGCATAAAATTAGCTCAAATAAACTTTACGCGCACAAAAAGCCTTAAGCATAAAAAGCTCAAATAGCCTTCATGCGTAAAAGAAGCTGTCTTCTGGGCGTAAAGCAGCCCATCTGCACACTAAATTACAAGCTTTGGGCTTGGTAAAAAGATCTCCTCGGCTTCTGTGTACTGTTGTCAGAAAATCATTCTGTCAGATCAAATCACTTGTATTAAATACGGCCTGACAGTCTGTCGTCCACACGTAAAAGTGGAGGATAACTCTCGCGTAAAAGCTTCTCGTATAGAGAATAGCTTGCGTAGAGAGTAGCTCGCGTAGAGTCTGAGTTTGACTCAGTTTGAATTGCGTAAAGTTCTCAACTTCTTTGACTTGGTCTTTGAAGTATTTTTTTATGCTCCTACAAATACTATAGTAAAACGAAGCGGGGATTAGGTTATACTTCACCAATTCTGACTCCATAAGCTTCTGAATCCGATGAAGAAGAACGATCTAACTCTTCTGATTCTATCTTATGGGATTCTGACACTAGTATTGGTCCTGTCCATCGGGTGACAATATTTTCTAATATGGTATCTGTCGAATTCTCAGAAGATGACGAGGATGATATTGAAGAATCTCCTGAAGCAGATCCTTAGGCACAAAGGATTGACACTCAGTGGTAACTCCGTTTTGAACAACGAGAACCACCTACTGAGGATCAACTAATCCAGATCGATGTTAGAGAAAAAGATGTACCGCGACCAATCTTCATTAGCAAAAATCTCCTAAAGAATGATAAACAAGAACTGATTCACCTCATTCGTGAATATATCGATGTCTTCGCCTAGAGTTATGAAGATATGCTAGGTCTAGATCCTCAGGTCGTGACTCATAAACTTAACATTTTGCCTAATGCCAAACCAGTCAAACAACAACAACAGCGATTCAAGCCTGAGATGATGGATGCAATAGATGATGAAGTAAAAAAGCTTATCGCTTGTGGTTTTATCAGAGAAGAACAGCATCCTGACTGGGTAGCCAACGTTATACCAGTCTTGAAAAAGATCGAGAAAGTTCGGGTGTGCATAGACTTTCGAGATATCAATGATGCTTGCCCTAAAGATGAATTCCCTCTCCCAATTACTGAGGTCATGATCGACAATACTTGTGGATTCGAACGAATCTCTTTCATGGATGGGTTTTCTGGATACAATCAAATTCGGATGAATCCTGAAGATGAAAAACACACTTCATTCCGTACTCCCCGTGGAATATATTGCTATACAGTCATGCCTTTCGGTCTTAAGAACGCCGGTACAACTCACCAGCGGGCTAAAAGTACTATCTTTCGAGATCATTTGCGAAAGACCGACGAACGCCATGTTGACGATATTGCTGTCAAAAGTCGTCTAAAGGAAGATCATATCCAAGATCTAAGAACTATCTTCAACCTAATGCTCCAGCATCAACTCAAAATGAACCCCACCATGTCTTTCTTGGGAGTCTCTAGTGGCAAATTTTTCGGATTCGTTATTACCTCTAAAGGTATATACGTTGATCCCGAGAAGATCAAAGCCATCCAAGAGATGCGTCCTCCACGCAACCTAAAAGAGCTACGAGGATTCTAGGGTCGACTTGCTTACATCAGGAGGTTCATTTCGAATTTATCTGGACGTTGTAGACCATTTACTCAGTTAATAAAGAAAGGTGTATCTTTCATTTGGACAGAAGAATGCCAACGAGCATTTGATGACATAAAGCGATATTTGATGAGTCCAACGGTCCTATTGCCACCGATCTCAGGAATACCCTTCTTGATGTATGTCCGGGCGATGGACCATTCATTGGAAGCCTTGCTGGCTCAGAAAAATAAAAAAGGTCATGAACAAGCCATCTATTACCTTAGTCGGACAATGATTGGAGCTGAATATCGTTATAGTCCAGTTGAGAAAGAATGCTTAGCCTTAATGTTTATCGTTCGAAAGACAAGTCATTACAACATCGGCCAAACTATTCATGTTAGTCAATCCTCTTTGGGTCTTAATGAAGAAGCCCAGTACACTCAATTCTAGGCTTGCTACATGGGCCATATTATTAGCACAATATGATATGGTCTATATTCCATAAAAGTCTGTAAAAAGCCATGCATTCGCTGATTTCTTAGCATCCTATCCTGTTCCTGAGATATCTAAACTCTATGATGAGATTCCATACGAGACATTGGAGTCAAATATGTTCTCAGAAGAATTTCCTACTTGGCATTTTTTTTGACCGAGCAGCTAGAATTGAACCTGGAGGCACCCTTATTGTTGGAGTAGGAATTGTTCTTGTTTCACCTGATGGATTAGCTATTCAGAGAGCATATTCCTTAGATGAGTCATGCTCCAACAACATAGCAGAATACAATGCCTTGCTTATTGGACTCCAATTAGCCAAACAATTGGATATTGAATATCTTGAAGTATATGGTGATTCTAAGCTGATTGTTAATTAAGTTAGAGGCACATACGAAGTTCGACATCAAGATCTGGTACCGTACTACGAAGTGGCAATCAGAATAGCTTCCTCGTTCAAAGGATTCTTCATCGAACATGTACGTCGAGCATGCAACACAGAAGTTGATGCCTTAGCTAACTTAGCTACAGTCTTAGCAATTCCAGTCAAAAGACAGCAAATGGTTGTTATTGCCAATAGAGAACTATTTTGTATTGAAAACAACCATAACATTGAATTCATTAATTCAACTGAAGTCAATGTCGTCAACGAATACTGGAGAGCACCTTTCATCGACTTTGCAGTACATGACATACTACCTGAAGATCTTAAAGAAGCTACAAGTATTCGTTGGCGATCGCTTCGATTTTATTATAATCATACTATCAAAACTATCTTTCGACGAACTTTTAACGGATTCCTTTTAAGATGCCTTACTGGTGATGAAGCAAAGCAAATATTACGCAAAGCTCATGATGGCGTTTGTAGAGCACATCATCCCGGTCCCAAATTACAGGATCGTATCTGACGTATGGGTTACTACTGGCCCTCTATGGTATCGGATGCTATTGACTATGCAAGAAAATGTCGAGCATGTCAGATTCATGCAGATTTTATTTATCAACTATCGAAATTTCTTCACCCGACTGCTGCCTCATGACCCTTCGAAGCTTGGGGCATGGATGTAATTGGTCCTACTAATCCTCCTTCATCTAAAGGACATCGGTTTATCTGGGCTATAACCGATTATTTCTCTAAATGGACTGAAGCCATACCTTTAGCTGAAGTGAAGACTAGTAGTGTCATCAACTTCATCAAACATCATGTGATATACAGATTTGGCATACCTCGTCGGATCATCCATGATAATGGACCACAGTTCGTCAGTCAGAAGTTTACTCGGTTCTGCGATAACAACAGAATCAATAATGTTGCTTCTACAGCCTATAATCCTACAGCTAATTTCACGCCCCGATCCGGGAAATCGCTCGTCCTCGCTAGATTTTACCCAAATTATCGTCCTCGCTGGGGCGTGATGCCGCACGAGCCTGGAGTTGTGCTCGTGCAAGGCAAGATAACGGTTCACATAGTGATTATCTCAAAGTCGTAACATAAGCAGCGAAAGAAAACAAAGAATACAATAAGACTCTCTTTTATTGATAACAAACTGAAGATTACAAAGGCTCTGAATAGCCCAACATATATGCCAATTGGCTACAACGCTCATGATCTCTCTAGCTCACAACGGATTACATTGTTCCATACATTATGCCTCTTTATAGCCACCAAGTAATCTTCGACCGAACATCTCCATGTCGCAAGTCCGAACGCCTATGCGGTGCTTCCCTTGAAACGCTAAGGACTTCATGCCTCGGCGCATCCAAGCCAAGCTCCGCCCCGATCCGATCATAACTTGAGACTGCACACAAACTAGTGGGGGATTAGTGCTTTCGTCCTTGCTTCGCACTAATCAAGACCCGCTCGCACCCAAGCCAAACACTAAATATTTTTAGTGGAACATGCATCTTAATTTGGTGATCTTTCTATTTAGTCTTAGGATCAGTTTCATGGCAATATTCAGCGTATAATAACTTATTATAAATATGTCCGATACCGTATCCCTGCGGTAGATACAGTTAGACATAATATGAACATAAATATAGTGATCGTGCTCATCTTCGTCCCATTTTCCTTAGCCTGCACTGGTTAGAACTTACATAACCAATCATACGATTCATCAAACCAACCAACCATAACTTCGACCTATGCATAAGGGTCGCAGGCCCTGCGCCTGCACCCAACTCTAATCTTAGTCCACCGGCCCTATCTATATGAAGGTTACGGTGTTTCGTACCGTAATGGACTTGGTATCTCTTATGTGTATGCCTATGATCGCTTCGATACGGGTTGCTAGCCCAGTATCCGAAGGATCCCAAACTTATGGATATCATAGCTTATCACCGCACTGGACGGTCGCAATCCGTCTGAATGATGTGCATCATAAATACCACACATATATTCCTCCTAGGCCGAACGGTCCCGTTGCCCCGACGTAACCGTCCGAGGGAAGCCGTACCCGTGCACGGGCCATCCGAGTCCATTGACCATGCAATACGCGCCATAGCATACAAGTCACACATTCCAACCCAACTTCGTGTTCCATAAACATAATCTCGCTCCATAAACATATTTGCGTCTCATAAACATAATCTACCATCCCCATCTCAAGCTCCGTCGGCATTATGCCCCAACACATCCGTATTGATGCACGATGCCCAACGGCTTAGTCATCTCGTACTCATATTCAATGCATTCCATTCGTAAGTCATTCTCATAGCCTAATTCCGTAGTTGCTTAGTCATTCCCTAGCTTTCGCACACGAGGGCACGCTCAGCGCCGTAATCAATGTTCTACGCCTAGTGTTCAATGTTCTCGGAGGCGTGCACGTGATGCACATCTCGATATTATCTTTCAATGTTCTACCATCACCGCCCTATCGTGACTCGTACACTTGATGCACGTCGCTTCATTTGTTCGATTGTTCAATGTTCTATCTTAGTGTTCGACACATACTTGGACCTTTCGTCACCCGAGCCACGCTCGCTAACTCGATAAACGTCTTACACATATAATGATATATTTTATTAGACGTGAAGGAATAGGAAGAGAGAGTCAAGAACCCGCCCACCTTAAGTCGATACGCCTTGCCGTTTCACCGAGCTGAAGCGGCTCGCTTCCATAACTTGGTCGCATACCTAACTGTCATGCCCCAGAACCAGAACACTGGAGAGCGGGGGCAGACATAGCTTGCTACGTATAATAAAATGGAATCCACTCCACTATACGGTCACGGCTGTCCAGATATATGAGGGCTTAACTACAAGCCATCAGTCTCTTATGGTCAATAACAAGCCTAATGTCTCAATCACAAGCAAGTAAGTAGATGCTACAAGATGTAAGACCACCAAATATACAATAGTAAGGCGTCCCAAACATTACATATTCAGCTGATCATGAAACTAGTCGTTACAAAATGTGATGACTAGCAAGAGTTTTAGTCATACATAATCAACCCTAGGTTGCCAATCATATTACGGCCCGTAGGTAGACAGTAAGTAAAATTGTACACGAGCTAACACTTGCTCGGCGGCTAAACGCCTCAAAAGAATAATTTTACAATAGAGTGGGAGAGCCAAAATAAACCCACTCGTTGCCAGGATTCCCTCTAGTGGTCACCATGTGGCTGGAAGGTCGGTAGATCCTCTGGTGCTGCTCCGGTATCTGGCCATACAAAACCAGCTGGATCAGACCCCAGAAAGAGCAAGTGCCACAAAGGAGGCTTCACTTAGGAACTAAAACCAACAATTAGCACAAGAATATAATTTTAAATATAAGACAGTAATTAAGGAGAAGCATGCCAGGTGATATACGATGAGATAACCATGGGACTATTCAGATAACCAGGTTATAACCCGTAAACCAAACAAGGACCGGGGTTGTAACCCTTCGTCTGAGCAGAACTTGGTTTCTTCCACCATTTATCTGCAGAATAAAATAAGAAATCAGGACATGTAACAATCTTGTACAGGATCAAGACAAGACTAGACTGATTGTTCCCCATTCAACAATCACGGCCAAGCAATAAGTACGGCTTGATACTTTAACTAACTAGGGTTATCACATGCCTAGTTACTAGCAAGATGCAGTGAGAATTCCAAGTCCGGTTACCTGTTTGCTACTACCTGAGTGATCCCAGCAAGAAAAGGAAAAGATAGCATGATATAGCAGACACACTATAGTAAGATACATGTGTCCTAAGGTACCACACTTGACAGCGGACTAGAAGTGCGCTCATCTCGACGGATAGCAACAAATCCCATGTATATATATATAAGGCCAGGACCAAAGGGGCAACAGGTAACTGGGAAATTCTCCATGAACTATTTGATCAATCTAGTCATTAACCTAGTCAAATTCAGTATGAATCCCTGATCGTGGTACTCAGGGATCATGCCCTAGACATGATACAAGACACAACCGGACTAGTAATTTATACAAGCACAATCATCCACGGTGTCCAGGCCAATGAATTGATTTGTCAAGAGTGCGCCACGACGGACCACTATCATTATCATTATTACTTATCAAGAGTGCGCCACAACGGGCCACTATCAAGCATTGTCAAGGTACTTGTCAAGAGTGCACCACTATGGGTCACTGTCGTGTCATGCATAGCAGGTCAAGTTATCAGGTCAAGTTATCATGTCAGGAGTGCACCACGACGGGCCACTATCATGCATGTCAGTTCTTGGTCACACCATGCCAGGTACAATTATCATTTTAATCATGTCAATCAAATCGAGATTATCAAGTTCGGGACAATCAACGGGCCACTATCAGGTGTATGCTATAGGAACTCAAGTTACACAGGGGTTACAAGACATGGGCAAAATAATAATAAAACAAAAGTACACAGAGCTATAGGAGAGCCAAGCGGCTAAGGCATATGCGGCCAAAGGAGGAAACCATGCGAGAGCAGCTCATGCGGCTAACGGTGGAAGTAGTTAGAAGCCCATGTGGCCTACAGGAAAGAAGTTCCATGCAGCTGAAATGAATTGGGTCTATGCGGCTAAAAATGAATTGGGTCCATGCGGCTGAAAGAAAGGCAAGCTCATGCGGCAGGAACAGGAGCAGCATATGCGGCTAAAAAGTGTACGCTTATGTGGCTCACGAGGGATGCCTCGCCTATGCGGCTATGGCAAGCAGGGCCTTATGCGGCTGGGTCGAGCAGTCTTATGCGGATGGACTCAATGCGCCTAAGCGGCTATGGATAACATCAGTATTATGCGGCTGAGAAGGGAGCAGCCCATGCGGCTGGAGGGGCAGTAGAGTATATGCGGCCAGCGGTGGACAGGTCTCATAAGGCTGAAGGGGATGAGCCCTCATGCGGCTCGAAAATAATTTGGACCCCATGCGGCCAGAGTAGACTGGAGGCTCATGCGGCCAGAGAATGACTCAGGCGTATACGGCTCGAATAGTGCATGTGGCTGGATAACACTTGCTGAATGAACTAGTCATGCGGTCAAGTCAAGCACTGTTCTTCTTTTCCAAATTTTTGAGAAGAAGAACACCATGTAGCCAAGCTTCCAAGCTCCATAAAACCCTCATCCCAAGTCCAAATCTGAACTCCCATAGGTCAAAATGGGGCAGAATGAAATACTCTACAACATGAAACCATCAAAACTTGGAAATAACAATGTCACATAGATCAAAACCTAAAAAATCTGAAAATAAAATAAACATAGATCTACAAGAATCTAGCCATGAATATTGAAAATGCCAAGTACTAAAGAGTGTTAGAATGCTGCAAGGAAGAGAATGGAACAATAAAATTTGGGTTCCTCCATGAAGCAAGATGCACTTGCCTAGACCTTCCTGGTAGGTGAGGAAGTTAATGGAGGAAGAAGAAAGTAATGAGGAGAGAGAAGAAAGTTGGGTTAAATAAATAGGGATGGTAGTGGTTGTAGGGTGAAGGTTAGGCTAAGGTGTTCCATCACAATTAAAACCAAACTAAACCAAACCCAATCCTTCTCCTATCCAAATAAAACCAAGCTCCACTAATCAGAATTAATCCATGAACGATAAATGACAATTAAACCACAATGCTAAATATGAAAATAAACCACAACTAACTAATCAAAGAAAATGAGAAATACGGGTCAGAAATACGAACACGTATAAAATACGTATCACGAATTTCGGGACACTACACTAACTCTCGAAATTAGCCATTCCTTTGAACTACTCGGTTGAGTTGGCCTATCGCGCCCATGCCACGATTCATAATCCAGCATAAAGACATAGCCTGCACACCAGATCAACTAAAATTAGCACTTGCCCAACGGAACTTATCCTTTGCATCGATTCGATCCATAGATTCCAATCGACTCGAAGCTTACCTTTAGCCAATGTAACTCTTGCATAGATTTGCTTCGATAGCTCATCGGGTCAACACAACATCTTCGAGTCAACGAATCATCGTAATACACCATGCAGAGTGGGGCATTACATAATATATCACTCAAAACAAGGTTTGTCCTCGAACCAAAACCAACACTTAAATCCAAGTGTCTCGCTAGGTCGTTTTATGATCTCATGCTACAATCGTTGAAATCATACAACTTAGTTTAGATCATACACATATTTTAGGCTTCCCACCAATATATGCATTTCAGCTAAGCTTAGTTGTAGGATATCGGGACAATTAACAAGCTCCACTTAAATCCTCAAGTACCAATCAGTCCATACTCGACTTAGTCAGATCTTAACACATATTCCTAGAGTCCTGCTCGCAAACATCTTCGTATATAACTTGATCCAAACCATAACTTCGATCTCATAAGTTTCTCGACGGTCACCTAACGCATGCATTACACGAAGCCGTTGTGCATTCGATCGCAACAATTCTCCGCAATGTCTACTCGCCCAATCTTTTCCTATCTCTCACATAGCTCAAGTCTTTCATCCAATCGTTCATAACATTTGGCCTTAACAACATGGACTAAGTCTAACATATCACAAATTCCTTTGCCAACAATCCGTACTAAGTCTCGCACACAACTATTCATATGTGATTCACATTCTCTCGCTCTATCCGTATATTGCGTCTAGGGCTACCCCGCTAGGTAACTTATCCAGACATCGTGCTTAATCTCTTCTATCATAAGAGGTCAACTTGAGTCTATGATGCTCAAAGGCAACAATCTTTCCAACCCAAGGTCTCTTACGATACGCTCGTTCCTGATTCTTGACCGAGCACGAATTCTTTACTCAATTTCGAATCAATCCCGACTAGTTCATTTCATAACATAGATCGCAACCAACATTACCATATTCGTTGCACTTCGTGCGATTGACGACTCGTAGCTTTGTTGCACTTCAAAAAACCAACATCTTATAACTTATTGTACTTCGTGCAACCAACATTCTCCGATAGCACTCGTAGATCACGTGATAGTCACGACATACTTGTGGCAAACATACTCACTTAATATAGACCTATTGTTTGGAACATCCAATGTAGCGTCGAGCAGATCCATGAGCCATGCGATTGCGGAAACAACTTAGAGTCAACTGAATTCGATAGTGAAGCAATTGAGGGTCAAAGAGATTCATGCACGGTCCAGAGGATGGAACTGCTCTGATACCAACTTGTCACGCCCCGATCCGGGAAATCACTCGTCTTCTCTAGATTTTACCCAAATCATCGTCCTCGCTGGGGCGTGATGCAGCACGAGCCTGGAGTTGCGCTCGTGCAAGGCAAGATAATGGTTCACATAGTGATTATCTCAAAGTCGTAACATAAGCAGTGGAAGGAAACGAAGAATACAATAAGAATCTCTTTTATTGATAACAAACTGAAGATTACAAAGGCTCTGAATAGCCCAACATATATGCAATTGGCTACAACGCTCATGATCTCTTCAGCTCACAACGGATTACATTGTTCCACACATTATGCCTCTTTATAGCCACCAAGTAGTCTTCGGCCGAACATCTCCATGTCGTAAGTCCGAACGCCTATGTGGTGCTTCCCTTGAAACGCTAAGGACTCCATGCCTTGGCGCATCCAAGCCAAGCTCCGCCCCAATCCGATCATAACCTGAGCCTGCACACAAACTAGTAGAAGATTAGTGCTTTCGTCCTCGCTTCGCACTGATCAAGACCCGCTCGCACCCAAGCCAAACACTAAATATTTTTAGTGGAACATGCATCTTAATTTGGTAATCTTTCTAGTTAGCCTTAGGATCAGTTTCATGACAATATTCAGCATATAACAACTTATTATAAATGTGTCTGATACCGTGTCCCTGCGGCAGATACAGTTAGACATAATATGAACATAAATATAGTGATCGTGCTCATCTTCGTCCCATTTTTCTTAGCTTGTACTGGTTAGAACTTACATAACCAATCATATGATTCATCAAACCAAACAACCATAACTCCGACCTATGCATAAGGGTCGTAGGCCCTGCGCCTGTACCCAACTCTAATCTTAGCCCATCGACCCTATCTATATGAAGGTCACGGTGTTTCACATCGTAATGGACTTGGCATCTCTTATGTGTAAGCCTATGATCGCTTCGATACGGGTTGCTAGTCTAGTATTCGAAGGATCCCAAACTTACGGATATCATAGCTTATCATAGCACTGGACGGTCGTAATCCGTCCGAATGATGTCTACCATAAATACCACACATAATTTCCTCCTAGGACGAACGGTCCCAGTGTACCGACGTAACCGTCCGAGGGAAGCTGCACCCGTACATAGGCCATCCGAGTACATTGACCATACAATATGCGCCATAGCATACAAGTCATACATTCCAACCCAACTTCATGTTCCATAAAATATAATCTCGCTCCATAAACATATTTGCGTCTCATAAACATAATCTACCATCCTCATCTCAAGCTCTGTCGGTATTATGTCCCAACACATCCGTATTGATGCACGACGCCCTACGGCTTAGTCATCTCATACTCAGATTCAACGCGTACCATTCGTAAGTCATTCTCATAGACTAATTCTGTAGTTGCTTAGTTATTCCCTAGCTTCCGTGCACGAGGGGACGCTCAGTGCCGTAATCAATGTTCTATGCCTAGTGTTTAATGTTCTCGGAGGCGTGCACGTGATGCACATCTCAATATTGTCTTTCAATGTTCTACCATTACCATCCTACCGCGACTCATACACTTAATGCACGTCGTTTCAATTTTTTGACTGTTCAAAGTTCTATCTTAGTGTTCGACACATACTTGGACCTTTCGTCGCCCGAGTCACACTCGCTAACTCGATAAACATCTTACACATATAATGATATATTTTATTAGACGTGAAGGAATAGGGAGAGAAAGTCAAGAACCCGCCCACCTTAAGTCGATACGCCTTGCCGTTTCACCGAGCTGAAGCGGCTCGCTTCCATAACTTAGTCGCATAGCTAACTCTCGGGCTTAGCCATTCCTTTGAACTACTCGGTTGAGTTGGCCTATCGCGTCCATGCCATGATCCGTAATCCAGCATAAAGGCATAGCCTGCACACGAGATCAACTAAAATCAGCACTTGCCCAATGGGACTTATCCTCTGCATCGATTCGATCCATAGATTCCAATCGACTCGAAGCTTACCTTTGGCCAAAGTAACTCTTGTATCGATTTGCATCGATACCTCATCGGGTCAACGCAACATCTTCGAGTCAACGACTCATCGTAATGCACCATGCGGAGCGGGGCATTACAGCTAATGGGTTAGCTGAAACATTTAACAAGACTATCATCAAACTCCTCAAAAAGTTTGTCTCTATTAACAAACATAATTGGCGTGAGAAGCTTAGAGAATGTCTATGGGCTTATCGTACTACAGTCCGTAATCCCACTGGTTGCACACCTTTTTCTCTGGTATATAGATGCGAGGCTGTCTTACCGCTGGAAATTTAAATTCCATCCTTGAGAATTGCCATTGCTAATAAACTTACCAAAGAAAATAATGATCATCTTCGACTTCAAGAATTGGAGGCGCTCGATGAGAAAAGGCTACTAGCTCAACAACATATTGAACTTTTTCAAGCCCGTATCTTAAAAGCTTTCAATCGCAAAGTCAAAGTACGAACATTTCAAGAAGGCGAGCTAGTTCTTACGGTCAGATGTCCTATGACTATGACCCACATGAGCAAAGGCAAGTTCGAGGCAAAATAGGAAGGTCCGTATGTGGTAAATAAGGTTTTCTTAAATGGAGCATACCAGTTAATAGATATGGATGGCAGAATTGCTATGATGCCTATAATTGGCAAATTTCTCAAGAAATATTTATATTAAATTAAAATGTCCTTCACTCAGAGAAATGATGTAAATAAAACTCATTTTATTCAAAAAAAAGTAGCAAGAGTTACATAATATCAAGGACGGGGACGAGGACCCGATCCTTCATGATTAAATATATGATTTGCCAGCAATTCAAACATCTCATTTTCTGAACACACCAGCAACTCGCAAGCGGCTATCCTCACGGCTTCTTCTTCAGCAGTCTTCCCTGGCTCCACCAACTTGGCAATCAGGTTCTGCTCTTGTACAGGAACAATTGAGCCTTCACCCACTTCTTTCTGAAGAGGCACCGGAGGCTCAGTAGGAGACATCCCAGTCGTATCTTCGATCTTCGGAGTGAGAAAATCTTCGAAAGATATTCTGTACAGAGAGAAAAGTAGTTGAAAATATCTACAAAAATTTTATTCTATTTATAGACAGAATGACTAGATAATCGGCTTCGAGAACCGGTACGACTTTTCCTCTTCAAAAGAAGTCCAACTGTTCATTCATTCATTTCTTCTCCCTAAAGAGAGTCTGATTGTGCATTCATTCTCATCCTCGAAAACTGAGATGACTATTCATTCATTCTCATCCTTGAAAACTGAGATGACTGTTCATTCGTTCACTTTCTCTTCACTAAAGAGTCTGACTGTTCATTCATCAGTCTTGGCATTTATTGTCTTTTATTTGATTTCTCGTAAATAAAACCATAGATGATAAATTTTCACATCTAAAACAGAAAAAAGAATTAACGTCCTTCACATCTATGAATTCCAATTATCTACGTCAGCAACTTGTCACGTCCATATCACCTCTAACAAAGTTGTATATTAAAATAACAATATTTTCAAATATTATATTCTGCCACGTCCATATTACCTCTGAGCAGAAATAATAAATATTGTTATTTTCTAAATCAAGAAATATATCATGTCTAGTACCTTTGAATATATTTTCTATTTTATTACTTATATCTATAACAAGATATGCAACAAGTAATGAAACCACAGAAAAAGTTTCTCATTTCATTTCTATTCAAAAAAGATAGATACATCATAATGAAAAAGACAACAAATTTTGATCATTCTACTCTGAAGAATAAGTGATAAGTTCTATAATCCACGTCTTCAAAGCTTGGGCTTTTTCATTACAAGAATCTAGCACCCGCTACCTGGCTTCGACCCTTCCTGACTCGGGATCGAATGGGTGCAGAGCAGCAGTTTGACGTGCTAGTTTTTTATTTTGAAGGTGGTCAAATTTATCCTTCTGGTGCTTCAAAGCATCTATTTGGTTAACAGCAGCTTGATGTAGCTGAGTTTCTTGTTCTATACCCTGCTTGATGGCTTTAAGCTCTTCCTGAAGCCGGGCAATTTTAGCCTCCAGATCAGAAACTTTTTTTTCTTCATCTGCAGCCTTAATCTTATGATTTTCAGCAGTAGAAGCTGCTTCAGCAAATTGGATGTCCAGTTCAGAAGACTGTCTAGTAAAAGCTAGTAAAAATGCTTCAAAATTGGCTTTACTAGTCTCTGCCTCCCGAGCCATAGCTTCATATTCTGTATTTACTAACTGTTCCACATCTTTTCTTTTAAGCTCCTTATAAGCTTTAATAGATCTCTCCAACTCATCTAAGTTGTGTTCCAAGAAGGTAGCCTGAGCCTCGTCTCCTTGGCTGCGGATGCCTCTGAATAAAAATAAAGAGGGAGTTCTGATTGTACTAAATGGAACATCCTCTCTCTCTATTACTCGATGGACTAAAGGCTCCAGAGATGTAAAGAAGACTTTAGTGAAGGAGGCCACCACAAACTTATTAGTTGCTACGGCACCTGGGGTGGCTACCACTTCCGCTGGAGTCTTTACAGTTTTAATAAGTGGAGGCATTTTGTCTTGAGCACTGATGTGGGAAGAGCTCCCTTCTCCTGCTATGGCTCCGGAAGGTCCTTCTGCAATTTACATATGTCATTTGTTTGAGTAATATATAATGCTGGAGGAGTTATGATAAATAAATCATGTTTAGAAATTTACCTGAACTGGGCATTGTATGTTTCAAGAGGTTTGAAAGTTTCCATCTGAAGTCTCGACATTGTGTCTGCAGACATAGTAGCTTGACTACTTCCAGCTCCTGATTCAGTCTGAAGTGGCAGATTGATTGGAGTTTGATCTGCTAATTCTACTACCACTCCAGCAGCCTTAGGTTTTTCAGAGATACTGGGTTCATCGATCCTAGGGTTAGCATGCCCTTCATCGATAACCAGATTCTCCTCATCCTCAGCAGTTGATTGGCCTTCGTTAGCTGGGTGTTCTTGAGGTGATGACACATCCACTAAAATTTGTCTCTCTTTAGTGGTGTTATTCTAGTCATAACCAAAAGAATCATCACCGTAGTCATAATCAGCTAAGGCTTCAATCATCTTTCGATCCTCTTCAGAATGAGTAAGATCTTGAGCCTTCGAAGAATCTTGTGGAAGCAAATCCTTCTCTAGAGAGATGTGTAAAACCCCTAAATTTCTACTATTTTTTTATATATATTAAATTTGGTACTGATTTAAAAAAATTTGTATTGTACGTCGCATAGTCGTATTGTACGTCGCGCACACAATTTTATTTTTCGTAGTTGCTCGTCAAGTGCGAATATGTGCGAGCGTACATATTTTAGAAAAATATTTTTTCTATTTTATTATACACTTTTAAAATATTATATAATTATTATTCTTGCTATAAAAAGCCTTTTTATTTTTAGCAGTTATTAATCATAAATAATATTTCATTGTATACTAGGAAAAGCATAATCATGTATGCATTATTCGTGTATACATATATTTCGTAATTATTTATTAGTCTATTTTAAATAAAAATGTAATTTTTGAGATTTATTAATAAATATTTTATTATTTAAAAAGATATTTAAAAATATTTATTATTTTTGAAATTATTATTATTAGTATTTTGAAAAATATATTTGGAAGTTATGGTAGCCATTTAAATCTTGATTTAATTTTTGGATTTATTTAAATAGTTAAATATTCAAAATTTATTTATCCCATTTGATTTTGAGCTAAAAATTTAAATAGATTTAAATTGGATTTAATTGATTTGATTTTAAACTAAGAGAATTTGATTTGATTTAAATTAGATTTGGATTTGGATTTGGATTTGATTGCTTTTAAATTAAATTAGAAAATATCTAAATTGGGTTTAAAGGAATCCTAATTCTTATCTAATTGGGAATTCCCACATCCTATAAATAGGCAGGTACTCCTCCATATTATTTTTACCATAAATTATCTTTCAAACATCCTTGTCAAAATTTCTCTCTTTTTTTCATCATAAATTCAGCCTCAATTTTCAAAGGTTGTAGCAATTCGAATGACCATAACTCCCAACTCCGGACTCCTTTTGACCTCCAGGTTTTTTTGTTGGAATCGTATTGAGGTATATTTTCTGAATGTAAATTTTATTTTCATAAATTCGGGACTTAATTTTCTGGAAAATTTGTGGAGTGTCAGTGGTCCGAAATCTGACACGTTTTAGTGTTTTTGAGATTCTGGGAGAACCAGGAATCAGAATCACGATCCGTTTGAAGTTTCGAAATACTGACAAAAAAATACACATCGTATATTTTTCCTAAAAAAATTTCAGAATATTTTATTTTTGGTTTTTATTTTAGAAGTTTGTCACATCGTCTGAGTTCATATTGTGTAGCCCTGTGACTATGCAAAATAAACTGTGATACATGGCATAACCTGTTAGAACTTACTGTTCATTTATATTTCCTGCTATGTATTATTTTTCTTACACATTAAACCTAGATTTAAGGGACCACCTTGTGTGTTGCATTTATGGCCTTAACACGTTGTACCACAAAATTGTGTATCGCATGTAGAATACGGACGTGCGTGATTGGCTGGCCACCAGTACGTACAAGCCGTATGATAGGAATAACCGCTAATAGAGGTTGCATGCTTAGTTTGACTTAGCGGTTAATAGAGAATTTATGTTGTGGATACAACATAATAGACATTGGTGGGAAGAACAGTTCCTTAATGTATGGGTCATATATGCACTGCCCTGACTGCCGGTTATCTCCAATGGGAGGTACGATCCTGATAGCCTGTTATCTCCAGTGGGAGGTACGGTCCTGATTGTCGGTTATCTCCAGTGGAAAATACGGTCCTGATTCCTGATATTTATGATCCGTCCCATGCGTCAAAGGTTTGTTCTTATTGCATTCACTATAGTACGGTTAGGTACCCTATTGCAGGCATCCCTTATTTATTTGAGCAATATTTATTCAGTTTATATGGCATGATATTATGTGTCTTGTTACGTCCCTCTGAGGACCTGGTTATCTCTCCAGGTGTGTGCTTCTTTAAATTTGTAGGTGTTCTAGCCAAGGCTGTGATCTTCTCCATTCTTTCGAAGACGATTGCGCTTGGTTTGTCTCGTTATTTTATCGATCACTTCTTGTACATTTTATTTGAGATAGTTGGTAGTGGACTTTGTCTCCGTCCAACGATTGTATACATGACAAATTCAAAGTTGCTCTTATATCATTTATTTATCTAGTGGATGAGATTTAGTTATTCTGGATTTACTGTATTTTACAGCTTATGTATTCATACGAGGTGTCCATTTATTGGAGTATACTTCGTATGTATGCAGCTGGCATGGATACGTACCTAGTCCTAAGTATTTTGGGACTGGGGCGTTACATATTTTTGTGGTGGCCCATGCAGCTCGAGTTTGTCACTTCGGTTACGTTACTGTACCGATGTGAACCTGCAACATAGGATTAGAATTATAGGAATCTCATCCATATAGCTTGACCTCTTCCCTTGGCTTCAAATTCCGAACTCTCGTTCGACTTCCTTGAATTGCATCTTGCCTGATTCCTTTCTACCGTTGATTCTTATTTTCGTGCTTAGTGTCAACTAGGAAGATGACTACACTAGTATATGCTCATAGGTCAAACACATGGCTAGAATGGTTATATTGGTAATTGGAATACATTTAAGACTCTAATTGAGTTAAAGGGTTTTTTTTAGTGTGATTTAATGATTAGTAATTTGTAAAGTAGGATATTACCACGGAAAGTTTTAACCTTGAGATTTCTAAATACTAAACACCAGAGGATTTATAGAATTTCATACTTGGTTTAAGAAATTGATTGATTTTCAAAGATTTGATATTTATGATTTATTGGATTATAGTTATACATCCTTGCACAAGTATAAAATTGATTTGCTTTTCGAGTTGTGATATTTATGAGTTTGGGTGTTAGATATACATCTTTGAACAAATATAAAATTTATTTGATTTTCGAGTTTTATTGTTCATGATTTATTGTATTATAGTTATGCACCTTGAACAGTTATAGATTTGGTTTGAAAATGATCTTAACTTTTAAAAACGGTCGTAGGAATTATTTAAACGGAGTTGTACAACTTGCGGTTTTCGTGTTTATAAAATTTTAAATTTTAAGGGGAAGTAATGACGGTGAATTTTGGTTTAAAATATTTGAAAGTTATAAAAATAATTTTTGAGAATTTTTTTTATTTTAAATTGTGTCCTATGATTGAGGATTTACAAATCTATTTAGATTTTTGGTAAAAAAAAATAGATTTTGACTGATAAGATTATTTGAAAATTTAGTTTAATGTGGGATTGCTAATATTAATTTTTTTTTGAAGAATTTCGAAGGATGTGATGGAAAGTTATTTTGATTGATTAAAGGAAGTTACCATTTAAAAGTTGTGAGTTTGTTGGAATAACTTATCATAAATAGAAGTTAAAATTGATGAGAGCATTGAGCTTAATTTTTTGAGATTATTTTTAATATGCTAAGAGTTTTATTATAAATTATTTGAAAATTTTAGAGTGTTAAATTTTTGATTGATTGTGAAATTTTTATGGATTCGTAAATTATAAACTCTTGAGTTAAATAGTTGAATTTAAACGTTAATTTTGGAAAATGTTAGTAGTAACGTGATAAAATTTTGCTTTGAGATTTATGAGAGTGATTTAAATTTTTTTTGATGAATTTGAACGGCTTGGAGTAAATACAAATTTTGGTGGTATATTTTTGAAAGTTTATTTTTTTAAAACTTTTGGAGGAAACTTGAGTTAAAATATTAATGATAGGCCACAAAGGCAGTCCTAATGAGTTAGAAGTATTCCACACTAATTGCCATGTCACTCATGACCATGATAGTAATATAGTGTTGTTAGTCATCTACCTAGCTATGTGACTGTATTTTTACCTCGACTTACTCGACCTTCCTTCAATTCTAGATCTTTTAATTGCGACCTTCTAACCCATTTGCAATTTGAATAATGAGTTAATGGTTCCTTAATTGTATTCATCTAGGAGACTATCTTCTCTCCGAAATTGTGTTTCTAAATTATTTTTAATGGATTCTTTAATTAATTTTATTTCACGCTTTAACTTGATCTTCTTTATTTTGTGTATTAATTATCACCTCGTGAACTCCCACTTTCTATTTTTGATCTTCTGGCGTCCCCTACCGTGACTTGTATATTTGGAGTACAACACTACACTTTTCCTTCCAACAAATTTCATATGTAAGACCTAGACAAGTCCACCTTCATGTAGATGTATCATGTCCCACTAAAATACGTCTCCTTGTACATTATTTTCATGATAGGACCTTCTGGTCAAAATGGCCAAATTATAACCTCTACCATGACACCAAAATACTTTCTGACTTCAATTAAGAGATCCAACCTTGACTCAATCCCTTAACCCGATAGGTGAATTTTATTCTACTTAGTTCCTTAAATGCTTAAATTTGTGCTTTATCTTGATTGCTTAACCCATTGTCTCATCCCATTACTAGTTTAACTCTTGTAAGTTGGGTAGAATACCTCACGGCCCAACAAAGCCTTTGTCATTGTGACCCATGTGGATAAGTTTGCTTAGCCTATAAGTTCAGAGGACCCTAACTTAGCTAGTCAACCAAGACAACTGTATAGGCCCAAACTTCGGACGAGCCTTGATCTTAAAAGATCTGGGAATATTTAAAGTTTCCTTCATCAGTACCTCCCTTGCTCATATTTTGACTATCTCGCGCTGCTAACGTAGCTTCAGTTTTGCAAGCTTATTTCATTATCAAGCTTGATCATGACATACTTTGTTGGGTGCACCCACTAACATATTGTCTAATCAGAACCGGTCATAATTGTCTGATCAACCGAGTGCACTTTGGTTGCTTTTATCTATCGTTCTACGTGGATGGGGACATAACTAAACTTGTCCTCTAGAGTCCCATCCGCGACTGCCTTGACAACTTCTTTTGAATTATTCGGTCGCCTTTGAACCTCGTATTCGTATTCGATAACGCCTCCTTTGAACTCTATATTGCGTTCGCCTTCACCTATTTTAGAAGGACGAAAGCGTCGTACTAAAACTCCTCTAACTGTCCTATCACCATGACCATTACCACCCAATGTAACCATATCTTTGTCTTGAACTACTCGACTTTTCCCTCGACACTAAATTTACAATCTTGACTTTCTAATCACTTGAATTTAAGAGTTATTACAATCGTCTCTTAATCATACCCTCAACCTATACTACGACCATATAAACTTCCTTAAACCCTCCTATCTACCGTTGTGCCTTCTCACCCCCTCCTAATTCTTAATTTCGAGGACAAAATTCTTTTAAGTTGGGTAGGATATAAAACTCCTAAATTTCTACTATTTTTTATATATATTAAATTTGGTACTGATTTAAAAAAAATTTGTATTGTACGTCGCATAGTCGTATTGTACGTCGCGCACAAAATTTTATTTTTCGTAGTTGCTCGTCAAGTGCGAATATGTGCGAGCGTACATATTTTAGAAAAATATTTTTCTATTTTATTATACACTTTCAAAATATTATATAATTATTATTCTTGCTATAAAAAGCCTTTTTATTTTTAGCAGTTATTAATCATAAATAATATTTTATTATATACTAGGAAAAGCATAATCATGTGTGCATTATTCGTGTATACATATATTTCATAATTATTTATTAGTTTATTTTAAATAAAAATATAATTTTTGAGATTTATTAACAAATATTTTATTATTTAAAAAGATATTTAAAAATATTTATTATTTTTGAAATTATTATTATTGGTATTTTAAAAAATATATTTGAAAGTTATGGTGGCAATTTAAATCTTGATTTGATTTTTGGATTTATTTAAATAGTTAAATATTCAAAATTTATTTATCCCATTTGATTTTGAGCTAAAAATTTAAATAGATTTAAATTGGATTTAATTGATTTGATTTTAAACTAAGAGAATTTGATTTGATTTAAATTAGATTTGGATTTGGATTTGGATTTGGATTTGGATTTGATTGCTTTTAAATTAAATTAGAAAATATCTAAATTGGGTTTAAAGGAATCCTAATTCTTATCTAATTGGGAATTCCCACATCCTATAAATAGGCAGGTACTCCTCCATATTATTTTTACCATAAATTATCTTTCAAACATCCTTGTCAAAATTTCTCTCTTTTTTTCATCATAAATTCAGCCTCAATTTTCAAAGGTTGTAGCAATTCGAATGACCATAACTCCCAACTCCGGACTCCTTTTGACCTCCAGGTTTTTTTGTTGGAATCGTATTGAGGTATATTTTCTGAATGTAAATTTTATTTTCATAAATTCGGGACTTAATTTTCTGGAAAATTTGTGGAGTGTCAGTGGTCCGAAATCTGACACGTTTTAGTGTTTTTGAGATTCTGGGAGAACCAGGAATCAGAATCACGATCCGTTTGAAGTTTCGAAATACTGACAAAAAAATACACATCGTATATTTTTCCTAAAAAAATTTCAGAATATTTTATTTTTGTTTTTTATTTTAGAAGTTTGTCACATCGTCTGAGTTCATCTTGTGTAGCCTTGTGACTATTCTGTACCCAATGGGATTGTCAGTTTCACTAGCAAGGACCTCAGGCAAGACACCTTGCCATTTGATATTTATTTATTTTAGCTCATATTTCATGGGTTATTTATTTTTTTATGCAAAATAAACTGTGATACATGGCATAACCTGTTAGAACTTACTGTTCATTTATATTTCCTGCTATGTATTATTTTTCTTACACATTAAACCTAGATTTAGGGGACCACCTTGTGTGTTACATTCATGGCCTTGATACGTTGTACCACAAAGTTGTGTGTCGCATGTAGAACACGGACGTGCGTGATTGGCTGGCCACCAGTACGTACAAGCTGTACGATAGGAATAACCGCTAATAGAGGTTGCATGCTTAGTTTGACTTAGCGGTTAATAGAGGATTTATATTGTAGATACAACATAATAGACATTGGGTGGGAAGAACAGTTCCTTAATGTATGGGTCATATATGCACTGCCCTGATTGCCGGTTATCTCCAATGGGAGGTACGGTCCAGATAGCCGGTTATCTCCAGTGGAAGGTACGGTCCTGATTGTCGGTTATCTCCAGTGGAAGATACGGTCCTGATTCCTGATATTCCTGATCCGGCCCATGCGTTAAAGGTTTGTTCTTATTGCATTCACTATAGTACGGTTAGGTACCCTATTGCAGGCATCCCTTATTTATTTGAGCAATATTTATTCAGTTTATATGGCATGATATTATGTGTCTTGTTACGTTCCTCTGAGAACCTGTTATCTCTCCAGGTGTGTGCTTCTGTAAATTTACAGGTGTTCTAGCCAAGGCCGTGATCTTCTCCATTCTTTCGAAGACGATTGTGCTTGGTTCGTCTCGTTATTTTATCGATCACTTCTTGTACATTTTATTTGAGATAGTTGGTAGTGGACTTTGTCTCCGCCCAACGATTGTATACATGACAAATTCAAAGTTGCTCTTATATCATTTATTTATTAGTGGATGAGATTTAGTTATTCTGGATTTACTGTATTTTACAGCTTATGTATTCATACGAGGTTTCCATTTATTGGAGTATACTTTGTATGTATGCAGCTGGAATGGATACGTACCTAGTCCTAAGTATTTTGGGACTAGGGGGCGTTACAAGATGGCTTCTGGAGTCATAGGAGTTGGTGATGGAATTGTTATCCCTGCCGCAGCGAGTACATTGGCAGGAATACGTACCACCAAAGCATCTGACCTTGAAGCCTCTACAATAGTGGTAGAAGGCTGAACATCTGTCGAAGTAGCCACTGTAAAATAAAGAAATTGATTAAATATACATCTTTGAGAGAAAAATAAATATTAATATATATCAAAATTCTGATATTACCTTTCTGAGATGGTACATCTTGCCCCAGATGGCTGGTAGATTTCGTCGACGGAGAAGGGACAGGAGATGTATCAGTTCTTCGAGGAATTTCATGGTGCACTACCAATTTTCTTCTGACCTCTCTGTGTGGTGATGCAACCGGTTCATCAGCACCTCCGGTGCGATCATCCTCCAGATCGATCAAGGTGGTGGATGTTTCTCCTTCTGTAACCCTTTCTTGTTTCTGGATAGAAGAAGGAGCAGCTTCCTTCTCTCCGGGGGAAGTACTCAGGAGCATCTGTTTCGACTGAGAACGAGTTGTTCTCATGGTCGTTGGTTCATTTATAACCAATGACGTCCTTTTCTTCTTCTTCGAAACCCTTGGTGAAGCAGGTCTACTATCCAATTGAGGGAGGGCTGTCGTCTCTTTAGCTTTTCTTTTCTTCAATACTTTGGCAAGGGATTTCTCTTTCCGTACCTTTAAAGATACATCAAGAGGATCTTGTACTTCATCTGGATAATTCTTTAAAATAAAAGCTTCTAATGGTGGATCTGCATGATCTCTATCTTCTGTATCCCAAAAAGAGTGAGCAGTGTATTCTCCCAATTTTGATCTCTTCTCACTTGCAAAGTTATGCGCAGGATGGAATCTTTCAGTGAATGTATTTGCTGAAGTGTAGAAATTTGTGTATGTATATAACATATGTGGGCCTTGCTGAAGATTGAAGGGAATGGAAAATATAGCTTTCGTACCCCTGGCATTGTAATATCTCCAAGCCCCAGCCCCATCGAACATAAAACCTTTGTCCTGAAGGCAAGTTGTGGCGTTACCCATATGAAGTTGATCATAGCCGAACTGCCGTGCAAATCGACTTGGCAAGTACGGCTCCAAATAGAATTCTTCCTCGAATCGGTAGACCAAATAAGATGAACGGATCATCTACAGCCATAAAAGATAGATGGACTGAGACGGAGTGCTTCTGCATTTAGATCCATCAACTGTGGCGGGATAGTTTCATATCCGTAAGGAGACGAAACACATTGAAATCTCTATCCAGATCCACGATTCAATGCAAATCTGTACTCTGAAAGAGCAGTTTATTGCCAGCGAGCGCTGGAGTAGCGTCTGATGAAATCTTCGCTGATACTTCCCATATTAGGGTTCATCAAACATGGATGGTGAAGCAATAGCCATCCGAATAAATAAGTGTAAGGCATCTCGGTGCGAGGAAAGTCTTGCCTTGCCGCCTTGTCATGAAGCATGGTCTGTACAAAAGAACGCAATCCTGCGTTCAAACGGCAGGTCATTGCCGATAAACGATCCATCTTATATCCAAAAACAAGACGTACTGCAGCAAACAGAACGTCTCGATGAAATCTGTCAACTGTGCTAGCTCCTGGAACTATGAAGCGCCGCAACCATAAAAAGAGATAACCCGCTAGCTGGGCCTCTTTACACATGGGTCTGTAACCCAGTCTGAGATAACTTTGGAGGGTGTCACCAGCCTTAAATGGATGCAAGTCTTCATCTAGTCTGATATCTCCATGCTTATGTTTCTCTATCAAATATTGCATGTCACTTTGACTGAAAGGTTCGAAGAAACAAGGGGCACAGGCTTGACTCTCAAGTGGCTTGTCCTCCCGTGCATGATCCAGGAAAAGGTACGACATCCACTTGGTTGTATAACAAGTACCTGTAATGGCACTTTTATAGAAGAGCGAGCAGATTTTGTAGTGACATAACAACTCTTAGAAGATGGCAATCATCTGAGAATTTTCTTCCGCCATAGCATCCAACTCTTCATTTATGGGCACATACTCTTCGTATGGATTATCGTCCATTAGAAGATGAGAGAGAGATTTCATCTCATGGAGTGCAAATCCTATTTCTCTATGGGGGGTCATAAAAGTCCCAGTGCTTTCGTTATATCTCTCCACTAAAGCCAGAAACATATGAGCGTTCTGGCGAATGCCGTAGACTGTAGTCCAAATGGCATCATAAAGATCTAGATCGAGGAGTCTGTCCTTGAACTGATCCAAAATCCTAATAGTTAAGCTACTCCAACGCTTCATATCTGGGTTAACCAGACTGGTCATACGCATGCTGCGATCTGGATATCTTCCTTCAGTCTTTGCGAATGCATTTGCAAATATGGGTACTCTGATTAGATAGAGCAGAGAGGAATTCTCGGGAGGAATATAGTTTGGTTTCAAACCTCTCAAATGAGTGTTGTATTTCTCAGAAGTACTGTAAAAGATGTCCTTGCTGTGGACCCATTCTGTAACAGATTCTTCCGACTCTTGTCTGCTGGATTGGAGTCAGATCCCATGACATTCTTCTGGGATAGCTTGCAAATTCATATTGAGATAAAGCCATAGATCTGTGAGGTATATGATTTTGTCTTCACATTTGAATATTCTTTCCTCTTTTTTGTCTTGGGATGGGAAGTTTTTTTTATTGCATCCCCAAATAGGAAGGCAGGCTTCTTGTGGGCCACACTATCTAGACTTTCTAAAGGTTCCTCGTTCATTAAACTCAGCAGGATTTGGTTTTCTTGGGCCAAGAGGATGGTCTTTCGTGCTTCAGGGCCATCATATTGAGGGAATGTAACATAAGATAAATTCTCTTTATACTCCGGGACATTAAATGCTGAAGCAAATCTTTCAGCATTAGGGTCTTCCCTGAGATCAACTGCAAAGAAATACATGAACAACAGCTAGAAACAACAAGAGTGTGCAAATTTATAAAGAGGAAACAATTACGTTACACAACATCCTAAGTTGCACGACATTCTGGGTTACGCAACATCTTAGGTTGCACAACATCCTGGGTTGCGCAACAATTAAGTTGCACAATATCCTGAGTTGCACGACATTCTGGGTTGCGTAATATTTTAAGTTGTGCAACATCCTGGGTTGTGCAATAATTAAGTTGCACAATATTCTGAGTTGCACGACAACCTGGGTTATGCGACATACTGTGTTGCATGAAAATTAAGTTGCACAACATCACATGTTGTGCAACATCACATGTTGCGCTACATATTAGATTGTGCCACATCATGGTTGCATAATATTCTTGATTGCGCAACAACTGAGTTACGCAACACGATTCGTAAGAACGAACAGTGCTCAAATAAAGCAACCACACCCTAATAAGGGGTGGCGCAGAGTTGGTGATGTGCCAAACCCTCTAAGGAGAGGGGTGCAAGTCAATTAAAAATCAAATCAGCCTCCATAGGTCAAAATTGTTCGTTCTTGTTACCTTCCAGAGCTGGGTTTGCCGTCTCTCATCGTGAAAAGGGTGGAGCATACTGTGGTACGTGGGTTGACGGAGCACGGGTTGAAGGTTCGGCAACGCCCTTTTCTTTGTTAGCGGCGGTCTTCTTGGGGGCCATTTCGTCGAAAAGATAGTCGGAGAGAAGATTGCAAGAGCTCAAAGAATTCTATCAGAGGATTAAAGTGAAAGTAAAGAGTTACAGTCGGTTAAACAGGGGTTATTTATAGCCTAAAGACAAAATCCTAACAGTCACCCCTAGTTGCGCATAAAAAAAGTAACAGATCGCAACAGACTGCGCGAGATAGGCGTAACTTGACTCTGTAATTGTCATGATTCAAAGTATTTCAAAATTTTGTAACATTTTAAAATTTGAAAACTTTGAAGGCGGTCTTGTAGAGTCTAAAAATTAAGTTGCGCCATATTTTTACTACTCAGCAATCAAGTTGCGCTCAATAAATCAAGTTACGCTACTGTTATGAAGACCAAAGATCAAGCTGCACTACTGCTCAGGTTGCGCCATATATCAGACTGCGCCTAATCACATTGCGCCAAAGCCTACATGGCACTTGACAATAATTGTCATCAATAACTGACAGCACTGACAACTGACAGCACGATAAACGAAAAAAATCTCTTCGAATCCAGCAAAGCATGGCGCTCGAGACGATTTATTGTTATTTGATGACAGCAGTTCTGCGCACTCTGTGAGTTGTGCCTTGGCACAACCTGAACAAACTCTCCTGATATATCCAAATGCTGCCACGTGTTGATGCACGGAGTTGCACATATGTGCAACCTAATCAAGCGCAGTTTGACTCGTTGACTGAAGCTCGCGCAACCTGATGAAGTTGAAGCAACTTACGTTCTAAAGCAGGATGATATGGCGCACATGCCACTGATCTCTCAAAACGTGTCCACTACTCTGTACACGACCACGCACATTTCAATCATATGATGCCACACGTCTAAATACAGTTAGTACACGATTCGAGTAACTGAATAAAAGTAGGCGCAACTTGAAATTGGTGCAACTTGAAGTTGGCGCAACCTAAAGTCGCGCAGTTCAACTTCGCACACATCAGAATAACTGTTAAAACAGTTATTTCTAGAACTCTATAAATAGAGTTTTTAATTATTATCAAGGCATCAGAGATCAAGAGTTCTTGCAAAAGTGCTGCTGCATTCTCTAGAGGCTTTAGTTTTCAAGTTCACATAGTCCAAGGGATAAAGCGATCATGTAGAAGCATGGAAAATATGGGGTTCATGCGGATTACAAATTGCCGTATATGTACTTTGGGCCAAACAGGTCTGCATAAAGGAAAGCCACATGACTGATTCAATGGCTTATGCGGCCCGTCAAAAACCAGTTGCAGAAGAAAAGTATACGGCCAAGAGGAGCAGTTTGTCTGATAAAGCAGACAAATCTTGTCAAAACTAGCAAAAGTGATAGCTATGACACTTTAAAAAAAAGATGAGACATGAAACGCTACCAAAAGTAGGGCTGAAACTCTCTCATGCGACCAGAAGAAGTGCCACCCAAGCCGTATGAACCTTATGCGGCTCAAACATATGCGGCCCCAAAATTCCCGAACTCCATGCGGCCAAGGGTGACTGAGACCCAAGCCGCATGAGCTTTATGCGGCCAAAATACAAAATCTATGCGACTTAAGTCCTTAAGCTATATGCGGGCTAAGAAAGTCTACAACTTAAGCCGCATGAGTCTCATGCGGCCCCACATGGCCGAAAACTGAGAGGCCCATGCGGCTCAAAATGATTCCTGCGACAAGACACGTGGCAGGCTGACCAAGTCTTAAATACCCAGATTTGCTGCAATAAAATCCCAACAAATCGACAGATGGTGGCCAAAGAGCGGGTCTTCACGCACTATACGGCTCAACATACATACCATTATAAATAGCACGGTGCCACACCCCTGCAAAAGGCGGGCAACCTTCAAAAAGATAATTTCTTCAAGAGTTAAAGACTGTGTCAGATAGTCCACGGAGTAAGACAGAGTTGATAGCACTTTTTCGAACCTCCACCGTCACCCCCAGAATCAAAACTAAACAATTGTACTTAGATTATTTCCTAGAATTTCTTTCTAGGCTTTTTTTTGTACAAGCGAGTTTGCAATCAATTTCAGTATTTCTGTAATACCTGTCTTTGATTTTTTTATGGCAAACACGATGGCGACTCTGCTGGAGAAGTCCTTCTCTTCTGATGAGAAGCTGGTGATGCAATCTGACGCATCCAAACTCGGCTCTACGTAGCAAATGCTTGTGGTTCGCTTCGACCAACAAGCCTTCGAAGAATTGCTCTCTGAAGGGAGCGCCAGCCCGTCTCAGAAGCGAGCCAACCCAAAGAGAACTCGCAGGACGTCGATACGGAGAACGGTTGCCCCCGACCAAGTTCTCGAAGAAGCTCCTTCTGCAGCCCAAGACGGTAGCCAAAGCTCTCCTATGACTTTGCTTCCGACCGCAGAGGACCCCACTGTCCCCAAATCCAGCAGAGGAAAACACTACGATGCTGAGTTTTTGGGAGCACAAGGGAAATCTATGCGGACAAAGAAGAAGCCGCATAAGAGAGATGGGCAATCTGTCTATGCGGCAGTCTGTCTATGCGGCAGTCAACTCTGGCCGTAGACAGACAACTCATGCGGTAGCCAACTCTGGCCGCAGAAAGATAGCCCATACGGCAGCCAACTCTGGCCGCAGGAAGATGGCCTATGCGGCAGCCAGCTCTAGCTGCAAGAAGATAGCCCATGCGGCAACCAAACCTAGCCTCAAACAGGATGTTCCATGCGGTTCTGTCAGAAGCTCTGTGTTCAGCCATCTATCATGCGGGCCTGACGCCATGCGGCCCATTGAGAATATGGGATGTATTAATCTGTACTCTTTCTACTATACGCCTTCGGGTGCTAAGTCAAAGAAGTCTAGACAGTACGGGCCCAACAAGCCCAGTCAACTGTCCAAGTTGCTGATTGTCAGCGGGCCCATTTGACTGTTACAAGGGCTTCTGATGAAAAATTGTACAGAAACTCCCGCGTCCAGTCCCCCAGGGCTAACTGACAGGATGGGTCTTTAAAGTCTCCCTCCAACGATCCAGAGCAAATGCTTTTACTAGCCACGGATCTGTAGGCCTAAAAAATAAAAGTAACGCTGAGTTGATCAGAACAAAGTCTAAAAGTCACGCTGAGTTGATCAGGACAAAGTCTAAAAGTCACGCTGAGTTGATCAGGACAATGTCTAAAAGTCACGCTGGAGACAGCTCATCATTTGTCAGAGTGTCATTATGACTGACAGTACGACAGTCGAAGAATATCTCCTCGTATGCCACATATGCACGAAACTCGAGAGATCACAGCCGACTATTGTGTGATTTTCGAAATCTTCTTCAACAAGACTCAGCCTTCATCAAGCTGGCGTACCAAAAGAGCTTATTGTTATTTAATGCGACTGACAAGGCAATCACTGTCAGAGATTTTGTGTCAGTCGAGGCACGTCGAATCAAGACAGCTGGCAGTCTTGTCTCAATCTTGCGTATATTTTGAGCCTTCTGCCTCAAGTCTGCGTGTATTTTGAGCTTCTATGTTCCTTCCTCAAGTCTGCGTGGATTTTGAAGCTTTTTACCCCAAGTCTGCGTGGATTCTGAAGCTTTCTGTCCCAAGTTTGCGTAGATTTTGAAGCTTTCTGACCCAAGTCTGCGTGGATTTTGTCTTCAACAAGCCTGCGTGGATTTCATCAAATTGGAGTACGTGGCAGCCATGCCACCGATCTCTCACCTGCGTGTCCTGTAACTTGCACACGACTCATGCATGATTGCCATGTGTCTAACAGTTACAGGCCACGTCCAGTAACTGCTCATAACCTTGCGTATGTTAAATCCTGCGTGATTTTCAACTATGCACAGGTTGTGAAGACAGTTATCTTTTTTCAGTTATTTTTTTGACTCTATAAATATAGTTCTTTTCTCATTCATTGTACAGATAGATAGATATCTAAATTGTTGTTGCATTTTTTGAGAGCTTTTCTTCTTCGCATCGTCTAAGGGATAAAGCGATCGTCTTCTAGATCGGATTCCTACAGTTGTAATTTTTCCAGAAACACAATAAATAAAGTGAATTTATTTATGGAAAATAAATTGGCGACTCTGCTGGGGAAAACCATCCCCTCTTCTAAGATGGCAATAACTCAATGCGACACTTCGTCAGTCGGCTCGACGAAGAAGGTGATATCGATCCAATTCGATCAACTCGCCTATGAAAAAATGCAGCGGTCTAAGGGTGGCAAGCCCACTTCAGCCTCCATCACCACTGCCAAGTCGAAGAGACGATCTGTCTACGTCCCTAAGACTCTGTTGGCAACCAATAGTGAAGTTTTTGCCACAGTGTCTACTCCTAACACTGGCAAGGACTCTACTGCAAGCACGCACACTCTTGTGTGCTCGAAGACGACAGCAGTCAAAAGTCACGCTGGCAGCACTGGCTCCTTAGCCAAGCCTGTTCCAGCGTGCAATTTCAATTCCAAAAGTCACGCTGGTAGCACTGGCTCCTTAGCCAAGCCTGTTCCAGCGTGCAATCTCAATCCCAAAAGTCACACTGGCAGCACTGGCTCCTTAGCCAAATCCGTTCCAGCGTGTATTTCTAAATTCAAAAGTCACGCTGACAGTACTGGCTCCTTAGCCAAATCTGTTCCGACGTGTATTTCACCAAAATTTGGCTCTTTAGCCAAAACTTCATACGCAGACAATACTGGCTCCTTTGCCAAATTGTCACCAGCATACTCTAAGAAGAATAGCTCTTTAGCTATCTCTTCTTCTTTGCCAAGTTCTACTAGAACTGGGGGTGGTCTTGCTAGAACTCCTCCACAAATGGCTCACAAAGTCCCTTCGAAAAGAAATAACTCTTTAGTTGTTTCTTCTGCTCCTGTAGTGTTTACTTCAGGAACAGCTTTGACTGACAGTTTTGTTAGTCAAAGAAAAGAAGATGGTCTCTTGACTACTCTTCCTTCTGGACATTCTATGTCTCAAAACTTGAATAAGTCTAAGAAGAAACATTTCTTAATGTCTTCTTCTACGACTTCTTCAAATTGGGCACAAAATTTGTCTACAAAAGAGGGTCTGTTACCAACTCCTAATCAAGGGGATGGTTCAACTCTTCCTTCTCTGTAGATATCCAGATCTATGGAAGGAAAACTCCAAGTTTCAAAAACCAATGTATTACCTCCAACTGATCTAAGAGCAAAACTTGATCAAATTCGTTTAGGAAGCACTTCTAGTGTCAAAAAACCATACCAATCAGGAACAAAAGCAAGAGATCCAAATGCAGAGTATGCTAGAAATTATGTGGCTCACATTAATCACTCTCTATATAACCAAGAGCCATCAAGACCCAAGAACCGGAAATATATTCCTAAAAATATACAAAGAATGTTCTCTGATGTACCTCAATCTTCACAGACAGATCTACGAGAATACCTTCAACAGAAGAGAAGGAATAATTATGTGTCAATGGACCATGCTGAATGTGACTTCCAGCCGAGAGTCATAATTCAATGCAGATGTCAATTAATGGATCATGACCATGCTGATCATGAATGTGACTTCCAACCGAGAGTCACAATACAATACAGATGTCAAACTAAACGACAATCTGTCTTCAATCAGATTCAGTGTGAACCTATGCCTGATGAAGATGAACCTCTGTTTGCTTCTGTCAACATGATCTCTCGGGACACTAGGGATAGAACTGATAGTCCAGATGGAGTATATAGAGGCACCAGATCAAGAGTCATGGCTTCTAATCAAAGAACTTCGCTTTCTGAAGATTATTCTGAATTTCTTGGAGAATCTAACTTCCCACCTCTTCCTACTGGGGGTAATTCTCCTACAAATAACTTTGACACACAAAGCAGTGATTCAGAACATACAACATCCACTAATTCATCAACAAACCCTCGTACAGTCACAACATATATGGTGGATGGGAATACTAAATTGAACAATGAACCTTCTTCTTCGATGACTCCTCAAGACCAAAGGATTGCTTCTTTGGAATAGCAAATGAAATATATGGCTGATACTATGAAGTCGATGTATGAACTCATGGCAACCCAACTGCAAAATCGACAGACTGTACCAGATGCTATACCAATTGACACTGGTGTGAGTCCAGTACATGTTCCTCCAGCAGTACAATCCAATACTCCTGGACAAGCTCAAACGGTTCCTAGTCACTCTGGAGCTGGGGGTAGTGCTTATAATGCTGTTCCTCCTCCCAACTATTCTCTACAAGCTACAATTCCACAATCCTCCGGAGTTGTTACTGAAGAATTGAGGAATCTCCGAACTCAATTTAAGGCATTCAAACAGAATGATGGTTTACAAAGGTTAGGCATCAAGCAACCTTATCCGATAGAATGGAAGCAAGTATCGTATCCTCCTAAATACAAGCCTCCTACTATCTCATTCTATGATAGAACCACTTCTCCGAGTCAATTTATTAATCACTTTGAAGTGATGACTGACCAGTTGTAATCAAGTGACGCCCTCCTTACTCGGGTATTTGTTGGATGTCTCAAAAGAACGGCTTATGAATGGTATAGAAGTCTCCCAGATGGGTGTATTACCTCATTTGCCGGTTTCAAACAAATGTTTCTTGAACGGTTCTATGAAGGGCTCAATGACATGACTATGTCTGCCCTTATAAGAATCAAGCAGAAAAATAATGAAACTACAGAGGAATTCATTGAACGGTTTCGAAGAGAAGCTCTGAAGATGCCTCTTGGCACTCCTGATGCTGTCACCATCGACACATACAAATCAAATTTGTTACCAATCATCAGCATATGGACAGGATCTACTCAATTTCAAGATTGGCCTTCCTTCATAGTTAGTGCCAAAGTCGCAAAAATTAGTACTGAAACTTTCAAAGGTTTAGGAGTACAGATGACTCCCAAATAAACAGGTCAAAGTACTAACAATAATGCTAAATCCAATACTCGCAAGGGAAAAGAAACCCTTAAAGTAAATCTTCAGAGTAAAGATGCATCGACTGTTCAAAATCCTCCTACTTCTACAACTCAACAACCAAGAGCACCTCGCCCCAAAGAAGAATACTCTTTTGATGACGATGATGTTCTTGGTATCTTTGAATGTCTGCTGAAAGGTAATAAAATACAATTACCTGAAATCAAGAAACCTGATGAAGCTGGTAAGACGGATCATCCTAAATACTGTCCATACCACAGAATGTTGGGTCACACAGTTCGTACATGTTATGTACTGAAAGGAAAGATCCAGGAAATGATTAAATTTGGAACTATCACTCTTACTCCAAAAGATAAGACTGTCACTTCCAACGTCGTCTCTATGCAATTCGGAGATTTCCCTCCTCAACTCCTTGAAAGCAGGATTGTTCCTATTCCCAAGGCAACTCTTGAAATAGTGAATATTCCTCCTCCACAGTCTGAAGAATTAGTACCAATCACTATGGAAATAGGAGAAATCATATGGATTCATCCTGATCTAGTGGCAGATTTTGAATCTCCTCCTCTTCAAAAGACTACTTCCCAAAAATCTAAGAAGGCTGGGAAAACTAAGTCATGTCATATAACTTCTTTCGAATCTACCTCTGACACAGAGCCAAAAGATAAGGAAGAAGCACTTGCTGGTGCTACTCGAACATGGAAACCTTATCTGAAGGATTATTCCAAGAGTCCTGAGGATACTCCTGATATCCCTCCTGCTGAAGAAGAATCATCTACTGCACCTGTTCCTTCAACTGCACCAGTTGTACCTGCTCCTTCCAAGCCCACAGCTCTTGAGAAAGGCAAACAACATGCTCAATTTGATAAGCCAATCAAGAAGTCCCCTCCTCTTGGGCTTCAGAAACCTTATAACTTTGACATTCTAGCTCAAATTGCTAATACTCCAGCTAGAATGTCCCTCTTTGAACTTCTACGTCTTTCTAAAGAGACTCGGGAGACGTTAAGTAAGGCACTTCTTCAGGCTGACTCTTGTCTTGCACAATTAAAGAAGCCAGGTGAAGAACCTGCCACTTGCTTATATTGCAACAGTGTATTGGAGATTATACCAAATATCACCTTTACACAAGATGACATGCTACTGGAGGATAATCGACATGATCGGCCTCTCTACTATACCGGTTATATCGATACGGTGAAGGTAGATCGTATCCTCATTGATCCAGGGTCTGCTATAAGTATAATGCCAAAGAGTCTGTTGGATGAACTAAAAATCCCTCTTCATAAGCTTTCCAAGACGGTTACTACTATCCTGGGATTCAATCAAAGCCGAAGCGAGCCTTTGGGAAAGATTCATCTGAAACTCCAGATAGGCGATTTCAGATCTAAAGTCACTTTCTATGTGATCGAGATCGTAGGATCTTATAATCTTCTTCTAGGGAGGCCCTTTCTTCATCAAAATAATGTGGTGCCTTCTACTCTTCATCAGTGTTTTAAATACATTGACAGCAATAGAAGAGTACAAAAGGAAGTTGCTGATATAAATCCTTTCCATGGGGTTGAAGCTTATTTCAATAATTCCCGGATGTACAAAGAAGAATATACAAGGGTGATACAAGCTATGGAGAAAGAGGATCCGCAAAGTGAGACTTTGATAATTCCTGTTAAAGGTCGAACTACTCAGCAACAATCTCCTAAATCTTCTGGAGAAGCCCCCTTCATTATTCCAGTGAGCGGACGGATCTCTCCATTACCTCAGTCGTCTACTCAAGATACACTGATCATCTCTGTCAGTGGGCGTACTACAGTTCCTGTATCTTTACATATAAAACAGGATACTCTGGTAATCCCTGTTGGAGGGCGGACCACTCTTCCATCTCAGGCTTCAAGGGAGCTCACCTCTTCTGAGCCATTTGTTATCGATCTTAATCGAAACAAAACTCCTTCTAATTCTTCTTCTCCCCCTTTAGTCATTGATTTGGCTAAGATTTCTAAGGCTCAGCCTTCTCCCAATGTAAATACTGCTACTTTTAAATTTAATGAAAAGTCTCCATCTTTGCAGTATATTGATGTGTGTAATCATGTTCATAGTTATTTACATTTGTTAGATGACTTGAGAACAATAACTATAGGAGTTGTACAGACTATTCATACAGACGTATCCCTAGAATCAGTACAAACTTCATACTTTTTGGTTCCTAGTAGAAAGCCAGGAGACATTTCAATATTCTTCTACAAAGGGCCCCAGAATCCTTCTGCTTTAGAAGATGATGACAAAAACGATGATACTGGAAGATTACAACTACGTCGTTATAGTCAGCAATCTAAAGACATCATTAAAAATATGGGCTATGACTTCAGAACTGGCCTCAGTAATGGGAGAGGAAGAAGAATGCCTGTTCGGATTCCTCCTTTAAAATATGGAAGGGCAAAATGCGGATTAGGTTATATTGCTCCTACTCCCTTTATCAATACTATCCATGAAGATCCTGAATCTGATGAAGATAAGAGATCTGATTCTTCCAGTACTACCTCTTGGGATTCTGATATAAGTATCGGCGACTTCCACCGCAACATTCTGTCTTCCAACATGGTTTCCGTCGATGGTTCTGAAGATGATAAAAACGAAGACGAGTTTGAAATCTCACCTGATTCAGAACAATGGGCCCAAAGGTTAGATAATCAATGGGAGTTCCGATTCAAACAAAAAGAACCTTCGACTGAAGACAAACTTGTTCAAATAGATGTTGGCGAAGAGGGATCCCCCAAACCAATATTCATCAGTAAAAGTCTTTCAAAAACTGATAAGCAAGACATGATCAAACTTATTCGTGAATACATCGATGTCTTCGCTTGGAGTTATGAAGATATGCCAGGACTTGATCCACAAATCGCAACTCATAAACTCAATATCATGTCAAATGCTAAACCGGTCAAACAATAACAGCGACGATTTCGTCCAGACATTATGGATGCAATTGAAGCTGAAGTCAATCAACTCATAGCCTCTGGGTTTATTAGAGAGGAACAACAACCCAATTGGGTGGCTAATATAGTTCCTGTCCTAAAAAAGACTGGCAAGATCAGAGTATGCATAGACTTCCGCGATCTCAATGCGGCATATCCTAAAGACGAATTCCCTCTACCAATTACTGATGTTATGATCGATAATACCTATGGGTTTGAACGGATGTCATTCATGGACGGGTATTCTGGGTACAATCAGATTAAAATGTTTCCAGATGATGAGAAACACACTTCCTTCAGAACACCGATCGGTACATACTGTTATACAGTGATGCCATTCGGTCTCAAGAATGCAGGAGCAACTTATCAACGAGCTATAAGCACTATATTCCGTGAACATTTGCAGAAAACAGTCGAATGCTACGTTGGTGATATTGCAGTCAAAAGTCGACAAAAAGAGGATTACATCCAAGATTTGAAGACTATTTTTGATCTAATGCGTAAACATCAAGTAAAGATGAACCCTACTAAGTCCTTTTTAGGCGTCTCTAGTGGCAAATTTCTCGGCTTCGTCAATACCTCGAAAGGTATACACATGGATCCCGAGAAGATCAAAGCCATCCAAGAGATGCGTCCTCCACGCACCTTAAAAGAGCTACGAGAATTTCAAGGAAAGATCGCTTATATCAGGAGATTCATCTCTAATCTTTCGGGACGCTGCAGACCATTCAATAAACTTATGAAGAAAGGTGTTTCTTTTATCTAGAATGATGAATGTCAGAAAGCATTCGATGATATAAAACAATATCTGATGAGCCCTCCAGTATTGGTACCTCCTGTCTCAGGAATACCATTTCTCCTATACACCCGAGCAATGAGTCATTCATTAGGTGCATTGCTCGCTCAAAAGAATAAAAATGGTCATGAACAAGCCATTTACTATCTCAGTCGTACTATGATCGGAGCTGAACCTCGATATTCACCGGTCGAAAAAGAATGTCTAGCCTTGATGTTCGCTGTCCAAAAGATACGACATTATATCATTGGCCAGACCATTCATGTCATTTCCAGGATCAATCCTATACGAGTCATGATGAAGAAATCGAGTGTTTTAAATTCTCGATTGGCTAACTGGGGAATCTTACTTGCTCAGTATGATATGCACTATATTCCTCAGAAATCAGTCAAAGGACAAGCTTTAGCTGATTTTTTGGCTGCTCATTCAATTCCAGAAAATTCAAAACTCTATGAAGAAATCCCAGATGAAGTCTTAGATTCAAACCAAATTGCTGAAGAAGATCCTACTTGGCGTCTATTCTTTGATGGAGCTTCAAGAATAGGTCCTAATGGTGACATTGTCGCTGGGGTTGGAATCGTTCTTGTGTCGCCAGAAGGTGTTGCTATCCAAAGAGCTTATTCTCTTGATCAACCATGTTCAAACAATATAGCTGAGTATAATACACTGCTTATTGGTCTTCAACTCGCTAAACATCTGAATATTCAATATTTGGAAGCGTATGGAGATTCTAAACTCATTGTCAATCAGATAAGGGGTACTTATGAAGTTCGCCATCAAGATCTGGTTCCTTATCATAGATCGGCTATATCTATGGCTTCTTCATTTGAAGAGTTCTTTATTGAGCATGTCAGGCGAGCATGTAACACAGAAGCTGATGCTCTTGCTAATCTTGCGGCGGTGTTAGCTATTCCAATTAGACGTCAACAAATGATTGTTGTCTGCAATCGAGAATTATTTCATCTCGAAAACAATCTAACTTTAGGACTTCCAGTTGACATTGAAGAATCAATATCTCATGATGTCAATGCAACAAGAGGGTTTGGATTAAGTCGTAAATCATTATCATCTTCATCTGATTCTAGCATGGAATTCATCTTCAGTAATTCAACTGAGACTCAGAATACGGATAAAGATTGGAGACTTCCTTTCCTAGATTTTGTGTTGTATGACATTCTTCCAGACAATCCGAGTGAGGCAGCATCTATCAGACGACGATCACTCAGGTTCTATTACAATCATACTACAAAAACCTTATATCGTCGAGCTTATGATGGTTTACTTCTTCGATGTATTGCCGGTGATGAGGCTCAACAAATTATTCGTGAAGCACATAATGGAATTTGTGGAGCACATCAGCCTGGACCAAAACTTCAAGACCGTATTCGACGTATGGGTTATTATTGGCCCACTATGGTATCAGATGCCATCGAATATGCAAGGAAGTGTAAAGCCTATCAAATCCATACGGATTTTATTCATCAACCCTCAGAATTTCTACATCCAACGGCAGCATCATGGCCCTTCGAAGCTTGGGGCATGGACATTATCGGTCCGATCAATCCGCCGTCGTCAAAAGGTCATCGGTTTATTCTCGCAATAACGGATTATTTCTCCAAATGGGCCGAAGCTATTCCTTTATCAGAAGTCAAAACTTCCAATGTCATCAACTTTATCAAGCATTATGTCATCTACAGATTTGGTGTTCCCCGACGCATTATTCATGATAATGGACCACAGTTCGTCAGCCAGAAATTTACTCGATTCTGTGACGATCATCGGATCAACAATATGGCTTCTACTGCATATAATCCGGCAGCTAACGGATTAGCGAAAGCTTTCAACAAAACCATCATCAAACTCTTAAAGAAGTTTGTCTCTACTAACAAACGTAATTGGAGTAAGAAACTCAGTGAATGTTTGTGGGCTTACCGTACTACAGTTCGTAATGCTACTAAATGTACACCTTTCTCTCTGATGTATGGATGCGAAGCTATTCTTCCATTAGAGATTCAAATTCCTTCTTTAAGGATAGCAATCGCTAATGAACTTACCGCCGAGAATAATGATCGTCTTCGACTTCAGGAATTAGAAGCTCTGGATGAAAAGCGATTATCTGCTCAACAGAATATCGAATTCTATCAAGCTAGAATCTTAAGAGCTTTTAACAAGAAAGTCAGAGTTCGAGCATATCAGAAAGAAGAACTTGTTCTAACAGTCAGACGTCCTATGACTATGACTCATATGAGCAAAGGCAAATTTGACGCAAAGTGGGAAGGTCCCTATGTTGTGAGCAGAGTTTTCTCAAATGGAGCTTATCAACTCTCAGAACTGGATGGTCGAATTGTTATGATGCCTATTAATGATAAATTCCTTAAAAAGTATTATGTATAAATATAAGTACTTGTAAAATCATCAATCAAAGTTCAAGTGCATGAATAAAATTCAAATTTTATTTCATCATATGATAGTACATGATATTAAAGAAGGTCATCCTTCTCTACATTTGGACGAGGACCGCTGCTGTCCTTCTCGAAAACACGATCAACAAAAGAGCTGAGAACTTCTTTACTGGAACCCACGAGGAATTTGCAAGCAGCCATCCTCATGGCTTCTTCTTCTTCAGTCCTTCCTGGATCAAGCAGAAAGTCCAGAATGTCTCGTGGTGGCTTGGGTGCAGATGAACCTTCGCCTGATTCTATCTCATTCGGCTGAACTAGATCGACAGGGCGTTCTTCAGTGCCCTTCTGAACCTTCGGAGCAATTTCAGCCTTCTTGGATGCTTCTTCAGACGATATTTTTATGTTGAAGAGTAGAAGTGTTCGTTCTTGTCAAATTTCTGCTATATTTATAGGCAGAAGTTCCTCAAATAATGAAGCATCACATTCATCCGACGGTTCGCCCGTTCATTAATGTCTGACGGTTCATCCGTTCATTTATCACATTCATCCGACGGTTCGCTCGTTCATTAATGCCTGACGGTTCATCCGTTCATTTATCATATTCATCCGACGGTTCACCCGTTCATTAATGCCTGACGGTTCATCCTTCATTTATCACATTCATCCGACGGTTCGTCCGTTCATTAATACCTGACGGTTTATCCGTTCATGAAAAATTGAATTCAAAGATATTTTTATGTCTGAATTCTATTTTTTCTAATCAGTATTAAACTAAGATCATTTCTGGTTTAATATCATCTGATAGAATTACAAATTTTGTTTGTATATTCTATTCTATTGAAATGTGTCATGTATTATTTACCTCTGAACATATTTTCTATGAATATATCATTACTAAAACAGCAAAACCAAAAATCAGATCAAGAATTCTTATTTGTTTTCATTCAGAATCAAAATATTGAATACACGTGAAAATGAAAAAGATTCACTTATTAGGAGTTATTAACTCCCTGATACGATCAAGAACAGCATTTATTTTCTCTTCATGAGCTTTTCGAACTCTTTCAGCTGCTTCCACTGTGACATTTTGTTCATCAAAAATGATAATAGCAGATTGGAGACGGTTAACTTCTTCAATTTGTTCTGTCTGCATCTGCTCTCGTTCCTTTTGAAGAGTTTCACAGCGTTCGGCTTCAAAAATATAGGCAGCATTGACCTCTGCTTGCTCTGTTTCTATGACAGCAATTCGTTCTTGAAGACGAGCCAAGTCCTCTTTCAACTTCTGCAGCTCTTCAGCCTTAGATGCTTTATCTTTCTCCAGAAGCGCTACTCTCTGACGAGTAGCTAATATTTTTTTGCCCTTTTCTACTAATTTCTCAGAAGAAGAGGCAAGAAACGCTTCTAATGTAGCTTGCTGGGACTGGGCTTCATGCTCTAGTTGACTGATCTCAGCCACCGTTAAAGAATGAATGTCTTCCTTCTTAGTCTCCCAGTATTTTTGGATAGTTATTTCCAACTCATCCAGGAGATGTTCGAAGAAGATGCACTGAGATTCGCAACCAGCATGACGCAATGCCATGAGCGGGAAATTGATCATTGTTCGAAGCTCAGAGAAGGGCATAGCTTCGTCCTTCAAGAAACGTCTGGAGTATGTATCTAGATATGAGTAAATGATCTCTGAATACATTCCCAGAGTTCTTGCTAGTCCAGTCTCAAATCCAGGAGTCGCTGTCATCATGGAAAAAGAAGCTTGAACGTTCTCCATACTGGGAACGGAAGTATGTGCCACTGGAGAAGTTGGCAAGTGTGAACTCCCTTCATCAGCATCAGCCTGGATAAGTGGAGCATGAGTCGAACTCATTGCTGCAGCAGTTCCTGTTAGTCAAAGAAAAAATAATCAGCATCTAAAGAAAAACAAACAGTAAAGACAAAATCTGAAATAAAATTATACCAGGTTGAGGTTCATATTCTATGTGGTGAAGGAGTCTTGCGTCTTCTCATAGCCGGTCCATGATGGTGTCCGACACCTGCTTCATGTGGCTGCTTCCAGCTCCAGAATTACTGGGTGCTGGAGCGTTGTCCGGAGATTGGGCAGGTTCGGGACTGAGTTCCATTCTGTTCCCTCTAACTTTATCTTCATCATAAGGAGTAGAAGTGCCAGCATGCCAGTCCTCTCCATCTTCAGCTTCTTCTTCTTCTTCAGACTCTTTTTCATCCCCGGCTTCAAGATGAGTCTCTGATCCGGAGTCCATGATGTTCACATCCTCATCTATTCCTTGAGATGGATGAATCTCAGGAACAGTAATGATAGCAAGTTCAGTATTGACTGCCGGTTCAGTTTCTCCTGGAATATCAGTTCGAAGAACGATGTCTTTACAAACATTCTTCAATAAGTCATCAGCAGCTGATAGCTCGGACGTTGGCACGTCTTCATCGCCTCTGGCCAAAGAAATATTTTCTTCCTGTCACTCCCTGATTCCGGAATACGTATTTTTAGTACGTATACTGCTTATTTGTATTTACGTATATTTATACGATATTTATTTTGTTGTATTTCTTCATGTATATCCCAAATTATTTGACAAAATAATATTTCGTAATTTATTTTCTGTGATTTTAGTTTACAGTTTTGGCTCTAATTGGGTGACATGTTTTCGGTTCACTTGAACCCGTTGGGTCATCATGAACCAACTTGGTTTAGGCTTTTATATAAAACCCCATTTCTTTTCTCTTCCCTCATTCATTCCTCATAACTCCTCTCATTTACTTCCTTCACCCAACCAAAGGCAAGTATCAACTTGCACAAGGGAGAGATCCATCATTTTCGTTTTTCCTTCAAAATTTTTACCAAAACTTGTTCTTCTCCTCATTCTCTACTAGATTAGAACTTGGAATTTTCTGATTGAAAGCTTTAATTTTTGTAGATCTAAGTTTTAAACATTTTCAGTTTTCCTTGGTTTTGATCTACTAAACTCCATCATTTTCAAGTTTTAATGGTTCCATGTTGTAGAGAATTGAATTTTACTCAGGATTGAACTTTGAAAATCGAAATTTGGTTAAGAATTGACTTAGTTATGATTTTTGGAGTTTTTAGGGTTCATGGTTCTTCCCTCTCGGTTGAGGGGAAGAAGATGAACAGTGTCCTGTGTCCGCGCCCTCCGCGCGCGCGCGTCCCGCGCCGCGCTGATGGGAGGTCCGCGCCCCTGTGTCCCGCGCCCTCCGCGCGCGCGCGTCTCGCGCCGCGTGGTTCCAGCACCCGGCCGCCCTCACGTGTTCGTGCCCCTGTGTGGACGTCATGCGCCCGGCCTTCCGCGCCCTCGCGTGTCCGCGCCTTGCGTGGCCCGCGCCCTCGCGTGTTTACGCATTGTGTGGCCCGCGCCCTCGCGTGTCCGTGCCCCGCGTGTCCGCGCCCCCGCGTGTTCGCGCCCCTGTGTGGACGTCATGCGCCCGGCCTTCCGCGCCCTCGCGTGTCAGCGCCCCGCGTGTTCGTGCCCCTGTGTGGACGTCACGCGCCCGGACGTTTTTCCCGCGCCCGTGTGGCCGTCCGCGCTCGTGACCGCGCCTTCGCCCGCCACGCGCCTGCGCCATGGATGTGACGCGCCCGCGTTGGTTGGCTGACCTTGCCTTAGTACCTAGTCAGCTTGTCGTGAGCATGAATCTGACCCTGGAGAACAAAGTGTTCCTACTCGCTACATGTGCCTGAATGTCCCGGTTCCCATTCATGCTTGACAAATGACTCGTAATCCCACGTGGCGCATTTGCAATGTTGCATTACACTAAGGAGGGTAGAACGTGTCGACCTACTGATCGACATGGATCCTCACTTGGGGTACTCGTACTACGGTACGACATTCTAGGAGGATGATCATGCAGGCCACAGCATGAGGATCCAAGATTTCATATAGGATTTAAATTAGGCAACTAATCTATTAGATGCATGGAGAGGGCAGAATCCCGAGATCGTGTTACACCAGCCGCCTTGAGGGATTGCCTCGACGCGCCAGCTGGTCACCACGGATACTGTGCCATCTGCAATGAGTGGATGCCGGTATCCGATTATTTCCTGATATATTATAAGTTTTGGCAAGGTAGCCCTACGGGGACTCGTGCCTGCAAGGTAGCCTTATAAGGGACCTGTGCTTAATAATACTTGACTATGCGGACCCCTGGGTTGGCTAGCCTTGCTGGAAAGATACGATCTGAGGACTCTGATAATTTAATGTGAGGATAACCTCGCCATACTAGAAACTCGTAGACTTGACTGGCCGTGAAAATGACTTGCTTGTATTTTTCTTTTACCTTCCGCGAGTAACTGAGGAAAGCGGACTGTTATGGTGCGTGATCCAACCCATGTTCTTGTTTGATTGTTGGGTTGGTTATCGTACTATGACAGGCTGCGGACCGAAGTTACGAACGGAAGCCTTAATTTGATTGTGATGTGTTACTCCTGTGAATGACTAAGGAACATGGCCCACCGCGGTACGTGATCCAACCCATGTTCTTGTTTGATTGTTTGGTTGGTTATCGTGCTGCGATGGTCCGTCGACCGAAGTCACGACCAGAAGATCTTCTTACTTATATCTGTAAACTTATGTAAAGGTCATAGAGTGCGACGCGTCCCGGCTCCATGTGGCACCTTTTGTCCTTGTTTGGTTGTAAGGGTGCCAGATGGGTCCGACGATGTAGCGCTACCCTATAGCCGCAGCATAAGCTTTATTCTTATCATTATAACTGGGTTTTATCTTAACTCTTGTGCCCTTTGGCGGTACTTGCTATTCGGGGCTGACCCCGCTGGTTTTGTTTGGCCAGATCTCGTAGCAGAGCCAGAGGACGCGATCCTTCTTCCTGACATCCATGGTGCATACTAGGAGCATGGCTGGTCGGGGACTCGAGTGGGTTTCTTCTCCACCACTCTTGCTTATACTTTTGTGCGGTTTTCAGCCACCGGCACCTGTTAGTCGGATTACTTGATATTTTGTGTCAGTACATAATTGTAACTAAACAGACTGCAGCTGTGTATAATTTTGTGCTCATGACTCTCTGAGATAGCTATGTTATAAAGCTAGTCTCTCATGACCATTTTGATGAAGCGTCGGGGACGCCTTACTGCTTTACCTTTAATGTTCATTTAATTGCTGATGTTGTGTTGATTGATTGAGACATAGAACTCTGTGGGACCATAGGAGACTTGATTGTAGCATGTACCTCCTAGTCTCTTGACAGCCACGATCGCCGTATGACGTCACGTACCTTATATGGTGTAGCTGGCCTCGTCCGTCTCCGTATTTCGGTACTGGGGCGTAACAAGGTTTTAGTGGTGGCCCATGCAGGTCCGATTTTCAGACTTGTGGGGTATTGCGAATTATTAGGAGTCTCAATCAAAACTTGTTCCCCTTGAAATTCTGTTTTGAATTCTCTGTCCTTGCCTTGATCTCTAACCTGACTTGTATCCTCGAAATCTTCCTCGTCCGGACTTGATAATCTTATATTCTTCTCTATAGGGGTGCTTCATTCTCAGTAGCGGGTGAGGCCCATGAGGAAGAGCAGCAAGAGCATGGCTCGACTGGGCAGCAACAGGGGAGAGAACCTTCTCCAGTGCAGGCACGAACAGAAATGGAACCAGAGGCAGTGCAGCCGCAGGTTAATGAAACTCCTGCAGCACCAGTAGCGACGGCAGTACCAGACGCCGTAGCACTCCTGGAGATCATCCGGGGGTTTCTTGTCACTAACCAACAACAACAGACTCGGCAGCAGGAGCAGAACGTGTTGCTGAACCAAGGGATTCAGTTAGCTCTTGAGAGGAGTACCGGGGTTGACTCGGGGGCCTCAGGAAGGTTCCGTCGCTTGAACCCGAGGTATTTTGATGGCACGGAGGATGCCATCACTGCGGATGCATGGATTCAAGACATCGAAGCCATTCTTGTGGCAGCCAAGGTTCCAGACGATGAGAAGGTTGATCAGGTCAAACTGGTACTTCAGGATCTTGCCCGCGACTGGTGGGCATCAGAAGAAGTTGGTACAAGACGCCCTGTTCGTTGGACCACCTTTAGTGACAGATTCAAGGCCAAGTATTTTGGCGTAGTAGCTCGATATGAGCTCCAGCAGAAGTTCATCAATCTCAAGCAAGCAGGCAAGACCGTAGATGGGTATGCAGCAGAGTTCTGCAGATTGTGCCGTTTCGCACCATCAATGGTGGCAACGGAGCCAGAAAAAACTATGAGGTTCCAGCAGGGACTTTATTTGGAATTATTGCAGCTTGTGGAAGGACACGACTACCAGACGTTTGACGCTGTCTTGACGGCAGCCCGGAGGCACGAGCTTACCCAGCCGAGGTTGGCATCAAGGGCAGGAGGTCAGAAGAGATCTCATTCCCAGGTTGGAGGAGGAGCAATGCAGCGAACATCGGCACCAGCACCCGGTGTACGTATTCATGATGCGGGGGCACTGCGGAGAACGGCCGTGTCAACTAATACAACGCCAGTTCGGCATCAGCAGCCGAGGAACCAGCAACAGCGTCAGGGAGCACCCCCGGGCTGTACATTCTGTGGAAAGGCAGGGCACACGAGGGAGGTGTGCCGGTCAGCGAATGGCTTATGCTTGAGGTGTGGTAGTTCAGACCACCGTATTTCTACTTGTCCTATGATGCAGAGGCTAGGAGGGCCAGCTCAGCAGTTTCCAGCATTGCCAGCTCCAGTGGCAACCCGGAGTGGAGGGCCAGTATTAGCAGTAAGGCCCTAGCCCAGCGTCTACCAACGCAGGCTCAGATGTTCCGCCAGGCACAGGAAGCCGAAGGCCCTCAGAGGCAGCAACAGCATGGTCGAGAAAGGCCGCAACAAGGGGCTCCGCGGGGCCAGGCTCTCACATTAACCTTGGGAGAGGCTCTAGTGTCTAGTGACGTGGTGGCAGGTAAAATTCTCGTCACCTCATTTCCCGCTGTAGCATTATTTGATTCAGGCGCTACTCATTCATTCATCTCTGCACAATATGCTACACGGATTGGACTAGTGTTTGAGGCATTGCCGGAGAGGATGGATATACTCACCGGCAATGGGCTCGTAGAAGTGAGCAGAGTGCGCTTTTCATGTCCGGTAGAGGTGTGTGGGCATTTATTGCCCGCATCATTGATTGAATTCCCTATGGGGAATTTTGATGTTGTTCTTAGCATGGACTGGTTGAGAGACAGCCATGCGACCATTGATTGTAGAGGAGGTAGGGTCATATTCAGCATTCCTGGGATGGAGCAGTTCATCTTTACTCGAACCTTGAAGAATCAGGCCGGAGGCGTCATCTCAGCAGCAGTGTCAGAGCCAGAACAGATTTCGAGAGTGGTCGAAAGATTTTCTCGACGTCTTCCCTGATGAGCTCCCAGGGATACCCCCAGTCAGAGAAGTAGAATATAGCATTGAGTTGAACCCTGGAACGAGGCCTATTGCAGACAGAGTTTACAGAATGTCGCCGTCAGAACAGGATAAGTTGTATCAGCATGAAGAAGAGTTGAAGTCTAAGGGATTCATCCGAGACAGTAAATCGCCCTGGGCCGTGCCAGTGATTCTAGTTCCCAAGAAGGATGGGTCGACGAGGATGTGCATCGACTACCGTAAGCTGAATGCAGTAACAGTGAAGAATAAGTACCCGCTACCAAGGATTGATGACCTGTTTGATCAATTGAGCAAGGCCCGCATCTTTTCCAAGATCGATCGTCGTTCGGGATACTATTAGGTGAGAGTCCGAGAGCAAGATATTCAGAAGACGGCATTCAGATCAAGATACGGGCATTATGAGTTTTTAGTAATGCCCTTTGGACTAACCAATGCCCCTGCAGTATTTATGGATTTGATGAACCGCATCTTTCTTCCATATTTGGATAAATTTGTGGTAGTGTTCATAGATGACATTCTTGTCTATTCCAGCAGTGAAGAGGAGCATGAAAAACATCTTAGGACTGTCTTGCAGACATTGAGGGAGCATCAACTTTATGCGAAGCTCGACAAGTGTGAATTCTGGTTAGATCACATTTCGTTCCTGGGGCATGTAATTTCTGGGGCAGGAGTGTCAGTGGATCCTAAGAAGATTGAGGTCGTAGAGCATTGGCCAGTCCCGAGAACGGTTGCAGAAGTACGAAGTTTCTTGGGATTAGCTGGTTACTAAAGAAGGTTCGTGGCGGACTTTGCCAAGATCTCTGCGCCCTTAACGCGTTTGACGCACAAGGACGTGGAGTTTGTTTGGTCCGCTAGTTGTCAGGCATCATTTGAAGAATTGAAGAAGAGATTAATCTCAGCCCCGATCTTGACGCTTCCAGTAGGATCGGGAGGCTTTACAGTGTATTGTGACGCATCTGGGAAGGGTCTTGGATGTGTATTGATGCAGCATGGAAAGGTGATAGCATATGTGTCTCGGCAGCTTCGAGACCATGAGAATAATTACCCGACTCACGATTTGGAGTTAGCAGCTGTGGTGTTTTCACTCAAGTTGTGGAGGCATTATTTGTACGGGGATCGGGTAGAGATCTATACTGATCATAAGAGTTTGAAATACGTGTTCACGCAGCGAGATTTGAACATGAGGCAAAGAAGATGGTTAGAACTGCTGAAGGATTTTGATTTAGATCTTCAGTATCATCCAGGCAAGGCAAATATCGTTACAGATGTACTGAGTAGGAGAAACAGTGCCTTTATCTTGACCTCGCAGAAGCATATTTTAGAAGACCTCCAGAGTATGGGAATCGAAGTAGTTTTGCCAGGGGATATAGGAAGAATGACCAGTATGCAGATTCAGTCAACCTTAGTAGAAAGGATAAGGGCAGCACAAGCAGGAGATCCACAGATTCATAAGTTGCGGTCGGAGTGTGAATCAGGCCATAGGAAGGAGTTAGTAATTCATGAGGATGGTATGCTCAGGTTTGGAAATAGACTCTGTGTACCGAGTGGAGATCTTCGGCAGGAAGTTATGTCCGAAGCTCATAGTTCTATTTACTCCATTCATCCAGGAGGAACGAAGATGTATCGAGATATCAGGCAGTATTTTTGGTAGAATGGCATGAAAAGAGAGATAGCGAGATTTGTATCCAAGTGCCTGGTATGTCAGCAGGTGAAAGCCGAGCAGCAGAGACCAGCAGGATTGCTCCAGCCACTTCCTATCCCAGAATGGAAATAGGAGCACATCACGATGGATTTTGTGACCGATTTACCTAGATCCCCGGCTGGCAAGAATATAATCTGGGTAATAGTAGATCGACTCACGAAGGTCGCTCATTTCCTTCCTTTCCGAGTTGGACAGACTACTGAGCAGTTGGCAGAAATGTACATGAAGCGGATAGTGAAGCAGTATGGTGTTCCAGTTAGTATAGTATCAGATCGGGATACTCGGTTCACTTCCCATTTCTGACGGAGCTTGCACCAGAGTTTGGGGACCAAGTTAAGATTCAGTACTGCATATCATCCGCAAACTGACGGGCAGTCAGAAAGAACCATTCAGACGTTAGAAGATATGCTACGGGCATGTACCTTGGACTTTGGCGGATCTTGGGAGGATCACCTTCATCTTGTGGAGTTCTCCTATAACAACAGCTATCAGGCTAGCATTCAGATGGCCCCGTTCGAAGCATTGTACGGAAGGAAGTGCAGGTCCCCTTTGGCATGGGACGACGTCGGAGAACGAGAGTTATTGGGACCAGAGATGATCACGCAAACTGTGGAGATAGTTAAGTTGGTCAGAGAGCGCCTTCGAGTTGCACATGACCAACATCGTCATTGGGCAGATCAGCATCGTAGGCCTCTAGAGTTCAGAGTTGGCGACCAATTGTTTCTGCGGATTTCGCCAACTCGGGGTATCATTAGATTTGGAACTCGAGGAAAGCTTAGTCCAAGATACGTTGGTCCTTTCAAGATTCTCGCTCGGGTAGGCGATGTGGCTTATCGACTTGCCCTTCCGCCTTCGTTAACTGGCATACATGATGTGTTTCATGTGTCCCAGTTACGTGGGTATGTCCTGGATCCGAGTCATGTCCTCGATCATTCAGAGTTAGTCGTTGGTATCGACTTAACTTACGAGGAAAACCCGTATCTATTTTAGACCGGCGAGAGAAGGTACTCAAGAATCGGACGATCAGCCTTGTCCGTGTTTCTTGGAACCATCACTCTCCGGGAGAATCAACTTGGGAGCACGAGGACGAGATCCGATCTCGGTATCCGCATTTGTTTGGTTTGTGAGGTATATCTTTATGCCATAATGACACGATTCCACATTCACTGCACCTGCTTGTATTATACTTTTGTGATGTAGATAATAACTGCTTATTAGTTAACTTGCATGTGATTGTGCCTTGCTTGTCCTGACCTTTCAATCCTGTCTTGGCTGGAAATTTCGAGGACGGAATTTTTCTAAGAAGGGTAGAGATGTCACTCCCTGATTCCGGAATACGTATTTTTAGTACGTATACTGCTTATTTGTATTTACGTATATTTATACGATATTTATTTTGTTGTATTTCTTTATGTCTATCCCAAATTATTTGACAAAATAATATTTCGTAATTTATTTTCTGTGATTTTAGTTTACAGTTTTGGCTCTAATTGGGTGACATGTTCTCGGTTCACTTGAACCCGTTGGGTCATCATGAACCAACTTGGTTTAGGCTTTTATATAAAACCCCATTCCTTTTCTCTCCCCTCATTCATTCCTCATAACTCCTCTCATTTACTTCCTTCACCCAACCAAAGGCAAGTATCAACTTGCACAAGGGAGAGATCCATCATTTTCGTTTTTTCTTCAAAATTTTTACCAAAAACTTGTTCTTCTCCTCATTCTCTACTAGATTAGAACTTGGAATTTTCTGATTGGAAGCTTTAATTTTTGTAGATCTAAGTTTTAAACATTTTCGGTTTTCCTTAGTTTTGATCTACTAAACTCCATCATTTTCAAGTTTTAATGGTTCCATGTTGTAGAGAATTGAATTTTACTCAAGATTGAACTTTGAAAATCGAAATTTGGTTAAGAATTGACTTAGTTATAATTTTTGGAGTTTTTAGGGTTCATGGTTCTTCCCTCTCGGTTGAGGGGAAGAAGATGAACAGTGTCCTGTGTCCGCGCCCTCCGCGCGCGCGCGCGTCCCGCGCCGCGGTGATGGGAGGTCCGCGCCCCTGTGTCCCGCGCCCTCCGCGCGCGCGTGTCCCGCGCCGCGCTGATGGGAGGACGCGCTCCAGCGCCCGCGTGGTGCCCGCGTCGCGTGGTCTCCCGCGCCGCGTGGTTCCAGCACCCGGCCGCCCTCGCGTGTTCGCGCCCCTGTGTGGACGTCATGCGCCCGGCCTTCCGCGCCCTCGCGTGTCCGCACCTTGCGTGGCCCGCGCCCTCGCGTGTCCGCGCATTGTGTGGCCCGCGCCCTCGCTTGTCCGGGCGCCGCGTGTCCGCGCCCCCGCGTGTTCGCGCCCCTGTGTGGACGTCATGCGCCCGGCCTTCCGCGCCCTCGCGTGTCCGCGCCCCGCGTGTTCGCGCCCCTGTGTGGACGTCACGCGCCCGACCGTTTTTCCCGCGCCCGTGTGGCCGTCCGCGCTCGTGACCGCGCCTTCGCCCGCCACGCGCCCGCGCCATGGATGTGACGCGCCCGCATTGGTTGGCCGACCTTGCCTTAGTACCTAGTCAGCCTGTCCCCGGTTTCCCATTTTTCATGCTACCTTGGCTAATATACGTGTATATGTATTGGTTTGTGTATGCGATATATCCTTACGCCTTTTGTCCTGAGCATGAATCTGACCCTGGAGAACAAAGTGTTCCTACTCGCTACATGTGCCTGAATGTCCCCGTTTCCGTTCATGCTTGACAAATGACTCGTAATCCCACATGGCACATTTGTAATGTTGCATTACACTAAGGAGGGTAGAACGTGTCGACCTACTGATCGACATGGATCCTCACTTGGGGTACTCGTACTACGGTACGACATTCTAGGAGGATGATCATGCAGGCCACAGCATGAGGATCCAAGATTTCACATAGGGTTTAAATTAGGCAACTAAATCTATTAGATGCATGGAGAGGGCAGAATCCCGAGATCGTGTTACACCAGCCGCCTTGAGGGATTGCCTCGACGTGCCAGCTGGTCACCACGGATACTGTGCCATCTGCAATGAGTGGATGCCGGTATCCGATTATTTCCTGATATATTATAAGTTTTGGCAAGGTAGCCTTACGGGGACTCGTGCCTGCAAGGTAGCCTTATGAGGGACCTGTGCTTAATAATACTTGACTACGCGGACCCCTGGGTTGGCTAGCCTTGCTGGAAAGATACGATCTGAGGACTCTGATAATTTAATGCGAGGATAACCTCGCCATACTAGAAACTCGTAGACTTGACTGGCCGTGAAAATGACTTGCTTGTATTTTTCTTTTACCTTCCGCGAGTAACTGAGGAAAGCAGACTGTTATGGTGCGTGATCCAACCCATGTTCTTGTTTGATTGTTGGGTTGGTTATCGTACTATGACAGGCTGCGGACCGAAGTTACGAACGGAAGCCTTAATTTGATTGTGATGTGTTACTCCTGTGAATGACTAAGGAACATGGCCCACCGCGGTACGTGATCCAACCCATGTTCTTGTTTGATTGTTGGGTTGGTTATCGTGCTGCGATGGTCCGTCGACCGAAGTCACGACCAGGAGATCTTCTTACTTATATCTGTAAACTTATGTAAAGGTCATAGAGTGCGACGCGTCCCGGCTCCATGTGGCACCTTTTGTCCTTGTTTGGTTGTAAGGGTGCCAGATGGGTCCGACGATGTAGCGCTACCCTATAGCCGCAGCATAAGCTTTATTCTTATCATTATAACTGGGTTTTATCTTAACTCTTGTGCCCTTTGGCGGTACTTGCTATTCGGGGCTGACCCCGCTGGTTTTGTTTGGCCAGATCTCGTAGCAGAGCCAGAGGACGCGATCCTTCTTCCTGACATCCATGGTGCATACTAGGAGCATGGCTGGTCGGGGACTCGAGTGGGTTTCTTCTCCACCACTCTTGCTTATACTTTTGTGCGGCTTTCAGCCACCGGCACCTGTTAGCCTGATTACTTGATATTTTGTGTCAGTACATAATTGTAACTAAACAGACTGCAGCTGTGTATAATTTTGTGCTCATGACTCTCTGAGATAGCTATGTTATAAAGCTAGTCTCTCATGACCATTTTGATGAAGCGTCGGGGACGCCTTACTGCTTTACCTTTAATGTTCATTTAATTGCTGATGTTGTGTTGATTGATTGAGACATAGAACTCTGTGGGACCATAGGAGACTTGATTGTAGCATGTACCCCCTAGTCTCTTGACAGCCACGATCGCCGTATGACGTCACGTACCTCATATGGTGTAGCTGGCCTCGTCCGTCTCCGTATTTCGGTACTGGGGCGTGACACTTCCACTTGAGTTTCTGGAACTTCTGGTTGTTCCATAACTTCTGCCGGGGCTGGTTCTTCTTCAGAATATTCAATCTGATCATCCAATGCTTGGATGATGCCCTCTGTCCCATGCTCAAAAGAGATCATCCTCGTCTCTGAGGGTTCAATGACTACTCCACTTGTTGTCGGAGCAGTTGTTTCCTGAGCTCGAGCGGACTCTACCTCAGTCCGTTCAGCTGAAGCTGCTGGACGATGAACATCATCAGATTCTGTTTTCTCAGTGGAAGCCGCTTCATTAATCTCTGGCAAGACCCCTCCACTCATAATCGTTTCTAGGAGATTATTGCCCTTTATTTTGCCGACGGTCTTCTTGACATACCTGCCTCTCGACCTCCTTGTTATCAAAGGAGCATTGTCTTTATCGGTATCTTCGTCTTTATCGGCGGCGTCATCTTCATCCACTGAGATGCCACCTAAAGATGAAGTGGCAGTTACTGAGACCCCTTTCTTATTCTTCTTAGATGTCTGAGACTTAGTACTCTTTTTGGAGACTGTCTCAGATTCATCACTTCTCTTCCTCTTAGAAAGGGGTACAAATATGGGAGGAAGAACTTCGTCATGAAAACTTCGCTCTTGAAATAAGTCATACAGGGGCTCAACCTCCGCTGTCTCATCTTCCGGTTCCGGAGAAAATCGTTGAATAACGATCTTCTTCTTCGACCTCTTCGATGGAGCTGGGTCGTCGCTACAAAAGTCTTCAGATGAAAACTCGGCTTGAAAGTGCTTGACGAAACATAGAAACGAGCATATGTGTAAAGCATCTTTGTTCCCGTAATGGATAAAGGATTAGGCATAGAGAATACAACTTTTGTATCTCTAGCCACAAAATATCTCCAGGCTCGAGCTCCGTCAATAAGCCCTCCACGAGCAGAAAGGCAAGTGGTGGCATTTCCAACATGCAGTTGGTCATATCCGAATTGTCTGGCAAATTGGCTTGGTAAATACGGCTCCAGATACGTCATTTCTTCATGACGGTATACTAGATGAGAGGGCCGGATTCTCTGCAACCACTGAAAGGCTACATCATCTAGCATGTTCCCTTTATCTCCATCTATCATATTTAAGGGCATGCTCTCATAACCCAATGGTGGAGGTACACATTGAATGGACCAATGCGACGCTCGATTCAGAACATTTCTGCATTCTGGAAGAGTGTAAACCTTCCAGAAAGTTTCCCCAGAGTACTTCTCCAAGAAGAGACTGCCACTCCCTCCTGCTCCTGGAGGTATTAGACCATCATAATGGAGAAGAAGCCAACCATATAGATATGTGAAGGGCATCTCTATTCTGGGGAACTCATCGGTCATCCTCCTCTGATCAGATAGCATATTGGTTACAAAGTTCCGAAGACCTGCATTCAGCCTACAGGTCATCGCTGATAACAAGTCTATCTTATAACCATATATAAGGCGCACTGCTGTAAAGATAACGCCTCTATGAATTCTGTCTAAAGAGCTGGAGCCAGGAACGATGAATCTTCTTAACCAAAGAGATAAGAATTCGGCCAAATGACCGTTCCTTGACAGAGTCTTTCCACTATGCCTCACATACGAGCTGAAGGTGGTTCCAGCTTTGAACTCATACTAGTCTTCATCGATCGTAAAATCCTTGCAGTCATATTTCTCTAGCAGATAAATGATTTCACTCTCAGAGAGAGGCTTGAAAGAGTTAATCTGGTACCATCTCTTCTTGTTTATCTTTTTATCATCCTTTTCACGGTTCATGAAAAGATAGGACATCCACTTCTGGATGTGGTTGCCGGCTTCTTCCTTAGTACTCTTGTAATACAGAGTACATGTGCCGAAATGGCACATCATCTCTTCAAATAGGTGCACCATTTCAGGATTCTTCTCTGACAGAAAGTTCAGCTCTTCTGTCATAGGCACATACTCTTCATACGGTAGCGTGCCTGAAGGTAGATGCGAGATGTATTCCATCTCATGAAGGGCAAAGCCTATCTCCCCTTTGGGAGTCATAAATGTCCTCGTCCTGTAGTTATACCTCTCAACCAAGGCCAGGAACAGAAAGGGGTTGGGTCTGAAGCCGTATGATGAATTGACGATTGCGTCATAAAGGTTTATCTTCTTCAGCTCACTTTCGAACTTCTCCAAAGCCCAATGCACCAAAGTCTTCCACCTCATGTTCTCTTGATTCATTAAGCCGTTCATCCTCGACGTCGAATCAGTGGGGTAAAATGCCCTCTCATTTGCCATGAATTCGTTTATGAAAACAGGCGTCCGGAATGGCATCAATATTGATGAGTCTTCAGGTGGTACGCATCCCGGCTTCAAACCTCGGAACACGGACACATGATTCTCTGGGGAACTGAAGAATCCCTCTTTTCTGTAAATGATACGGCTCGCCTTTGCCTGCTGATATTCTGTCAAGTACCAGGACATCTTTCGGGGATAACTAGCATACATGAATCTCATGAAAGATAAGCCCCTAGAAACCTTTGACCAGTACATAGGGTGTCCTGCATCGCCTTCAAAATAGAAGCATACTTTCTCTCTGATGCCCTTTGGCTGTGATTTCTGTGCTATGGCATCCCCGAACAGAAATGCTGGTTTCTTGTAGAATACCAAATCAAGGCTCTGAAAGGGTTCACCGTTCATCAAACAGAGTAGAGTTGTATGGTCTTGATTTGCCAACAACGACAGTCTGGCTTCTGGAAGGTCAAACTGAGGAAATTTCACATGAGATAAATCATGTTTAAATGAAAAACTCAGGTGCCCTTCATAATCTGCCTCTTCACTTCTGATGTTCACTACAGAAAATAAAAGAAGACAAGGTCAGATGTGTTTTCTATGTCTACGAGCCTTATGCATGTATAGCAGTGTTCGAAAGAAATTTCATAAGTCACGCAGACTTCAGACAGATATACTATCAAAAAATCACGCAGATGACTAATTCACGCAAAGTCCAGACAGATTAGAATGAAAAGTCACGCATCATTGCCAGAATCACATTTAAAGTGAGAATGACAAAAATACGCTGACAGATCAAAGACTATTCTATCCAGAAGATGACTCTCAGAAGCTGCATAAATTATTCAACATGGACATTTCTGCCAACATGTGAAAAATCACGCAGAAGTCATGAAAGCTGTATGAATAATTCAACATGGACATTTCTGCCAACATGTGAAAAATCACGCAGAGTCATGAAAGCTGCGTGAATAATTCAACATGGACATTTCTGCCAACATGTGAAAAATCATGCAGAGTCATGAAAGCTGCGTGAATAATTCAAACATTGACATCTCTGCCAATACATGAAAAATCACGCAGAGTCGTGAGGGCCATGCTCATTTGCGTGAAACACAGAGCTTCGTAAACACGAAGATGTGAAGTATGGCCGACCCTAAAGAGGGGGCATACTTTGTTAATATCCTTTGTCCTAAGAAGGTGGGATATATTTCTAAAGTTCATTATTTGTTTTAAGATCCTAAGATTTCTATGTGAAGTTCATCTTCATCGAAGTCATCTTCATCAAGTCGCCTTCAAAAGTTCGTATCCTCATCCATCACTTACGCTGCATAGGAGGATGCGTGACTTCTCGTCGAGGGAGTCTGTCAGTGGTGGCACGAGAGGAAGTCGCAGGAGCTTTCCCCTTGGCCTGAGCATCGGCTTTCTTAGGAGCCATTGCTGTCGAGAAGGGAAAGAAGAAGTCGAAGAAGATGAAGTTCGTCGGAGGAGATGAAGTTTCTCTTCTGTGGATTCTCTCTCTCTCTAAAAGCAAGTAAAGAATGAAAGAAGTGGTTTATGGCTTATTTATAGGCTCATAAAGAATTCCAAACGGCAACATCATTATTTGCCTCGATTTAGGAGCTTTGCACGGGATCCTAACTGCACAGAATCCCAACAGTCCAATCATTTCGGAGTAAATCTCTCTTTAAAGTCATCTCAGCGTGATTAAATTCATTTTATCATCTCGATTTCAAAGTATTTCGAAATAATTTATCATTTTTTTGAAAACTTTGAAGGGGGTTTTGTAGGCCTAAAAAATGAAAGTCACGCTGAGTTGATCAGAACAAAGTCTAAAAGTCACGCTGAGTTGATCAGGACAAAGTCTAAAAGTCACGCTGAGTTGATCAGGACAATGTCTAAAAGTCACGCTGGATACAGCTCATCATTTGTCAGAGTGTCATTATGACTGACAGCACGACAGTCGAAGAATGTCTCCTCGTATGCCACGTATGCACGAAACTCGAGAGATCACAGCCGACTATTGCGTGATTTTTGAAATCTTCTTCAACAAGACTCAGCCTTCATCAAGCTGGCGTACCAAAAGAGCTTATTGTCACTTAATGCGACTGACAAGGCAATCACTGTCAGAGATTTTGTGTCAGTCGAGGCACGTCGAATCAAGACAGCTGGCAGTCTTGCCTCAATCTTGCGTATATTTTGAGCCTTCTGCCTCAAGTCTGCGTGTATTTTGAGCTTCTATGTTCCTTCCTCAAGTCTGAGTGGATTTTGAAGCTTTTTGCCCCAAGTCTGCGTGGATTCTGAAGCTTCCTGCCCGAAGTTTGCGTGGATTTTGAAGCTTTCTGACCCAAGTCTGCGTGGATTTTGTCTTCAACAAGCCTGCATGGATTTCATCAAATTAGAGTACGTGGCAGCCATGCCACCGATCTCTCACCTGCGTGTCCTGTAACTTGCACACGACTCATGCATGATTGCCATATGTCTAACAGTTACAGGCCACGTCTAGTAACTGCTCATAACCTTGCGTATGTTAAATCCTGCGTGATTTTCAACTATGCACAGATTGTGAAGACAGTTATCTTTTTTCAGTTATTTTTTTTGAATCTATAAATAGAGTTCTTTTCTCATTCATTGTACAGATAAATAGATATCTAAATTGCTGTTGCATTTTTTGAGAGCTTTTCTTCTTCGCATCGTCTAAGGGATAAAGCGATCGTCTTCTAGATCAGATTCCTACAGTTGTAATTTTCCCAGAAATACAATAAATAAAGTGAATTTATTTATGGAAAACAGGATCAAGAAGCAAACATGATACCCAAATACCCGTGTGCTCGGGATACCCGAGTACACAAGTTTGGTATAAAGGTATATCAGCTTGCTACCGACTTGCGTGAGATGATTACTCACAAACGTAAGGTGGCAGCATTGGCATGCTATGAGTCCCTCCCGGGACGTCGTTGCACCCAAGTCATCATCAATTGCTGCTGCAACAAATCAGCAGCACCTGAAGGACGGCAGTCAGTTTTCCAACGATTGCAGCAACCAGCACCTATCCGATAACAACTCAAGGAACAGGTGCAAATTCTGGAAGACGAGGAGTTTTCTTTTGCCTCCTGTAATTCAACTTAGAGGGTTCGCAAGGGAGGAAAGAATATAGGCTCTTCCAGCCCAGTGATCTCGGCCAGCATCGCAAGGAGACCCTCATCTGGAGGGTTGCCACTAACGACCACAGGGGGTGTCTATTTAGGCACTCGATCCAAATAGAAGCTTCCAGCACCAGGGGGTGCACCTTCGGCCTCCTTGAGAGTAGATGAAGCTGGGGGTAGTAGTCCCCTTAGTATATACGATAACCCGGTGTACCAAGAGCATACACAGGGGGTAGAGATCCCCCATAACTGTGCAATAGATTTGGATTTCCCTGAGGGCATCACCCTCACCAAGACGATGCGGCTTCCTGTACAGGAGGTAGCACCCCTTCCGAGTCCGAGGAAGATGATATTCCGACATTCCTCGACGATTTTTCTGTACAAGGGTACGACACAGAGAGCACCTCTGCTACAATCCCTTCCACCTCTACCCACATGAGGACAGTCTTTATGGCCGACGATGATCATGAAGCACCTTCTGACCGACAATGTCTAGAAGTACTGGAAGGCATGCTCCTGTCCTTGGTCAAGTCCGTGGATGGAATCAAAGCCGCCTTGCCAACTCAGCCAGCAAGGACGCCCGAATAAATAAGCTTGGTACCCACAGTCAACGCGGACTCCAACACGACCGCCCCTCCTATGGGTGATGATCCCTTAGGAGCATCCGTTCTTTCAGCTGCAGATGAAGCCAAGGAGGCAAGGAGGAAATTTTAGGAGCTTCGAGCGATATTTAATGCCCGAGACTCCTGTCGGGACCTCAGAATATGGCAGCCATATCCCGTTGCATGGAGAGATGTGCCTTTTCTACCACGGTACAAGTCGTTCCATATCGATTCGTGTGATGGAAAGACCTCTGTTAGTCGGTACATGACTTACTTTGAAGTCACCACCGACAACTTGCCACATAGTGATGCCATCCTCACGCGATTATTCATCGGGGCATTAGAAGGGATCGCGTTTGACTGGTACTGTAATCTTTCCGAAAACTGTATCCATTCTTTTGACGGCTTCAAGCACATGTTCTTGTAGAGATTCTACGAAGTGGGTCATGATGTGACAATATCGTCTCTCATGGACGTTATTCAGGGAGAGAGGGAGCTGACAAGGAACTATATCAAGTGGTTTCGCCAAACCACAATGAGGTTGCCCCAAGGCAATCCTGTGAGCTCCTTGATTGAAATCTGCCAGAAGAAGTTGCTCCCCGCAATTAGCCTCTGGATGGGTGACGATCAGTTCAGGGATTGGACAACCTTCATCATAAGTGCTACCAACGCAGAGGCGAAGTTGAAGAAGGCTCGCCAGCTGGGATTAAGCATCCTAGACGGGGAGGGTAAGGGCAGACGTCCTGGTTCCACCTCCAGCAACAACAGTGGCACCAACTCCAATCGGGATAATAAAGGCAAACAGGCCATGGTTGCTGATGCAACCCAGAAGCCCGAACAGGCGGAAGGTCCGTGGCCTAAGGTGAATTACTCATTTGAAGATAGTCATGTCAAACCTACCTTCGATATGCTTTTGCAAGGGGGTAGGATCCAGCTCCCTCCACCAAGGCGTGAGCCCCGAGCGGCAGAAATGGAGGACCCAAAATACTGTCACTTCCACCGCAATGTCCATCATCCACTCATGACTGCTTCCAATTAAAGCGGTACATTCAGAGTCTTATCGACTCCAAAAATCTGTCGATAGAGTTTGAACAGGTTACCGTGGCGACAAATATGGTGTCAATTCAGTTCGGCGACTTCCCTCCAACAACCACTCTGGACGGGGTAATACCTGTCCCCCGGGCAACGATGGAGGTTACTAATCTTCCATCCGTCCGGAATAAGAAATCTGGACTGGTACCTCTCACCACCTCACGAGAAAAAATTATGTGGGTGCACCCGGACTTAGTACCCGAAGTTACCCAGGCGGTGCCATCTCATACCAACAAGAAGAAGGGCAGAAAATCTAGATCCTGCCATACAATCTCAGCCGAGGCTGAGGAAGCCGCAACTGTTGTTACCCGGTCTGGAGCGCAAGTCCAGCCCGCACGAGATAGTTCAGTCAAAGATCCTCAGCCGACAACGTTGCCTCCCTCTGATATTCCAAGGCCATCTCAGCCTCTACTGGCAGATAAATCCAAGCCAAAGGAAACCCGCTTCGACATGCCACTCCGTAATGATGTGCCTCAGGTACTGTAAAGTCCTTACAAATTTGACATATTGGCACAATTAGCTAATACTCCAGCAAAGTTGTCGTTATACGAGCTCTTAAGGCTCTCCAAGGATCTTCGTGTCGTATTAAGCGAAGCACTCTAAAATACTGATGCCTACTTAGCTCAGGTCAAGCCTCCAGGGGAAGACTCGCTAGCAGATCTACAGGGCAGCGATAGCACAGATGCGATGACCAACTTCATATTTACTCCACAAGACATGTTGATCATGTCCAATCTGCATGATTGCCCCTTGTACTACACTGGATACATAGGCGACATCAAGGTGGATGGATGCATATCGATCCTGACTCGTCAATAAGCATCATTCCAAAAAGCCTGCTCCAACTTCTTGGCATCCCTATACACCGGTTAGCGGCAACTAATACTGCCATTAGTAGTTTTAACTCAGGAAGGAGCTGTCCCCTAGGGAAGCACCGATTGAAATATCAGATTGGTGACCTGAAGACGGAGGTTACCTGCTACGTCATAGAGGTAGACACCCTACAACATCCTCTTGGGGCGTCAGTAGAAACATGACTATATGATCGTGCCGTCCATCCTCCACCAGTGCTTCAAGTATGTCAATAGGCACGGCTTCGTGAGGACTGAATTCGCCAACATCGATCCCTTCAAAGGGGTTGAGTCTTATTATTCTTCGGAGGCTTGTTTATATGAAGAATCTAAGAAGTACATCACTGATAAACTAGAGACCATCACAGGGCCAGAGGAACCCTTGATAATTTACCTCCAGACTCGTAAACCAGGCAAAGTCGTACCCCTTGTCGCAACTTTATATAAAGAGGTACCTGGTTCTCTCGTTCAAGCTGCGCAGTCGGAACCAATGGTCATCCGACTCCCAAAGTCAAGATCCAAAACCCATCACAGGGCCGATGGTGATCCGATTACCAAAGTCCATCCGAAGACAATCGAAAGACACAAAGTCCCTTGCCTAGCCAATTGTCACCCGTCTTTCCAAGACGAGTCGGCAACTAAAGGTCGATCCGACATACTCAGGCATGCTAATATTGCAAGTTCAACCCTTGGTGGTCAAGTTTCCCAAAACGGCATCCCAACCTTTGGGATCGCAGGGAGTAGCCGAAGAGGACGTAGAACCCGCCAAACACCTGGTGGCACAGACAGATAGCCCCTCTCCTAATGATATAATTCATGTGGACAGAGTTCCTTATCTCATCAATAAGAGGATGCCAAGTTGAAAAAAAAATTATTATAATACCTAGAGTGTCGAGTTATGAACATCAGGTACCTCTGAACTTACACTCTGTTCTTTCCCTACGAAGGGACTCGTATTGCATCTCTACAAGTGACAAGTCATGCCCATATCACCTCTTTGGGTTTTGTTTCAAAATCTATTACCCGTACCACCAGTACGCAGAAGGGTAATAGGTCCATAAAACTTATCCTAATCTATTACTCGTGCCATCAGTGCACAAAAAGGGTAATAGGTCCACAAAATTCTCCAACGAAAAAAAACAACCACATCCATGTTACCTCTGAGTTGTTTTTCCATCCATCACAAACAAACCATCCAATACATAGAACTTCCACGTTGATAGCACCTCTGAGTTGTTCTGTGTATCCCTATTAGGCCTACTCCTACCATGTCCTTATTACCTCTGAGTACGAAGGCTCTACTTCAGACCCATATTTACCACGTCCTCATTACCTCTGTGTAAATATGTTGGTTTTCTCCCCACTTATTATCAGTACTCGCATCGCCAGAACACAAAAATGGTAATAAGTCCATAAGAATTATCCTAATCTATTACTCGTACCATCGGTGTACCAAAGAGTAGTAGGTCCACAAAATATATTTTCAAATCTATTTGCTCGCATTTCCAAATACATAAAAGGGCAATAGGTCCACAAAAAGTCCCTCCAGGGGGATATTCTTTATCAAAATGCTATTTAAACCTTCTAGTACAAACACCTCTCGTCTTTTCTCTAAAAAAAGAGAGGGGGAAGGAAAATTCACTACTCATCAGCAACACACAACTTGATAAGAAAGCCCTCCATCTACGCAGTTGAGCGCTCAATTCTCAATTTGACTCGACGTTCAGCTTCCTGGGATAACCTTTTGGCGTCCTCGAGATGCGCATAAGCCTGCCAATTTTCTTCTAATCTCTTTAGTGCTCTCTCTAGAGCAGCAGAGGCTCGTGTGACTTCATCAGTCTCCTTCGAGATCTTCTCACTCTCCTAACGAGTGGCTTGGAGCTCAGTCCCCAGAGATGTTAGCCTAGCCTGGAGCTGGAGGAGCTGCTCGTTAGTTTCGGCCATAGCACGAGTGATGGTCTCCTCACGAGTCAAGTAAATCTCTTCTTCCCGGCTCAGCTTGTCATATTTAAGGGACAGCTTCTCGAGGTCCTTCTTCAAAGTGGACTTGGTCGTCTCTTGAACAACCTTCACCTTTTCTACGGCTGATACAAGAAAAGCACACTCCTACTCTACCTTAGCAGACATATCAACTTGCCGCAGTTTCTGCAACTGGATTAGGCACCGATTAGCCTCTGCCAGCTTGTGCTCCAGAAGGACGACCACCCCTTCTCCACCCGGAAGCGTCTTCAGCAGGGCAATCTGGCCTTGGGCACAGTGGTGGGCCACGGCAAATGAAGTCCATCTCATTAAAGTAGCTTCAACCCCTCGTGTTAGATGATGGTAGAAGCTCTCAACTATATCCCTCGATGATTCGTCTAGATTCTCCAAAGAGGACGGCGTCGAAGGAATGTCAGCCAAGGAACCTGAAGGTGTAGCAGAGCTTGACGACCCTGTCAAAAGAAAAACAAATTTCGAGCGATGAGACTCCCGCACAGCAGTGATCTCCTATTCTGTAACCCGAAGAAGCAGAAGACTAGGCAGAGCGGCGAGTTCAATCTCCGGGGAAGAGGCAGCTTCAACCAACCCTGCACCCACCGATGCTGGTATAGGAACCACCGCCTCTGTCGTTGGTAGTATAAGCGGCTCTGAAGTTAGCTCAGCTGGATTCTTTTTGATTTGAAGGAGGGGAGGTCCATTTCTTCTCTTCGGCAGGAGATCTGCCCCAACGTCGTCCGCTATCCCCTCCTCCACGGTCACATCCACTATCGTTAGTGGAGAGGCAGGGCCTGTAGGTCCAGAACAACCAACAATCAGCTTGACTCGAAGGATATGAAGAAAGAGCGAATGAACCTCCTCGTCGGTAAGAATATGACATAGCTTACCAGGGGAGGGCGGTGAAGATCGCGACTCGCTCTGGACAGTCATGATTCCTCCCACTGCCCCCATATCCTCCTCTACAGCAATATCTGAATCACCTACACCTGTCACTCCAGCCCCGGTCAATCCAAAAGGAGGTGAAGCTGGGTCGGTTGCGACCAATTGTGACCCTGTGGCCTCGATATTTGATTCTGTAAAACTGGCGCCTTCTTGGACCAGGGTGCCCGTAACTGGAGAAGTCTCGAAAGCAGCGTCGGGCCCCGAAGGGTTTATGTCTTCAAAATCCTGTACGAAAGAAAGAGAGAAACAATAAGATAAAATACCAGAAGTAACATAGTGGTCGGCCAGAATAAAACTTACCTCCGGGAGGGTTTCGGCATCACTGCCCTCTCCTACGAGGTCAGAACCTCGGGTCTTAAACGCGACCCATTTTTTAGAACGAGGCCAATTAGAAACATAAGGTCCGCACTTACTTCGCTTAGGCGAAGGACTCGGCACAGGGGAAGGCATGCGGGTCACTAGAGTACTTGCAGGAGGCAACAGATCATTGTACTCATCCTCCTCTTCTGTATCAGTAAAATCGGAGTCAGAGATTTCAACGGCCTTCGTCTTTCCGGCCCCCTCCTCTTTTTGGAATCCTCGCACTTTTTTGCCAGCTTAGTACCGGTTATAAAATTTGTACTCACATCAAAATTATGGCGAGGCCCATTTACGGAGACGTGGTAAAGGGCTGCTATGTACAAGATGTGCACCAGGCCCCTGGTATCAGGAAGAAAGAAGATGGTTTGAGTACAGACAATACTGTAATAATGCCAGGCCCGAATACCATCTAGGACGCTGCCCTCATAACCCAAACAGGGACTCGGGTTGTCTAAAAACAACTGGCAATACCCAAATTGTCTAGAGTACTGGCTGGGCTAGTAAGGTTCCAAGAAGGCAACGTTACGGTTGCAGTACACCAGATGCACAGGACGGATATTCTGCAACCAGCAAAACATCTCCTCGGATAGAATCTGGGGCACGACACTGCCATCAAGATGAAGACGCCTCACTTCCTCATCAGTGAAAGGTGAGACCGACACAAAGAAGGAGTAGTTGTCCACTCACGCGAGCACAACACGGCATTCGAACATGGTCAAACAAGTCCAAGGCATATCATGATATTGATAGATGAATGCATCGTTAATCGTCGTGTTCTCCTCAGGGCCAGGTCGTATCAGAGAAGGACAGTGCATTAACAGCCACCCCATCCGATAATGATAGGGTAGCTCAATTCGATGGAAATCTTCGTAACGTCACGAGCTATGGTTATGGTCGTAAAGATATGAAGACCCCGATGGATGCTGCACACCATGGATGGGAGTAGAGCTAGCCTGCCTCCGAAAACTAACTTGACAGCAGGAAGAATCAGGTTGTAGATGATTCTCTCAATCAAACCAGCACCCCTCGAGACCACACAAATCCTCAGCCATATCATCAGAAACCCAGCCAAGATGGCTTTATTGGACAAGGGTCGGGTATCGTGATAGAAGTAGATGAATGTGTCGGACTGGCTTCCGAATATGTCACCAGAAGCTTTGGTCCTCTTGGCGCTCTGCACCTGAGCATCCACTCCCGCATAAGTCTGGGGGCTCCGAGGGACAACCCGGCCCGAGGCGCCAAGGTCGAACAAGTAACTGACCCAGGCCTTGGTGTGAGGAAGGGTCCCCTCAGAACTTTCATCCTTCTTCTTTGACATTTGTTGACAAGTACTATGATGACATAACACCTCCCGGTAAACGGCAAGGAACTCGGGAAACCACCGCTCTAATTCCTCAAACTACTCATTCGTGGGAGTATACTCTTCATAAACTTCATCCCCCCAGGGCAACTTGGAGACGTCATGCATCTCGTGAAGGAAGAGCCCCATCTCTCCAGCAGGTGTATAAAAGGTCCCCGTATGACGATTGGACATCTCGAGGAGCGCTATGAACAGCTTTACGTTCATAGGGAGACCATAGCAAGTGCCCCTTATGGCATAGTAGAGGCCGAGCTACTGTAAAATATCCCCATAAGTCGACAGGATCTAGAGCGTCAAGTTGACCCATGGAGGGGAACGACACATCCAATTCTGCAGCGACAGTCTACCCATGGGATATGATCCTTTACGGACAATCTGGTTCAAGAAGGTGTCGGCCTCAGAGAGTCGGTTATTGGGCCACAGGTCGTTTATAAAACTACCAGGGGCTAGCCCGACTACAGAACAACTGACCGACTCCCTGGTGGCGACCGCTGATCGTACTTGTCTATTATCATGGATATTGCCTACGAAGGTTGCTTGCCGGTCCTGAGTAATGGGGTCCGCCATTCGTCTCTCGATAGGCACCATGTTCAAACTTGACAGAGAGAAGTGGCGTTCCATCTGAGGAGGTGAATCGGTAGCCAATTGGAAAGAAAATTCCAGTTCTCAAATAGCTCCATGGTGCAGGGATTCGAGAAAACTATAGCATCTCCGAACAAGAATGTAGGCTTCAGATGAATGCCCCCTAGCTTCCCGAAATTCATCATACTGAGTATGTAAAATAATGATTGGTTCCTGATCTCCCTTAACCTGGCCTCCGGTTGGTTACGGGTGATCTGAGTCAACACGTGTTTGACTATCTGGTCAAATCTCACGCCCAACGCAGATTGAGCATATCCTATCAAGAGCTCCCCCGATAGAGCTATGGGCAAGTTCACTACAAAGGACAGAGAAGAAGTAAAGTTAAAAGAAGATCATCCCATCAACCATGCAACCTATCCAAAACGAAACCTATGCGGCATAGCAGCTGTGAAACCCGCAACTTTTCAGTATATTTTAATCAATATTTTATTACTGTGTTGTGAAATATTATTATTATATATTAATATTGTGAATTTGGGAAAAATATTGTTTTTCAAAATAATTAAAACCGGGATTTTTGTATGATAGCCCAGACTCGAACCCGAAAATTAAACCTATTCTTAAACTTAAAATATTTTATTTAATCCTAAATAATTATTTATATTTTTAGCCTTGTTAACCATTTTTCCTTTAGCCATTTTTGAAATTCAAGCCCTTAGGCCAAAGCCCTTTTTATTTCCAATAGGATTTATTCTATTTCCTACAGCCCATAAATTTCCTAAAACCCATAAGTTAGCATTGTACTATTAAGTTTGGAAACCCATACCCAAATACCCAATAAAATGGCAAACCCATTTGGTTGCAAACCCAATAGCTTGTAAAGATATTCATCCTTTTGACCATTTAAACCAATATTGGCCCAATAGCTGAGTATTCATTTCATTTGTTAAGAATGAATGGTCATTCACTCTTGGTTGCTGTGGGTTTCTTTGTAAAAGAGAGCTTCGGTTTTCTTTCCGCAGCCATCCCGACCGCCGCTACCTTTCCGGCTCCCTGAACGGTTGGCCGTTCGTCTTTCCCTCCGGTAACCGACCATTTCCTCTCCTATAAAACCCTCCCCACCATTCTCCACCTCCATCACCATTATTTTTTTCCAACCGTGCCCTAGTTTCCAAATTCCGGTGAGCCGATCCATCCAGTGGCCAACCCCTAGGCCGACCGCCCCTCCGCCGAGCCCGTCGAACCAGATCCGGCTGCCGCCCGACCCCGGTCGCCGCTCGCCTCTGTGCGCGTCCGCCGGACCCGATCCCGAGGCCGCCGCTTCCCGGCGAATTTCCCGACCCGGCGCCCCTTTCCAGCGGCCGCCCGCCACCCGCGCCACCGTTCGCTGCCGGCGTTCGCCCCCGGTGACCGCCCCCGTTCGTTCCGAGCGCTTCCGGTTCGCTGTTGGACAAGTTCCCGAGTTCCGTTTCTGTGACAGTTTCGTTCCGAGTTCACTTCGGGATTTCCGTTTGGGTAAACTCTGACCCGTTTATTTTCTTTCTGTCAATGATGATAATCTGGTCCCCGATTCCTTCGGGAATTCAATTTTTCGACAACGTAACAATTACGTTGTTATTTCGGTTTTTTTTCAAAATTCTCGGAAATGGTTGCTGTGGTTTGTTTACTGTGATTAGGACAGAATCTAGTTCTGTAGAATTCTCGGGATTTCCGAGAACTCTTTCGGATATGGTTCTGTATTCTCGGGTTTTCCGAGAATTTGCGGGAATAAATTGGAAATTTGATTTTATACATAAAATTTGTTTTTTTGAAAGACTTTGTTCTCTGTTGGAATTTAGATTTTTTTTTATACATCAAAGTTTGGTTCTGTTGGTATATTGGGTTTTTGGTTCTGTGATCGGATTTGGTTATGTGAAGTGGGCTCTTGGAGAACAGTTCTGCAGTTTCCGATTTAATTTTGGGATTTCCGAGTTGATTTCGGGATTCCAAATTTGCTTCGAAAAACAGTTCTGTGGATGTTTTCTATATATATCGGGTTTGGGATTATTTTGCAGGTATATCGGAAGCATTTTCCAGTTTTTTTGGTTGACCAAAAATAGAGGGAATGCTGCCGAAATTTTCGGGAAATTTATTAAATGATTTTCAAAATGATTTTTGAATTAAATATTATTTTTATAATATTTTGGGCGACAACCATAATTGGTTACTGGGCCCCAACGAAATGCAAACGCACCGGTTCGACCGGACGTTGAGGCAGAGTAGTTAAAAATGAAATTTTGGACCAGAGTCTGAGACTTAAAATTCTCTTTTAATATTATTTTGGAAATTATTAATTTTGTTAAAATTGTAGTTATTAAATTTTGAGACTAACAACATTTCCGTCTTATTTCAATTTATGTAAATCAAGTTGTAAGGGCATAAGCCAATTACTTTATTTGTGCTGGAAAAATGTAATAATTTTAGGACTTATTTCCATTTTCTTTTCTGGGTATTGTAGTGAAACATAAATTATTAGTAGTTAGTTGATAAATTATGATTTTTCTCACTTTTTAAATAAATAATAATTTATGTACAAAATACAAAGTTTTAATATATTAGAAGATAATTACAAGTTTTCCTGAAAAAGCAAAATAAAATGGAATTTCCAAAAGTACAACTAACTAGTAAACTTTGTGTTTTGTGGTAGTTAGCTAACAACTAAAACTGATTAGGAAAAACAATTAGAGATTGTAACTAGATAACTCTGGTGATTGCTTCTGAAACAAGTTCCCGGAATGTAGGATTTCGAGGAAGAGCGTGACTGTTCAAAATCCCGAAGTACTGACTTTTTCAAACCAAGGAGATAAGGCAAGTACATTTTATGTAAATTTTACAATCATTTTACAATTGTTTCATTGCAATTTTAAACCACCATTATACACGAACTCCTTAGGGAGCATTGATTGTACTGTTGGGGACTGGGGGAGTAGAATAGTGGATATGACCAATTCCAAACTTAGGATAATGACTGTGTTAGCTTTCCCCTCTTCACACGGGGACAAGCCATATCGTATCGCTAGGATACCATTGTAACCCAAACCGGTCATATTCACTATCTATTCATATCACTGTACTGAAATATTTCAAAACTGTTCATCTTTAAATTGTTTAAAAGTGCATGTCATTAATTGTATTTTAATTGTTAAAAGGTTTGCATGAATTGTATTTTGCTCCTTTCCTGACTGGATCCCCGTAGGTACTCCTGACGACTCTGAGATGATGATCAGTAGCTACTACGATCCCGATTTGTACCCGGCGGTACTTCCACCAGATGAGGATGATGTGGCATCAACCTAGATGCTGCTTAGCCTTTGAGAACCTTAGTTGCAATGTTTTGTTTAAATTCCAGTTTCATGAACTATGTATTAAAAGACAAATTTTATTATCGTTAGTTAAATGTTGTGGCAACTCTTATATTCAAATCTTGTTGTTGATATGACCTGCACAATGAATTACAGCTTACTGCCGCCGTCTCATCAACGGCGCAGGCTGGGCATGATCCGATTCGACCCAAGTATTTGGGGACCGGGTCGTGACATGTTTTTAGTGGTGGCCCATGCAGGTCTCTGTTCAACAACTTAGGAAAACTTAGAAACAATTAGGAACACTAGAACATCATATTGTCACAACTTAGGACCGATATATCTTATTAAATATTTTTGTTTGATTATAGACGGGTAGGATACCTTGCTTATGTTTATGTCCTAAACCTTTCCAGACCATGGCTACTAATGAGAATGACAATGCCGGAGATGAGCTGTCACCTCAGCACACCCCATCACCACCCCAATTTAGTCCGGATCCTACTCCGCGACATTTGACTGATCGCCCTCATAATGCTGGAGGCGCTCAAGTTCATCAGACGATGGATCCTTCAGGCTCGAGGACTGGACTGCGGACAGAGATGCCTGTCCCACCTGCCCCACCGCTTCCAGTGAACCCCTCCGAACTCATAAGTTTGCTGCGGGAAATGCTAGCTACTCAGAGGGCTGAAGCTGAATCTCATCGCGAGCAGAACGCGATTATGAAGGAAGGAATGGAGAACTCCCACAATGTAGCTATGGCTGCACTTGGAAGGAGAGAAGTGAACCCAGAAGAGCCTAGACCAGCTAAGGTAAGTACCATTCTAGAGGATAAATTTTAGTAATTTTTGAGACCATTAATGGTGATTAGAGATCATATTATGGTAAGGTGGGGGATATTGAGAGCTTCAAGAAGCAGAACCCTCGACCTTTCAAGGGAACCGAGGGAATCGTCTATGCTGACGAATGGCTCGACAATATGGAGCGCCTTCTAAGTGTCGCTCGACTTCCGGAAGACCTCAAGGCTGAAGCAGTGGGACTCCAACTGCAGAATATAGCTAGCACCTGGTATCGGAATGAACCCCGACTCCAGGATAGGCAGGTTGATTGGGACACCTTCAAGAGGTTATTCCAGAGGAAATTTTTCCCAACTTCTGAGATGCGGGAGATGGAGCGACAATTCCAGAACCTGAAGCAAGGCAATATGACTGTGGGAGAGTATGCGGCAGAATTCGGCCAGCTCAGCCGATTTGCCAAGAACATGGTGGCTGATCCTGCTGATCGTGCTGAACGATTCAAGTATGGACTTCGAGAGGAGATTCGCACTTATGTGATCTCTGGCGGAGCTAAGACTTATGAGAAGATTCTGGAGAGAGCCCAAGACATAGAGAAGAGCCAACCTGCCCGCTCGAAGAGAGATTATCCTGGAACTAGCAACTTCCAGGGTAATCAGAAGAAGCCCAACAACAACAACAGCAGCAACAATAACAACAACCGTCCTCAGCACCAGCAGGCGAGGAACAATGAAAGAGCACCCCAGAGGCAGATTCCTATCTGCGACTTTTGCAAGAGGCCGGGACATCTGGCAAACATCTGCAGGAAGAGGCTAGGACAATGTCTGATCTGTGGGTCTTCCACCCATCAAGTGAGGGACTGTCCCTTGTCAAACAACAAGGCTGGAGGAAATCAGCAGAAAGGACCTCTGCCCACTCAGCAACAACAATTTGGGCAGCATCAACAGAAGACGGGGCGAGCTTTTGCCCTAACTGCAGAGGAACCAGAGCCGGAGCAGGAGCCTAATGCGGATGTCATATCAGGTTACATCTATGTACATTCTCATCCTGCATTAGCTTTATTCGACTCTGGTGCAACACACAGTTTCATAGCAACCAAATTTATCTCTGCACATCACATAGTTACGGGTTTTAGCAAGAGAATATGTAGGGTTATGACTGGAGGTGGACCCCTACCTATAACGGAGACTTGTAATTGCCCCATTACAATTTCTGATCACAAGTTTGTAGCACCTTTATTGGTGATGCCCTTGCCCAACTATGACATAGTCCTTGGAATGGACTGGTTGAGCAAGCAGCATGCGCTGATAGATTGTCACAGAGGATGTGTAATCTTCAGCCCACCTGGAGGGCCAGAGTTTGAAGTCTCTAGAGCTCCGGAGGTTATGGAGAGTATTGTCTATTCTATTTCTGAAGAACCTGAACCACCTCACCCTATCATAGCGGAATACATGGATGTTTTCCCTGATAGTCTGCCTGGGCTACCCCCAGATCGGGACATAGAATTCACTATTGATTTAGTCCCTGGCTCTCCCCCGATCTCTAAGGGATGTTATAGAGTCAACCCGAAGGAGGCCAAAGAGATGAAGGAGCAGATCAACGAACTGAAGGCCCTTGGATTCATTCGAGACGGAGCTTCACCCTGGGGAGCACCTGTTTTGTTTGTGCCCAAGAAGGACGGAACAGTGAGGATGTGCATCGACTACCGGGCGCTGAACAATGTCACAATCAAGAACAAGTACCCTCTGCCCCGGATCGATGACTTATTTGACCAGTTGAGTGGAGCCAAGGTGTTTTCCAAAATTGATCTCAGGTCTGGCTATCATCAGATCAAGGTCAGGAAGGAAGACATTCCCAAAACGGCATTCAACACCAAGTATGGGCAGTTTGAATTCTTGGTCATGCCGTTTGGTCTGACGAATGCTCCTGCTGTGTTCATGAACCTTATGAATAAGGTTTTCCATGAATACTTAGACCAGTTTGTCGTCGTCTTCATTGATGACATACTGATCTATTCAAAGACGAAGGAGGAGCACGAAGAGCACCTCAGGAAAGTTCTGGAAACTTTGAGGAAGGAGAAGCTGTATGGTAAGCTTTCCAAGTGTGAATTCTTTCTAGACAAGGTGGATTTTCTTGGCCATGTTGTCACAGGAGAAGGAATTTCTGTGGACCCGAAGAAGATAGCTGCTGTGGAGAAGTGGCCTACCCCAAGCTCAGTTGCTGACATCAGAAGTTTCTTGGGCTTGGCGGGCTACTACCGGAAGTTTGTGAAGGACTTTGCTAGAATTGCTGAACCTATGACAAAGCTGACTCGGAAGAATGAAGAATTCATCTGGACGGAGGACTGCCAAGCAGCGTTCGAGGAGTTGAAGAAGAGGCTTACCACTGCACCAATCCTTGCGCTACCCGCAGGATCCGGTGGTTTCACAATCTACAGTGACGCCTCAGGCAAAGGACTGGGTTGCGTTCTTCAACAACATGGGAAAGTGATTGCTTATGCATCTAGGCAATTACGGACTCATGAGAAGAACTATCCCACTCATGATCTAGAGCTTGCTGCAGTCATCTTTGCGTTAAAGCTTTGGAAACACTATTTGTATGGAGAGAGAGTGGAGATATACACAGACCACAAAAGTCTGAAGTATGTTTTCACTCAGAAGGAGTTAAACATGAGGCAAAGGCGATGGCTGGAGTTAATGAAGGATTTTGACATCGACTTGCAATACCACCCGGGTAAGGCTAATGTGGTCGCTGATGCACTTAGTCGATACCCAGTGGCGATGTTCTTAACCAAGGAGAGGCACCTGCTGGAGGACATCGAGAAGCTTGGACTGGAGATTGTACTGCCTGGACGGAAGGAACTGGATGCTGATTCGGTGATGATGAAGTTGCAAGTGAGCTCGTACCTGATGGACAAAGTCAAGGAGACGCAGTTTCAAGACGAGGCACTTTGCAAGCTGAGAGATCAAGTGTTAGCAGGAACACTGGAGGGTTTCTCAATCGCCAGCGATGGAGCTCTGAAAAATGGTACAAGGCTTTGTGTACCGACTGGCGAATTAAGGAATGAGTTGATGAAGGAAGCGCATCAGTCTCAATATTCCATACATCCTGGAGCCAATAAGATGTATCGGGATATGCGCACTATTGTCTGGTGGAGTGGAATGAAGAAAGATGTCACCAGGTATGTTGCTAGATGCTTGATTTGTCAACAAGTAAAGGCTAGTAGACAAAGACCTGCAGGACTTCTACAACCGTTGGACATCCCAGAATGGAAGTGGGAGCACATCACGATGGATTTCGTGTCAGGACTGCCTCGTTCTCAAGGAGGGAAGGATGCCATTTGGGTAATAGTGGACCGACTAACCAAGTCAGCTCACTTTATCCCCTTCAAAGTTGGTTTATCCACTGAGAAGTTGGCAGCATTGTACATGCGGCACATCTACCGGATTCATGGCGTACCGGTAAGCATTGTTTCTGACCGAGACACTCGTTTTACCTCACATTTTTGGAAGAGCTTGCATGACAGCTTGGGGACCCAGTTGAAGTTCAGCACAGCTTATCATCCCCAGACTGATGGGCAATCTGAGAGGACTATTCAGACACTTGAAGATATGCTGAGAGCTTGTGTTTTGGAGTTTGGAGGATCGTGGGAAGACCATCTGCACTTGGTAGAGTTTTCTTACAACAACAGCTACCAAGCCAGTATTGGTATGACCCCATTCGAAGCTCTTTATGGACGTCATTGCCGTACACCATTGGCATGGGATGACGTTGGTGAAAGAGTACTGCTGGGTCCGGAAATGGTGACTGACGCAGCAGAGAAGGTGAAGTTTATCAGAGACAGGCTCAGGATTGCTCAAGACAGACAGAAACACTGGGCAGACAGCAGTCGACGACCACTGACATTTGAAGAAGGAGATAAGGTCTTTGTGAAGATTTCTCCTACCAGAGGTACTATCAGATTTGGCAGAGCTGGGAAGCTGAGTCCCAGGTATATTGGCCCGTTCGAAGTTCTGAGCCGGATTGGAGAAGTGGCGTATAGGTTAGCTCTACCAGCTAATCTAGAAGGCGTGCACAACGTCTTCCACGTTTCACAGCTCAGAGAGTATGTACCTGATGAGAACCACGTCTTGGACCATTCAGAGTTGGAGATCGGACCGAGCCTCACTCTACCGGAGAAGCCAGTAGCGATCTTGGACCGAGGCGAGAAGAAGACCAGAACCTCAGTGACTCCCATTGTCCGAGTAATGTGGAGACATGATTCCCCAGGCGAATCTACCTGGGAGCGAGAGGATGAGATGCGGGAGAAGTACCCGTATTTATTCGAGACCTGAGGTAATTTTTAACCCAACTCTTTAAATTTCGAGGACGAAATTTTCTAAGGAGGGAAGGTTGTGAAACCCGCAACTTTTCAGTATATTTTAATCAATATTTTATTACTGTGTTGTGAAATATTATTATTATATATTAATATTGTGAATTTGGGAAAAATATTGTTTTTCAAAATAATTAAAACCGGGATTTTTGTATGATAGCCCAGACTCGAACCCGAAAATTAAACCTATTCTTAAACTTAAAATATTTTATTTAATCCTAAATAATTATTTATATTTTTAGCCTTGTTAACCATTTTTCCTTTAGCCATTTTTGAAATTCAAGCCCTTAGGCCAAAGCCCTTTTTATTTCCAATAGGATTTATTCTATTTCCTACAGCCCATAAATTTCCTAAAACCCATAAGTTAGCATTGTACTATTAAGTTTGGAAACCCATACCCAAATACCCAATAAAATGGCAAACCCATTTGGTTGCAAACCCAATAGCTTGTAAAGATATTCATCCTTTTGACCATTTAAACCAATATTGGCCCAATAGCTGAGTATTCATTTCATTTGTTAAGAATGAATGGTCATTCACTCTTGGTTGCTGTGGGTTTCTTTGTAAAAGAGAGCTTCGGTTTTCTTTCCGCAGCCATCCCGACCGCCGCTACCTTTCCGGCTCCCTGAACGGTTGGCCGTTCGTCTTTCCCTCCGGTAACCGACCATTTCCTCTCCTATAAAACCCTCCCCACCATTCTCCACCTCCATCACCATTATTTTTTTCCAACCGTGCCCTAGTTTCCAAATTCCGGTGAGCCGATCCATCCAGTGGCCAACCCCTAGGCCGACCGCCCCTCCGCCGAGCCCGTCGAACCAGATCCGGCTGCCGCCCGACCCCGGTCGCCGCTCGCCTCTGTGCGCGTCCGCCGGACCCGATCCCGAGGCCGCCGCTTCCCGGCGAATTTCCCGACCCGGCGCCCCTTTCCAGCGGCCGCCCGCCACCCGCGCCACCGTTCGCTGCCGGCGTTCGCCCCCGGTGACCGCCCCCGTTCGTTCCGAGCGCTTCCGGTTCGCTGTTGGACAAGTTCCCGAGTTCCGTTTCTGTGACAGTTTCGTTCCGAGTTCACTTCGGGATTTCCGTTTGGGTAAACTCTGACCCGTTTATTTTCTTTCTGTCAATGATGATAATCTGGTCCCCGATTCCTTCGGGAATTCAATTTTTCGACAACGTAACAATTACGTTGTTATTTTGGTTTTTTTTCAAAATTCTCGGAAATGGTTGCTGTGGTTTGTTTACTGTGATTAGGACAGAATCTAGTTCTGTAGAATTCTCGGGATTTCCGAGAACTCTTTCGGATATGGTTCTGTATTCTCGGGTTTTCCGAGAATTTGCGGGAATAAATTGGAAATTTGATTTTATACATAAAATTTGTTTTTTTGAAAGACTTTGTTCTCTGTTGGAATTTAGATTTTTTTTTATACATCAAAGTTTGGTTCTGTTGGTATATTGGGTTTTTGGTTCTGTGATCGGATTTGGTTATGTGAAGTGGGCTCTTGGAGAACAGTTCTGCAGTTTCCGATTTAATTTTGGGATTTCCGAGTTGATTTCGGGATTCCAAATTTGCTTCGAAAAACAGTTCTGTGGATGTTTTCTATATATATCGGGTTTGGGATTATTTTGCAGGTATATCGGAAGCATTTTCCAGTTTTTTTGGTTGACCAAAAATAGAGGGAATGCTGCCGAAATTTTCGGGAAATTTATTAAATGATTTTCAAAATGATTTTTGAATTAAATATTATTTTTATAATATTTTGGGCGACAACCATAATTGGTTACTGGGCCCCAACGAAATGCAAACGCACCGGTTCGACCGGACGTTGAGGCAGAGTAGTTAAAAATGAAATTTTGGACCAGAGTCTGAGACTTAAAATTCTCTTTTAATATTATTTTGGAAATTATTAATTTTGTTAAAATTGTAGTTATTAAATTTTGAGACTAACAACATTTCCGTCTTATTTCAATTTATGTAAATCAAGTTGTAAGGGCATAAGCCAATTACTTTATTTGTGCTGGAAAAATGTAATAATTTTAGGACTTATTTCCATTTTCTTTTCTGGGTATTGTAGTGAAACATAAATTATTAGTAGTTAGTTGATAAATTATGATTTTTCTCACTTTTTAAATAAATAATAATTTATGTACAAAATACAAAGTTTTAATATATTAGAAGATAATTACAAGTTTTCCTGAAAAAGCAAAATAAAATGGAATTTCCAAAAGTACAACTAACTAGTAAACTTTGTGTTTTGTGGTAGTTAGCTAACAACTAAAACTGATTAGGAAAAACAATTAGAGATTGTAACTAGATAACTCTGGTGATTGCTTCTGAAACAAGTTCCCGGAATGTAGGATTTCGAGGAAGAGCGTGACTGTTCAAAATCCCGAAGTACTGACTTTTTCAAACCAAGGAGATAAGGCAAGTACATTTTATGTAAATTTTACAATCATTTTACAATTGTTTCATTGCAATTTTAAACCACCATTATACACGAACTCCTTAGGGAGCATTGATTGTACTGTTGGGGACTGGGGGAGTAGAATAGTGGATATGACCAATTCCAAACTTAGGATAATGACTGTGTTAGCTTTCCCCTCTTCACACGGGGACAAGCCATATCGTATCGCTAGGATACCATTGTAACCCAAACCGGTCATATTCACTATCTATTCATATCACTGTACTGAAATATTTCAAAACTGTTCATCTTTAAATTGTTTAAAAGTGCATGTCATTAATTGTATTTTAATTGTTAAAAGGTTTGCATGAATTGTATTTTGCTCCTTTCCTGACTGGATCCCCGTAGGTACTCCTGACGACTCTGAGATGATGATCAGTAGCTACTACGATCCCGATTTGTACCCGGCGGTACTTCCACCAGATGAGGATGATGTGGCATCAACCTAGATGCTGCTTAGCCTTTGAGAACCTTAGTTGCAATGTTTTGTTTAAATTCCAGTTTCATGAACTATGTATTAAAAGACAAATTTTATTATCGTTAGTTAAATGTTGTGGCAACTCTTATATTCAAATCTTGTTGTTGATATGACCTGCACAATGAATTACAGCTTACTGCCGCCGTCTCATCAACGGCGCAGGCTGGGCATGATCCGATTCGACCCAAGTATTTGGGGACCGGGTCGTGACAGCAGCTTTAAAAAAAATATGAGACGCAGGCGGCTAGGTCATACAGTACTCATACGGCACAGTCATGAGACAATTAGGCGGCTCAGTCAGAAAGTACTCATGAGGCCCAGTCATGAGGCTCTTATGAAGCACCTATGCAGCTTAGTCATGAAGCGCTCATGCGCCTCAATAATGAGGCACTTATGCGGCTCAGTCATGAAGTGCTCATGCGACTCAAAACATGAGACACCCATGCGGCTCAATCAAGAGACACTTATGCGGCACAGTATGCAGTACTCATGCGGATCAGTCTCGGGTCACTTATGCTGATCAGGATCGAATGTGCAGCGCTTATGCGGCTCAGCCCATGCGGCCCTATCATACAGAACACATGTGGTCCAACTGAGATAGGGCACGCATCGACCAAGCTTAAAGTATAGAAAGCGATATAGCACAGTCCCACACATAAAACATACGATGTGGCTATCGTCCTCCCACTGTCCTTACCTTTGATAGGGGTGCACGTCGGGATGAATGGAAGGAGAGTCCACCGCTCTTGACTGAGAAGCAAGTCCCTTCCCTTTGGTCGCAGCACCGGTCGACTTAGAAGCTTTTGGAGCCATTGAGACAGGAAGATGAAGACGGAAGAGAAGAAGGTAAAAGAGAAAAAATTTCTCTTCAAAATAACCCCTATTTATAGGGTTTCTAAAAGAGTGTCGCTTCGATTCTCGAAATCATTAAAGATAATGATGACGTTTGGGAATTTTATCCCTAGTAACCGTCGACTTTATCTCGAGAAGAGAACTCGAATCCAAATCGAATCAAGAAAATTAAATGCAGCAGTGACAGGCTGGCAGATTGATGGGACACTGAAAATACGTACAACAGAAAATGAGAGTGACAGGCATGCCGTCGGCATACAATGTTACAATGGCTATATGCCGGTCAAGGAGAAAATCTATAAGTTGAAAAAAATTTAAAATGTTCCGAAAGCCAATAAAATACGAAATACCGTACAAAAGTACGTATCAGTATATAAATACCGATACTGTGAGACGAGTCTCACATACATCAATGTCACTTATGTGGAAATTGGAATAGAAAATACTAGTGACATAATTTTTTTTCTAAAACAAATTCTACAATAGAAATAGGAAAAAAAAAAGGAAGAATTTCCCACCCGAGGTTAGCCTTATTTCCAATACTTATGCAGTGAATGCCACAATAAAGATGTAGATGATCGACGGGTAGATGTAGGGGTGAGTGTTCGGTTTTTTCGGTTTCAGCCGAATCAAAATAGTCAAAACTGATTAAACTAAAATTCTAAAAATCCAAACCGAAACCAAACCAATATAGCAAAAACCGAAATCGAGCCGACCAAATAAGCAATTCGGTTTATTCGGTTGAAATATTTCTATTGTTCAATGGGTCGTGTCCAAAGTTGAAATTGTAGTTAAATTATATTAAAAATGATAATTTTTATGCATACTTTTGTTGTATTTCAAAATTGTGTTCAAAGTTGGACAAGTTATTAAATTGTCAATGTTGAACTTCAAAACATATCCACATAATTGTTGTTTTCAAATTATTATTTTTTAATCACAAACATAAAATTAAAAATATTTACATAATTGTATAAATTTTATTTGATTTTCGATTTTGGACCAAAATCGAAACTAAATCAAAATTGAAATCAAATTAAAATTTAATATTTTTAAAATTAAAATCAAACTGAATCTCTTATTCGATTGATTGTTGATCTAAAAACCGAATAATGCTGAGGGGAGATAGGGATACACATTGTTTAGTGGGGACGCTATCGGAATGTTACTAAAATCGTAGACTTGTTTTTCTACACTTATCTTGAATTATGTCAACATCACCACAATGATATATATTAATATACGAATAGGATATATATGAGTGGATGAGCATGAGCACACTAGCCATTTGAGTATTACTCGCTAAAACCAAAACCCATTCCAATCAAAGGGACAATGAAATTAATGTAATCCCAAAGCAAAGAATGCCCTAGTAGCAGCTACTTGGTTATTGATAACATGCGACAATTGGAACAAGGAGGAGCACATCATAAATAGAATATCAAATACAACATGTAGCATAAGAATAGGAGCATGTGACACCAATCTTGTTTAAATATGTATATCACAATATCCCCACAGAGAGAGAGAGAGAGAGAGGCATGTGTGTTGGTAAGCCTAGGCTTCCAAATGTGTCCCTCCTTGTCCTTTTGCTTCCTCATGTCTATTCTTAATGTATTATAATTTTTACAGACAATACCTTTTCTATATGTCAAAACTATATTTATAAAAAAAAATAATATTAAAATACAAAAGTATTAAAAAGATAATGAAAAATATTTGTTTCTAACCTTCAAGACAATTTCTTATTTTTTTTCTTTTTTTATAATTTTTTTTATTCATAACTGATGAGGTGAAAACATTGTCAAATATAGTGTCTAGAACTAGACAACTAATTTTACAATTTTTTATAACTTTTGTCACGTAAACTTTATAATTTACTTGACAATTGCTTGAAGAAGGATTTTTAAATAAATTTTTTATTTCTATGTGACAATAATTTTTGTTTGGGAATGAGATAAAATGGGGGAAGAGAAAAAAAAGAAAAAAAAAATATTAAGTGTTGTTATTTGAAATGGGGACAACATATTTTTTTTATAGTTTCAATCTTGTCGGTGTCTGAAATGTGGGGGTGCGACTCAATCCATAAAAGGCTTACTTACTTTATCTCTTTACTCTCTGTTTCAACATATTATTGTATAATTGAAATGAATGATCTGTTTTTTTGTGGTTTCGAATTCAGCCAGTCATAATCCATGTTAGCAATCACCCAAATAAAACTCGTATTATATGCGAATTTTTCCGTATCTCTCATAAACGTATAATACTTGCGTACTTTTGACAGATCTAAATCAGTACATAAATTTTAAACATGCGAAGTTTTAAACATGTTCTGTATAAATTATTAACAATTTTGGTACAATAAACATGCTAGGAAGCTATTTAATTAACCAAATTTGACAATATATTTAAGAATGTAAAGTTTCTAACATCAATATTTTTATTTTTCGAATATTTGACCGAATTTTTAAATGTATTTTATTTGCACTGAACCGATTTATATTCGTACTTTTGCCGTCCCAAATTTTTTCCGTTTGCCGAATTGCTAACAAGGGTCATAATACTCTCTGTCTCCATTTGTTTACCACTAGAGCTAGGAGGCTAGCTTTCACTCCATTTCTTACGGATTAACACTATACGTTTGGTTTGCAAAATCAAAACCTTGGAAGGAAAAAAAGTAACAAAAGTTATTATTTTCTTATGGTTGGATGTCAAAGAAAAGGAGAAGGTTCTCCCATCCACGGAGGATTCACCTTCTCATACTAAGGATGACTTTTTCGTCTGTTTTTCTCGACTTTCTTGACGTTTCCGAATATCAAAAAAAAAAAAAAAAAAAAATCAAATCTTTCCGAAAACCAAACGATACTTACAAGTCTTGGTTGCTTCTAACGTTTTTTATTCGACAGTTAAGGGAGACGGAAGGGAACTTAGACCAATGGATGGATGCGAGAAGCCGACATGTTTGGGCATGTAGTAGCCAAAGAACAACGAGACAGAGACAACGATCCATGCATGTTGGTGTGTATCTTCCAATATGTGTAATCCTCAGTACTTGATTAGAATTATTCTCTTACGTACAAATTTTAACCAAACAAATTCTGGTAGTGAACAATCCATCTGCTACATCTTTCCGTAGAGGAAAGGTTTGTCTTCGATTTTGGTCGACACCCAACAGACCCAGTCATTCTCATGGATGTTTCACTTGCCTCTCAACTAGCTTACTTCCCACGTTCTGCTGCTGGAAAAGAAAAGGACATTCTTTTTTTTCTTTTCTTTTTTTTTTTCAATCCAGTCCGTGAGAAAAAAAAAAAGGACTTTCGTTGCACTTAAATTTTCTATGATAGACATCGGCAATGATTATTATATGACAAGATTCCACCTAAAGAAAGACTATGATTATGCTCTTACTGGTAGCCCTTGGCCAATTGCAGATCACTACCTCACGGTGAGGAAGTGGCGGACTAACTCCAAGCCGGCAGAGGAAGTTATCACCAAAGTTGCAACATGGATTCGCATTCCAGGACTGTCTCTTGAGCTCTTTATGGCAGCTAGTCTAGATCGATTCCTAACCTAAGACTTTGGTTTTATCGACATAGAACTCCTATAAAAGATCTTTCCACTCATTCATCATACTATAAGTCGAAGTCACGGCGTTCGTAAAGGACCTAACAGAAGACCGTGCTTCGAAGTGCACTGAGAGTTTTGTTTTAAGAACACTTTACCTTACCCCTTCTATTGAGCCATATCTAGGTGGAATCGACAAGATTGAATGAGGCCCGTCCGACCAGTGCCGGGGGGGACAACCAGGACAACCAGTAGGCTTTCATGGAGACCTGAGGCCCTTAAATCATTGAATTCATAGGGGCACCCTTCGTCATGCAGTATTTATCTTTATAAGATAAATAGAAAACGAAACTTCAAACTGATCTCACACGCGTACTAGAGCACATACTTCCCCTGGGACGGAAAAGATGGCTGGCTTGACTCTCGTTCCATCTCACATGATCTAAGACCAAGTTTTGGCACCCGAAGACGGAGACAGTTAAAATCTGACAATCGTATCGCGATTGTAGGGTTAACAAGAAAGTCAAATCAATATCCTCAACCGAACTCGCTTCTGTTTCTTCTTAAGAACCCGAAGGCGAGCTAATTCGTCTTGGTGCAGCTCCTAGTTCTGATTGATTGGCTGGTTTTCAGTCAAAAATCTGATAAAATTCGCGATTTTTTCTATCATAACTTGAGTTTTGGCCGTTGTTTTTTTTAGAATGACACTGTGAACTATCCGCTTCAAAAAGGATAGTTGATCGAATCGAAAACAACGTAAAGTCAACAGAGCTCACACTACCAAAAAATAGTCAATTGGCGACGGATGAATCCATCGCTAAATGAATTTTGCGACGGATTAACGACGACTTTTCGGCCAAACGGTGTCGTCGGTAAAATACTCGTCGCTAAAAAAATTCATCGCTAAATAGTCGAAGCTTCGACGAAAACGTGGCGGAAAAGCGGCGGCTGCTTAGCGGCAACTTAGCGACAAAATTCCGGCGAACGCATTCGACCACTTAGCAACAGCTTACCGATGTACCCCCATCGAAATTTGAGTATCAGAAATTTTCTGATACGCTATAGCGACATCTTAGCGACGGACTTTTCCGTCGCCATGCTATCGCTATTCCGTCGCTATCCGTCGAAATTTGCATATCACAAATTTTCTGATATGCTATAGCGACATCATAGCGACGGATATGGCCGTCATCCAGTTGTCGCCATTCCGTTGCTATCTGTCGCTACATGGATATATGTAAATTTTCAGAAGCTTGGCGACAGATTTTCCATCGCTACTCCGTTAATATGTCATCACTAACTGGATACATGTAAATTTTTAGAAGCTCGACGACGGATTTGTCATCGCTTTTTCGTCGCTATCCGTCGCTAACTGGATATATGTAAATTTTCAGAAGCTTAGCGACGGATAATCGGTCGCTTGTCCGTCGCCGAGTGTCGCTATTCCGTCAGAAGTCCGTCGCTAACTGGAAAAAAAAATTAAAAACAATCCTGAATTCACAACACCCTATTTACACAATTAATCATTAAAAAAATCAACAATCAACAAACAGAACAGAACAAAATATTCATAATCAACAATCCACCAATAATCCACAAACAGAACAAAATATCCACCAACAATCCAAAAAAATATCCATCAACAATCTACAAACAGAACAATCCACCAACAAACCACAAAAATATTCATAATCAAAACAATCCACAATAACTTAAAATTATCCAAATTATCCATATTCACAACAATCTACAAATAGAACAAAATATCCATAATAAATTAAAATTATCCAAATTTTGATACATTACAAATACAAAAAAAACTAGAAAAGATCGGCTGGATCGTCTGATGGTGCCTGCTGCGCTTTATGAAGATACGCCTGAACGATGTGAGACGACAGACCATCAAATATCTGCTATGGAACTTGGCGTAGATCTGCCGACGACATCAGGTCAAGAAGAGCAATCGTAGACGAAGCCGGTAGAAAAACGACAGCAGCATCAAAAGAAACGCGTTCGACGGAAGAAGGACCGACACCATCCAAGGACCAGAAGCAGAAGGACCCGGAGCAGTAGAAGAACCCGGGTACTGCGATGCCATCTAGGTCATCTCCTCCCGCATGGACGTCACAACAGAGGTTAGAGTACTAAGCGTGTCCTCACATCCTCGTCGAGCTGAGTCACGGTAGCAGGAGGCGGCGGTGGCTGCGGCGGTGGAAGTCTCGAAGACGTCTGCGATGGCACTATGGATCCGACGTCGTAGACGCGCCCGCCTTTTTCTATTCCGCCGGCGGCCTATACGAATAAGTCGTACAAGCAAGCGGTCATGGAAGGTAACGACCGAGTGGACGTCGATTCACCGATACCCTCGATAGGAGTGGGCTCAATCGTGCTAACGGTCGTACGATACTTAGCCTATTCAATGAATGTGTTTAGTTTACTTTGAGTTTTCCTAAGTTATAGTCTAAATCCTAAGGCCTCACACTATTGTCACAAAAATTATAAACTAAACTACTTACAATTCTAAAATATAATTCTCATAAACTTAAATACTTACATGAGTCTGCTCGGCCCTTTCGTCGACGAAGCTACCGTCATTCTTCCTCTTGTGCGTACTCTCTAATACATCGTCCAAGGTGACCGAGCGGGGATCATTTTTCTCCTTTGTCGCCTTTATCGTCTGCATACGAAACATTCATAGAATAAAGTTTTTTTGATATCAAATAACTAAACAAAATAAAGTTTTTTTTGATATCTCACAAGATCTCCAAGCGTCGCCGCGTGGGGCCTCGATCCTCTGTATGTAGACCCGCTGCCTATCGATTCAGCTTCGCTTTCGCCGATTTATTCTTGAATTCGAGCATATTCATCTTTTCAAGCATCTGCTTAAAGAAGTCCTCCCGGAGCCAGACCTTCCTTCCACTACAGATGTCATCCTTCGCGTCCCGCAGCTTCTTCCCGACGGCTTTTTTGTAGGTCTTGATGATCTCCGCCTCGCTATGGGGGGACCACTAAAACGTCAACAGACATACAAATTCCAATATCAAGTAATTAGAAAAATGGTGGATTAAAAAATTAATAATTAAGTAATCAAAAGATATATATACATACCCTCATTTGGTCGAGCCAGATGTACCGCGACTCCGGGGGCACCTCACTAAAATTGAGGTAGGGGCCATGGAAGTTTTGCCTAATAATGAGCCATAGCTCCCTGGTAGCATTCCACGAAAAAAAACCTACAAAGAAGCAATGGCTGGATTATTTACTTGAATAAGTGAAACAAATTGAAAAAGTAACTTACAAAATACAAATTTAATTACTGTCACGCCCCAGAACCAGAATACTGGAGAGCGGGGGCAGACATAGCCAGCTACGTATATGAAATGGAATCCATCTCACTATACGGTCACGGCTGTCTAGATACATGAGGGTTTAACTACAAGCCAGAAGTCTCCTAAGGTCATGAACAAGCCTATTGTCTCAATCACAAGCAAGCAATAGTAATTACAAGATGTCAGAGCACCAAATATATAATAGCAAGGCGTCCCATACATTACATATTGGATGATCATGAAGCTAGTCGTACAAAATGCCATGACTAGCAAGAGTTCAGTCATATATGATCAACCCTAGGATCTGTCAATCATGTTACAGCCCGTAGGCAGACAGTAAATAAAGATGCAATCGAGCTAACACGTGCTCGCCGGCTAAACGCCTCAAAAGAATAATTTTTACAAATAAGTGGAAGGACAAAAAGAAACCCACTCGTTACCAGGGTTCCGTCTAGTGGTCACCATCTGGCTGGAAGATCGGTGGATCCTCTGGAGCTGCTCCGATATCTGGCCACACAAAACCAGCTGGGTCAGACCCCAGAAAGAGCAAGTGCCACAAAGGAGGCTTCACTTAGAAACTAAAACCAGCATATAGTAAGGAACATTAAAGTTAAATTATCAGAAATAACAACAATAATAGAGTACGAGGAAACCATTCAAGTAGCCAGACTACAACCCTTAAACCAAACAAGGACCGGGGTTGCAATCCTTCACCTGAATGGAAATTCGTCTCAAATACTATGGATAAAGTAATAAGACAATAAACGAAGAGAAGACACAAAACTGCTCCGGGAGCCAGGTTACAACCCTTAAACCAAACAAGGACCGGGGTTGTAACCCTTCGCCTGAACAGAACTGGACTCCTGATCTTTATTGTTAAGGCCATTATAGATAATCATGTTGCTGAAGTAAGATAGAACATGACAAGCATGGCATGGGGTACAAATAAGACAATAATCGAAGGGAAGACACAGAACTACTCCGGGAGCCAGGTTACAACCCTTAAACCAAACAAGGACTGGGGTTGTAACCCTTCGCCTGAACAGAACTGGTCCTCCGATCGTTATTGTTAAGGCAAGCATCAATAATCGTGCCTTGTCACGATCTTGCACAGGATCAGGATAAGACTAAGCTGGAATAACTTCATCCAATCAATCACGGCCAATCAAAAGTACGACTTGATACTTTAACTAACAAGGGTTATAACAGGCCTAGTTACTAGCAAGATGCAATAAGATTATTTTAACAGCCATAAGCCCTGCAGACCATCCAAGTTATCCAGGTCGAATGTCCATTTATGAAGGATGCACCACATGACTGTGTGCTGGAAGTGTGCCCTACTCGTCGGTAGGCTACAAGTCCACTTAATGCGCCAAGATAACGGGATTGCCTGTAGTTGGGAATCTCTTCATGTCTACTGAATTATTCTAGTTTATTACTCTTAGTTAATTACAGTAGGTATCCCTGACCGTGGTACTCAGGGATCCCATCCTAGATATGATGCAAGACAATATTGGTTTATTGTACAAACGCAATCATCCACGGTGTCCAGGTTAGTCATTCTTGTCAGGTCATGTCACGTTAGTCGTCGCAACAGCAATTCGAGATAATCATGTCAGGTATGCTTGTCCTGCCATGCCGTGTTCAATTATTATTCACAAACCTATTAAATAAATTCATGATTATCAAGTTCATGACAAAAGGCGTAAGGATATAAAATGGGCGTAAAATATCTAATAAAATATCAATATACAGGGCTATAGAAGAGCCAAGCTTAAGGAAAATAAAACCAAAGTGACATGCGGACATAAGACCAAGTCAGCCAAGGCCATACGCTCAGTGCAAAAGTCATACGCTCAGTGCAAAAGTCATACGCTCAGGTCAGGCTACGCTCAAGTCAAGCTACTCTCAGGTAAGCCTACGCTCAGGTAAGCCTACGCTCAGGTAAGCGTACGCTCAGGTAAGCCTACGCTCACAAAGGGCAGCGTATGAGGTCCATACGACCCCTTGTCACACAAGTGAGCGTATGCAAGACATACGCTCCAAAAAGGCAGCGTATGAACTTCATACGACTCCTTGTCACACAAGCGAGCGTATGCGAGTCATACGCCTCCAAAAGGCAGCGTATGGACTCTATACGACTCATGGCTATCCAAGTGAGTGTATGCGAGTCATACGCTCCAAAAAGGCAGTGTATGGACTCCATACGACTCCTTGTCAAGCAAGCGAGCGTATGCGAGTCATACGCTTCCAAAAGGCAGCGTATGGGGGCTACTGCGCTGCGCTAAAGAGCGCACACAGCTCAGTGACGCAAGCTAAAAAGCTCGCGCACTGCTCACTGTCTTCTCCAAATAGCAGAAACTCCATAGTTGAACCCAAAGCTTCCAAAGTCCATAACTTGGTCAAAACAAGTCCAAATCCAACTTTTTATAGGTCAAAATTGGGTAGAAGGAGATTCTCTACCACATGGAACCATCAAAACTTGAAAACAAGGGAATTTAATAGATCAAAACCATGAAAATCCAAAAATGACTAAATTCTAGATCTACAAAAATCCAAGCTTCAAAATAGAAAATGACAAGTTCTAATGTGGATTAGAAAGTTGCAAAGAAGAGGTTAGAACAATAAAAATGGTGGGTTTCTTCCTGAAGCAAGATTGCACTTGCCTAGGCTAGGGTTTTCTTGGTTGGTGGTGGAGAGTAATGAAGAAGAAAGAAAATAATGAGGAGAGAGAATGGGAAGAGGTTAATAAATGGGGTTGGTTGTGGTAGGTAGGGGGTTCACCCTTGGTTCATGATGAACCAAGGCTAATCAAGCCTAGCCGAACCAACCCAAGCCAACCCAAACCAAGATGAACCATGGCCAATACGAGATAAAATACGTACACGTATTCTTAAATACGTAATACGAACAACAGGCATTACAATTACAGTTCACCCGCGGGCCATAGCTCCCGTCTGAACTCCCTTACCGGTCTCTCTGGTAGCGCCAGAGGATCCACGGGTCTACGAATGTACTCGCCAGTAACTGGATGAAACTGAATTCGTAGATACTCTGGGGCCTACCGTGCAGTAACTGGAGGATCCGCTGGCGGAACGGACTATGGGTCAGCATCTTGCGTCCTTCCGGAGCCAATGGATGGCGCTACCCCTGGGGTAGATCGAGGGCGGGATGAGGAGGTCTCCGGGGTACTATCCGGGTCGGGCTCAGTAGATGGGATCACATCCCGGTGAAGGCGACCACGTCCTCCACCACGACCACGACCACGACTTCCACCACGATCACCACGATCGCCGCGACCGCCAGTGGCCATAACTTGTAAATAGAACACATAATCATAATTAACAATATATAAGTATAAATAAATAGAAGACTAAACTAAAATATACTACCAGCAGTAGAAGAAGTGTCGACGCGACCAAAGAAAGACTAGGAGTGCTATCTGCAAAAAGAAAACCATACAATAAGTAGATGAATAGAACGACAAAAGCATGAAATGAAATAAGAATGTAGAAGTATAAACTGAAATAACTAAACTGCAATAAATTCACTAAGTTAGTTGTAAGTGTTTTTAGGAGGTAATAAATTCACTAAGTTAGTTGTAAGTGTTTTTATGAGGTAAAAGTAAATTCACTAAGTTAGTTGGAAGTGTTTTTATATATCGGTATATTTTTAATCTAAACATTGTCTTAGTCTTCGTCCTCGGCCTCGGCCTCATCCTCATTTTTTTCCTCATCCATATCCTCATCCTCGACTTCATCTGTATCCTCATCCTCATCCTCATCAAGTTCTTCTTCTTCTTCTTCTTATTGTTCTTGTTCTTCTTCAGCCTGATCAATAATTAGGACATGATGCCTCTTTGTCCCATGGTTGACGGCTAAGTCTTGTGTATCAACATCTTCCTCCCATATATTTTTCTCAATAATATCTTCAACATCCATGGTATCCGACTGTTGTTCCAAGTATTGGGACTTTTCGACCTGGTCCTCTTGATATGCTGGGTCTCCAACGTTAAATGTATTTCTAGCTTTAATCTTGCATACTGCCCAATAGTCAAATCGATCTCTATGACGTCTTGGGTAGCTTGTATAGTAGACTTAAACAGCCTGACTTGCTATCGCAAATGTGTCGGGCCCTCTATATCTCCGACGATGGTTTATATCGACGATTCCAAATTGTTTATCGATTCTCCATCCGATATTTGGTATCGTATCGAACCACTCACATTTGAACAACACAATATGCATATGATATGGGGCAGGATATTATAAATTTATAATATCCCGAAGTACTCCATAATAGTCAAAGTCCGGCTCGTTATCATAGATGGTGCCTCTAATGCAAATCCCATAATCCTTTGTACTGAAGCCGCCATTTAAAAATTTGGCATTTATAGCATTCTGAGTTGCCTTAAACTGGAAGCCGTTAACGACATAGCCTGGCCAAGTCTTTGCTTGCTTAATCGGTCCTAATGCCAAATAACGAAGGCTCTCATTTTTTAGGGTTGTTTCATGCAATAAAACCTGTAAACACATAATTTAAATGTTTTAGCTGCATATATTTTAATGGTAGCTGCATAACATATTATCTTAGTTACTTGCGTATTTACGAAACCATGATGGAAAGTTACAGTCAACCTCTCTTTGAAGTCCCTCGTCAGTAATATCGGGTGTCCTCATTTTGACTTCATCTCTAAATACACTAATAGGGAGCATAATAGTGAGTCAGTATATTTCCTTCACCAAATTAGAGATTATAACGAGTGTAAGTGTAGTCACTTACTTCTCCAAATCTCTCACTTCTTGTATGTCACAATTTAACAAGACATATAGGGAAGCTACATCAAACTCATCGTCAGTCAACCACCGTTTCTTACTAACCCCAATAGGCTTGTCCCTTACATTGAATATGCCTCCATCCTCAACATCTTCGTCATTCCTTGGAGGTCTGTTTCGATTTGTCTGGACATGAGTATCAAAATAAATGGAGCAGAAGTTTGATCTCCTCGATAAGATATACTTTGCATATCGAAGCCTCTATATGAGCCTTGTTGCCAACTTTCTTCTTTAGATGGTGTAGGTACCTAGAGAGATAAATTATCTTGAATTAACAATGAATTGTAAAATCCACTAAATTTATATCGATGTTTGTTTACCTTTCAAATGGATACATCCATCGATAATAAACAGGTGCATCGACATGGGCTTCGTATGGTAGATGAATCGGTAGATGCTCTATGCTGTCGAAGAAGCCCAGTCGAAATACTTTCTCCAGCTTACAAATTGTTAAGGCAATCTTCTCCTCAAGTTAAAACATATGTTGCACCGACAGCTTAGTTGAACGAATGTCCCTGAAGAATGTAGATAGCTCGGCCAACGGAACCCATACAGCAGAAGGCAACAACTCTCCCAAAGCAATGTGCAGTAATCTTTCCATAAACACGTGGCAGTCGTGACTCTTCATTTCCATTAGCTTGCGTTTATTGAGATCAACTTATCTAGACAAATTCGACACATAGCCGTCGAAAAATCTTAAAGTAGATATCCACTTGCAGATTATTAATCTGTCTTCCTTGCTCAATGTGTTTTGCGCTATCGGCTTAGTTAGTTGTCCACCAGCTCCCCTTTGTATCAAGTTTAAATGAGGATGCTTGCATATCTCGGCTATGTCTTGTCTTGCTTTTGGATTGTCCTTCGTCTTTCCTTTAATATCCATAACGGTATTGAAGACATTATCGAACACATTTTTTTCGATATACATGACATCAAGATTATGCCTTATAAAATTACCTTTCCAATAAGACAAGTCCCAGAAGATACTCTGCTTGGTCCAGTTATGGCTGTGTCCGAACCCTTCGACACGATTATTCTATATTGGATCTTCGATTACGGTGGACAAATCCTTTACATCTTTCCAAATATCATATTCCGACAATCTGGTAGGCGGATAAAAAAATTCTTGCTTTCCAGCTCTGAACGTGTCCTTGTTCTTTCTCCAAGGATGAGTCGTGGACAAAAATTGACAGTGACAGTCAAAAAAAGAAGTTTTTCCTCCATGCTTAAGGCGGAACGTCTTACTCTTTTCCATGCATATCGGACAAGACATAGAGAAGCTCTCATGTGAAAGTTTACTTTCCTGGAAATATCATAGGTCGTGACGCCGATCTCCCATAGCTATTTCAGCTCATCCACCAACGGCTGTAAATATATATCGATGTTCTTCATCGAATTTTTTGGACCAGGTATGATAGCTATCAAGAACATATAATGAGTCTTCATACACATCCATGGTGGCAGATTGTAAGGGGTGAGAATGACCGGCCAACAGGAGTATTGAGATCCTGACTGCCCGAAATGGGCGAAGCCATCAGAACATAGCACTAAACGTACATTTTTAGGCTCTACAGCAAAATCTGGATGACACAAATAAAAATGCTTCCACGCCTCTCCATCCGAATGATGTGATAATTCTTTATCGTCCTTTGTGTGTTCCTCGCTGTGCCACGTCATGTGTTCTCCTGTATTCAGAGACATATACATCCTCTGCAAGCACTTCGCACTTCGTGATCGACAAGTAATGCATATACTTGTAAGTATGTCATTTTCTAGTTGACATTCCTTTTCCCCGAACTGGCTTGTAATAATCTGCATTATAGAAACTGCATCTTTCTATGTCCTCGTTCTCCTTGTAGTACAATGTGCATCCGTTGTGCTAACAATCTATCTTCTTGTACCCCAGTCCTAGCTGTCGGACTATTATCTTTGATATGTAGAATTTTTTAGAAGATCTTTCGATTCCTTTGGTAACACCACCTTAATTAGTTATGTGATCCAATCATAACAGGCTTGCGACAAGTTAAAATTAGATTTTATGTTCAACAACCACATTGTCACTGACAGTACGGAATGAGTCTCACAACCAGGATATAGGGGAGTATCCGTATCCTTAAACATATCATAGAACTTGTCACGACCCGGTCCCAATTTCTTGGGTCGAATCGGATCATGTCCAGCCTGCACCGTTGTTGAGACGGCGGCAGTAAGCTGTTCCATTGCAGGTATTCATAACAACACAAGTACATTTGTCACAACTGTTCTATTCGGAATTTGAAACTTTGTTTAATAAAATATTCAAAAGTACAACTGTGAAAGAAAATACCGAAATAAAACTACAAACTCCAAATAAAGAAGAAAATGCATAAAGGAAGAACTATCTAAACATCAGGTTCAGCAGTCCCAGGATCAGCGTCCTCCAGAGACGGCTCCGGTACCGTCGCAGAGAACCAGGTCGTAGTAGCTATTATAGTATAGCTCGTCATCCTCAGTGTTACCTAAAATGTTGTCTCCAGTCAGGAGGGAGCAAAGTACAATTACGAATATCCAATAATTCAAATAATAATTTGAAATTTGCAATGTTAAACAATTTGAAATACTTTAACAATATTTTTCACAATTCTACAATTGAAAACAATGTGATTTGAGTAGGTAACGAACTATGACCGGCTTGGGATGATTCAATTATATCCTAATGATACGGTCCGGCCTATCCTCGTGTATAGGAGGAATCAGCTCGCACAATCAATGATGCAATATAGGGGTATTGGTCATAGACGCTACACTACTCCTCCAATATCCCGAGTCAATCAGATTCAATCAATGAGTCAATATTCGAACTCTAGGAGAGAGTTCCGTGTAGCAATGTGGTTTAAAATTGCAATAAAACAATTACTAGATAAATTACCAAATAGACATAACTGCACTTGCCTTTGTTTTAGAATGACTGGATAGACGAGTCGTACCGAGGAGGAACGTCAGGTGTAACTTCGAGTTCCTACAGTTGAGAACTCGACTTAGATCCTTGAATAACCAGACTAAGTGTGCTAGTTGCAATCTCTAGTAGTAAGTTCTAGTCAGGTTTTAAGTTGTTATTAAGCTACAGCTAACGTTTACGTCACAAACTACATGCGTTGATTAAACCGGTTAATTTGATTATTTGGAAAAATAATAAGAACCAATTATCTTTGAAAAACTTTGTGTTTTTGTAATATATCTATAAAAATACAGTTTCTTTTAGTGATAAATTGTGAACTAGTTATTTTCTAATATTTTATCCATATTAATTAATTCTTAATTAATCAGTAAATTACGCTCTAGCTACGATTATGCGTCTAATCACAACCACCCAAATCACATCCACCAGAAAAATAAAAATAAAATAAAACTATGCTACACAATACATTGGCACAGCTAATGGTCCTAGGGTGGGCTTATGCCCTGTACAATTTTCTTTTACATTAAATAAGAGAAAAGGACTGAAATATTAAATAAAGTGCAGAAATTAAATGACTATAATAAATAGCCTAAATGTTAAATAAAATAATTAAAAATGAAACTAAGAGTCTCAGACTCGGTCTATTCCTCAAAATTCGGTTAATACCACAACGCCCGGTCGGACCGGTGCGTTTGCATTTCGCCGGGGCCCACAGACCAATACGGTCGTCGCCCGAAAAATCAGTTTAGAAATTCATTTTCGAAAGCCAATTTGAAATCAATATAAATATAGTTTTATAAAAATTTGGGCAGCACTTCCTCTATTTCGGGACAAACCCAAGAACTGGGAAGTGCGCCAACAAACTCCTGCAAATATTTTCCAACCCAAAATAATCCATAGAAATATCCACCAAAATGATTCCAAGCCACAGAAAAATAATTCCAACTCCACCGAATAATTCCCGAAATATCCGGGAATCCATAATCCATCCAAATCACACCAACCCAGCAAGTAAAACACAGGAAATTAATCTAACGCAGCTAAACGAAAATATATAACGCAGCTAACCGGATTCCCGAGAGGGAACCGGGGGACCGATCTATCATCATCGACTCTACGGGGGACGAACTACTGTGACTATCCAGAAATTACCAGTTTCCGTTGGCGGGGAGCCGCGGGAAAAATCTCGGGAAATAAATCCGAACTAAGTCGGCAGCAGGTCGAAGTTCCGAACAGCGACGAGAGTCCACTGACAGCGGAAACGCCAGCGGGGACAGCAAGGACCGCGAAAAAGGGCGCTGGACAGCGCAGCGGAGCACGCTGACGCGGCGGGACGTGGACAGCGCAGCGGGGTCGGGGTTCTGCCGGCGGGGAATCGCCGGGCTGACTGCGGCGGAGGGAGCCGCGGCCACAGGGGCTCGACCGGACGGAGAGGGCTCAGGGTGGCTCGGGATGGCTGGCTAGGACAGCCTCGCCGAAGAGAAGGGAGCGCGCACGGCGGCGCGGAGAGGGGCGCTGCTTGGCTGGCGAACGGCGGTAAGCCGCGGAGGGGGTCGCCGGACTCGGCCGCGCAAGGGGCGGCCCTGGTCGGGGCGGTCGCGGGTGGCCGCGCGGGGGAACGGCGACGGGGCGGATCGGCGGTCGCCGGAGGCACGGCCAGGGGGCGGCGCGATAGGTGCTCGCGGTCGCCGAAGGGCCGACGGGAAGGGGCGCGCGGACGGGGCTCGCCGCGAGGGTGGTCGGACTTCGGTCGGCCGAGCTAGGGCTCGGGGGTAGGTGGAGTTAGGTGGGAAAAATGGGTTTGTGAGAAAAAGGGAAATGAAGAGAAATGGAGTTTTCTCTTCTCTGTTGGGTAAGTTCGAGTAATAAGAGAGAGGAGAGGAGTTGATTTTTGTGATGGGGTTCTCCTGAAGATGGAGAGAGTGGGTTATATCTCTTCTTCTGTGAACGTGAAGATAGGAGTAGAGAGGGGAGTTACGGAAATGAAGGGGTTTGAGGAGTTATAAGGTGGAGTTGGGGGTTTAGAATAGGAAGGGACTAAGTAATGGTTTACCATTTCTGTGATGGAGTGCTGGTCCTACGGGACCAGCCAACATTTAATTAATTTTTTTTTATTTTTTTTTATAAAGATTAAACCAAAATAATCAGAATTGAGAAAGAAGGAAACGGGCTCAGGCCTGGGTCTGGGCTCGAACTCGGGTCTGGGTCCGAAAATCAAAAAGCCAAGTTGTTATAATTTTCGAAATTCTTTTTCACACCAAAAATATTTAATAATAATAATAATAATAATAATAATAATAATAATAATAATTTTTTTGAAAACGTTAATTAATAACACAACATTCTATTTAAATAAATTGCTACAAAAAATAATGGGTTTCACAATCTTCCCTCCTTAGAAAATTTCGTCCTCGAAATTTAAAGTAAGGGTAGGAGAATCAAAACAGGTACGGGTACTGCGCCCGTAACTCAGGTCCAACAATAAGAATTTCCAAGGCAGTCGTGAATGAGACGGTTTATGATATCATCCATGTAGAAAAATACAAAAGCGAACCAAAGTACACGAGGTTGATCAGACCATCATGCACCGGTCCTGATTAGACAATATATTAGTGGGTGCACCCAATAAAATACCGTCATGATCAAGCTTGACAAAAAGATAGCTTGCAAAACTAGGCTAATTTAGCAGCATTGGTCAAATTTAGAACGGGGAAAGAAAAGATAAGGAATAAGAGTTTAAATGATGACTCAAATTCTGATCTTCTTAACTCTGACTAGGCTTGCAACTGGTTTCTCTGGCACTGAAAGGTTGAGTCCAAACTTGAGCTCTGAATTATCCAAAATGTGACTCGGATCCGAAATGTAGCATCTGAGCTGTGACGTAGAAGACGTTGCGCACTCTCAAGATTAGCTGGTAGAACTAACTGGTACGCTACTTCCAACGCGTCTTAAACTTCAAATGGCCTGATGTATCTGGCCTCAATTTCCAGCTCCGTCAAAACTGATTGTTCCTCTGGTAGGAAAACTTCACCAAATGCAATTTGGTCTTCCCAAGACCTGCCAAATTCCGAGACGCAAAATCTCAATACATCTTCAAGCGTCTGGATTGACCTCTCTGATTGCTCGTCCCGCGGTACTCCATGAATCCGGTAGATGTGCCTCTCGTGCAATGCTGCCAACTTCTTAGTGGATAACCAACTTTGAAAGTGTGCTGACTTAGTCAGTCGGTTTTCTATAATCCAATTGGTGCCCTTCCCTCCTTGGGAACAAGGCAATCCTTACTCAAAGTTCATTGTTATATGCTTCTACTTCCACTCCGAATTGTCCAGCGGCTGCAACAAACTTGTTGTTCTCTTGCTAAATTCCTTATGTTGACAAATTCACATCTAATCCCATACCTGAAATTATCCTTCTTTATTCCATAACACCAATCAATGGAGGCATATTCCGATACGTCTTATTATCTCCTGAATATATGGAATACTGCGACTGGTGCATTTCTTCCTTCAACTCGTTCCTCCGTTTGCCAGCCGATACACAAAGTCTCGCACCATTCTTCAGAGTTCTATTGCTGATTAATTTAGAAACCCTCAAGTGTTCCTGCCAACACTTGATCTCTAAGCCTGCAAAGTGCCTCGTTTTGAAACTACGTTCTCTTGATTTTGTCCCTCAGCCTCGAACTTCATCAATACTGAATCAGCATCCAGCTCCGTCCTTCTATCTCCAGGTAGTATAACCTCCAGTCCAAACTTCTCGATGTCTTTTAGCAGGTGCTAGTCCTTAGTTAAAAACTTCGCCATCAGTATCGACCAAGTACATCAGCGACCACATTGGCCTTACCTGAATGGTACTGCAGGTTGATGTCGTAATCTTTCATCTGCTTCAGCCAGCTTCTTAGTCTAACATTCAGCCCTTCCTGAGTGAAGACATATTTCATACTTTGGTAGTCCGTACATATTTTCACTCCCTTTCCATAAAAAAAATCCTGCTTCCATAGCTTCAAAGTAAAGATAATTGCAGCAATTCAAATTTAGGTGTGGAATGATTCTTCTCATGAGTCTGTAGTTGCCTACATGTGTAAGCAATTACTTTCCCATGTTGTTGAAGAACGCAACCCAGTCCTTTTTCAGAGACATTACTGTAAATTGAGAACCCACCGGTTCCTGCAGGTAGCGCAAGGATTGGTGTAGTGGTAAGTCTCTTCTTCAGCTCCTCAATGCCGCCTGACAAACTTTCGTTCAGATGAACTCTTCATTCTTCCAAGTGAGCTTCGTCATCGGCTCAGCAATCTTGGCGAAATCCTTCACGAACTTCTGATAGTAGCCAGCCAAGTTCAAGAAACTTCCGAATTGAACTTGGGGTATACCACTTTTCAACAGCAGCTATCTTCCATCGAAATTTCTTCTCTTGACGGCATGGCCAAAAGTCCACCTTGTCAAAAATCCACGTTCAGATAACTTACCATAAAACTTCTTTTTCCTCAAAGTTTCTAAAACTTCCTCAGGTGTTCTTCATGCTCTTCTTCAGTCTTCAAATATATCAGAATGTTATCGATGGAGAAGATAAACTGATTCAAATACTCATTAAAATCTCTGTTCATGAGATTCATGAACACAGCAGGAGCATTTGTCAGTCTAACGTCCCGACCAAAGAAAACTACCCATACTTGGTATTTGAACGCCGTCTTGGAAATGTCCTCTTTCCTGACTCTGATTTGGTGGTAGTCAGATCTTAAATCAAACTTCGAAACACCCTAACTCCACTCAACCAGATCAAACAGATCCTCGATCCAGACAGAAAGTACTTATTCTTTAGTGTCTGGTAATCGATGCACATCCGTTGTTCCATCCTTCTGGGCACAAACAAGATAGGTACTCCCTAAAGTGAAGTTCCACTCTGAATAAATCCTAGAGCCTTCATTGATCTGGTCCTTCATATTCTTGGCCAACTTCGGGTTGACTCTGTAACATCCTTTAGAAATAGGGAAAGAGCCAGAGACTAAGTCAAGGGTGAATCCTATGTCTAGATCTGGGATAATCCGGGGAGACTATCAGGAAAACATCTGCCATAAGGGTGTAACAAAAACTTCTATTCATGTGGAGAATTCCAGCAAAAACTCTTATGATTGATCTAAGGACATCCTGTTACAACTTCCAAAAAGATGATGCTATACTGCGGTTCTAGGTACTATTCCTCATGGTTCTAGCTCTTGTATGAGCAGTCTCCAACTGCTTCCTTTTCTATGAACCTCGAGTATGCATCATGCCTTATTGTAAGGGGCAGGGTCTGCTGGATAGGAAGAGAGTCCCTAGGTTGTGGCCTAACAGGTGTTGCTGGGATATGAGCTCTGGTTTGATGGAAAGATAAGGGACAGTCCTTTACCCGATGTTCAGCAGATCCACATGCCAAACATTGTCCCAAACTCTTGCGGCAACTAACGGTCTGATGACCAGGCCTATTGCAATAGTTACAAGCCCATAGCTTCTTATGACAAGGCTGCCGGAAAGTAGAGTACTTGATGGGACCCAAATATCTTCTAGATTCAGGGGTATCCTTCCTAGGACAAAGTTCTGCTCTAACTTGGTTGGGGATATCTAAGGCTACATCATGACGTTCTTCTTATCTTCTCTCGTGATAATCATCTGTTCCTGCTGGGCTTCATCTTGAGCTTTCTGGAACTCCAAGGTTTCTTGAAATAGGACAACCATTTGGAAGATGATTGCTGGTACTGGTGGAGCAACAAAATGAATAATCTACCAGGGAAATACAATTCAGTTTGAGATGAGGTAGGATTCGCCAGTGTAGGAAAAACTTCACTGGATGCACTATGAGGACGGTCAAACAGCCGCGAGGGAAAAGACCCTGGACTTGGTTGAGGAGATGGGGTATGATCCGGAGATGATACCTCATCGCCAGCAGAATTTGGTCAATGGTTATTCTCTGGATGGTTTAGGATGCAAACATAAGTAAGGTATCCTACCAGTCTATAATCAAACAAAAATATTTATTTATAATATATTTCGGTCCTATGTTGTGACAAATTGATGTTCTAGTGTTCTAATTGTTTCTAGGTATGTTTTCCTAAGTTGTTGTTCAGACCTGTATGGGCCACCACTAAAAACATGTCACGACCCGGTCCCAATTTCTTGGGTCGAATCGGATCATGTCCAGCCTGCACCGTTGTTGAGACGGCGGCAGTAAGCTGTTCCATTGCAGGTATTCACAACAACACAAGTACATTTGTCACAACTGTTCTATTCGAAATTTGAAATTTTGTTTAATAAAATATTCAAAAGTACAACTGTGAAAGGAAATACCGAAATAAAACTACAAACTCCAAATAAAGAAGAAAATGCATAAAGGAAGAACTATCTAAACATCAGGTTCAGCAGTCCCAGGATCAGCGTCCTCCAGAGACGGCTCCGGTACCGTCGCAGAGAACCAGGTCGTAGTAGCTATTATAGTATAGCTCGTCATCCTCAGTGTTACCTAAAATGTTGTCTCCAGTCAGGAGGGAGCAAAGTACAATTACGAATATCCAATAATTCAAATAATAATTTGAAATTTGCAATGTTAAACAATTTGAAATACTTTAACAATATTTTTCACAATTCTACAATTGAAAACAATGTGATTTGAGTAGGTAACGAACTATGACCGGCTTGGGATGATTCAATTATATCCTAATGATACGGTCCGGCCTATCCTCGTGTATAGGAGGAATCAGCTCGCACAATCAATGATGCAATATAGGGGTATTGGTCATAGACGCTACACTACTCCCCCAATATCCCGAGTCAATCAGATTCAATCAATGAGTCAATATTCGAACTCTAGGAGAGAGTTCCGTGTAGCAATGTGGTTTAAAATTGCAATAAAATAATTACTAGATAAATTACCAAATAGACATAACTGCACTTGCCTTTGTTTTAGAATGACTGGATAGACGAGTCGTACCGGGGAGGAACGTCAGGTGTAACTTCGAGTTCCTACAGTTGAGAACTCGACTTAGATCCTTGAATAACCAGACTAAGTGTGCTAGTTGCAATCTCTAGTAGTAAGTCCTAGTCAGGTTTTAAGTTGTTATTAAGCTACAGCTAACGTTTACGTCACAAACTACATGCGTTGATTAAACCGGTTAATTTGATTATTTGGAAAAATAATAAGAACCAATTATCTTTGGAAAACTTTGTATTTTTGTAATATATCTATAAAAATACAGTTTCTTTTAGTGATAAATTGTGAACTAGTTATTTTCTAATATTTTATCCATATTAATTAATTCTTAATTAATCAGTAAATTACGCTCTAGCTACGATTATGCGTCTAATCACAACCACCCAAATCACATCCACCAGAAAAATAAAAATAAAATAAAACTATGCTACACAATACATTGGCACAGCTAATGGTCCTAGGGTGGGCTTATGCCCTATACAATTTTCTTTTACATTAAATAAGAGAAAATGACTGAAATATTAAATAAAGTGCAGAAATTAAATGACTATAATAAATAGCCTAAATGTTAAATAAAATAATTAAAAATGAAACTAAGAGTCTCAGACTCGGTCTATTCCTCAAAATTCGGCTAATACCACAACGCCCGGTCGGACCGGAGCGTTTGTATTTTGCCGGGGCCCACAGACCAGTACGGTCGTCGCCCGAAAAATTAGTTTAGAAATTCATTTTCGAAAGCCAATTTGAAATCAATATAAATATAGTTTTGTAAAAATTTGGGCAGCACTTCCTCTATTTCGGGACAAACCCAAGAACTGGGAAGTGCGCCAACAAACTCCTGCAAATATTTTCCAACCCAAAATAATCCACAGAAATATCCACCAAAATGATTCCAAGCCACAGAAAAATAATTCCAACTCCACCGAATAATTCCCGAAATATCCAGGAATCCATAATCCATCCAAATCACACCAACCCAACAAGTAAAACACAGGAAATTAATCTAACGCAGCTAAACGAAAATATATAACGCAGCTAACCGGATTCCCGAGAGGGAACCGGGGGACCGATCTATCATCATCGACTCTACGGGGGACGAACTACTGTGACTATCCAGAAATTACCAGTTTTCGTTGGCGGGGAGCCGCGGGAAAAATCTCGGGAAAGAAATCCGAACTAAGTCGGCAGCAGGTCGAAGTTCCGAACAGCGACGAGAGTCCACGGACAGCGGAAACGCCTGCGGGGACAGCAAGGACCGCGGAAAAGGGCGCTGGACAGCGCAGCGGAGCACGCTGACGCGACGGGACGTGGACAGCGCAGCGGGGTCGGGGTTCTGCCGGCGGGGAATCGCCGGGCTGACTGCGGCGGAGGGAGCCGCGGCCACAGGGGCTCGACCGGACGGAGAGGGCTCAGGGTGGCTCGGGATGGCTGGCTAGGACAGCCTCGCCGAAGAGAAGGGGGCGCGCACGGCGACGCGGAGTGGGGCGCTGCTTGGCTGGCGAACGGCGGTGAGCCGCGGAGGGGGTCGCCGGACTCGGCCGCGCAAGGGGCGGCGCTGATCGGGGCGGTCGCGGGTGGCCGCGCGGGGGGAACGGCGACGGGGCGGATCGGCGGTCGCCGGAGGCACGGCCAGGGGGCGGCGCGATAGGTGCTCGCGGTCGCCGAAGGGCCGACGGGAAGGGCGCGCGGACGGGGCTCGCCGTGAGGGTGGTCGGACTTCGGTCGGCCGAGCTAGGGCTCGGGGGTAGGTGGAGTTAGGTGGGAAAAATGGGTTTGTGAGAAAAAGGGAAATGAAGAGAAATGGAGTTTTCTCTTCTCTGTTGGGTGAGTTCGAGTAATAAGAGAGAGGAGAGGAGTTGATTTTTGTGATGGGGTTCTCCTGAAGATGGAGAGAGTGGGTTATATCTCTTCTTCTGTGAACGTGAAGATAGGAGTGGAGAGGGGAGTTACGGAAATGAAGGGGTTTGAGGAGTTATAAGGTGGAGTTGGGGGTTTAGAATAGGAAGGGACTAAGTAATGGTTTACCATTTCTGTGATGGAGTGCTGGTCCTACGGGACCAGCCAACATTTAATTAATTTTTTTTTTATAAAGATTAAACCAAAATAATCAGAATTGAGAAAGAAGGAAACGGGCTCAGGCCTGGGTCTGGGCTCGAACTCGGGTCTGGGTCCAAAAATCAAAAAGCCAAGTTGTTATAATTTTCGAAATTCTTTTTCACACCAAAAATATTTAATAATAATAATAATAATAATAATAATATTTTTTTTGAAAACGTTAATTAATAACACAACATTCAATTTAAATAAATTGCTACAAAAAATAATGGGTTTCACAGAACTCCTTCGCCTTGGGATTAGGATCCTCCGGATCAAAATTAGGCCCCGCTGTATCGTACACCATCTCTCGTACAAGGTTCTGCAGGTCTCCAAAATCAACAGACCTTACGTCATCTTCGATGACAAAATCCGTTGCAGCATCCTCATAAAAAGCAGAAGTAGCAGCATCCGCAACAAACGCAACCTGCCTTTTCGCATATAGTTCACCTTACGATGACCACAGTCCGTAATCATGTATGAAACCCTTATTGGTCAAATAATCTCTCACAGTCACCACTTCTTTATAACGTCTATTGCGACAATTACCACATGGACACTTGATTTTGTTACCATCCATGTAATGAGCTTTGCTCATGGCATACTTAAAAATACTTCCATGCCTGTCCTAAAATCATCACTCACACCAATTCTGCTCTCGTGTTGCCGTTTGTACATCCATGTGCGATCAACGAAGTAACGATCCATCACAGATTGGATGTGAAAATCTGTATTGTAAGACAAAGTAAACAGAATTGCAATTAAGAATATATAGTCCAATACCGACCCCCCTCTACTTCGTCACTCTACTTCTCCTGCTTCTCAAGAAGGCCCCCTCTCTGACCCCCCTCTACTTTCCTGCTTCTCATTCGACTCTCTCAGTCTCTTATTCTGCATCATATGAGATATCCAACTCAACCGAAGCCTAGAGAAGTATAAAAATATTAATATTAACCAAGGTTCACTGTATCGGTATCGGAATCGGTTTCACCATGAATCTCATGGCTTCCTCTACCAGAGCATAATGTAGAACTAAACGTGAAGCAGAGCTTCATATTCAAAACATTAGAAGTAAAAAGTTTTCGATTGGTGGTAGGGCGAGCTAGAATCCTTTGACGGGTCATAGGATTCTGGCTCGCCCTACCACCAATCAAAAACTTTTTACTTCTAATGTTTTGAATATGAAGCTCTGTTTCACGTTTGGTTTTATATTATGCTCTGGTAGAGGAAGTCATGAGATTCATAGTGATATCGATTCCAATACCCATACTGTCAACCTTGGTTAATATTAATATTTTCATACTTCTCCAGGCTTTGGTTGAGTTGGATATCATATGATGCGGAATAGGAGGCCACATGACCCGAATGAGAAGAAGGGGTATAAGGAGGCTCACTCTATACACTCTAGGTACTACGATATACTACTAGGTACTCACTCTATACACTCTTACTTTATAAAATTTTAGTTTTGTAAAAGTGAACAATAGGCCCATAATGCTTATAAAACAGTTTTGGCCAAAACTGAGTATCGGTATCGGAATCGGACCATTCCTATGAGTATCGGTATCGACGATATCGATAGTATCGCCGATACCGATACTCATAGGAATGGTTCGATTCCTATGAGTATCAGTATCGGAATCGGTATCAGACCATTTATTTGAGTATTGGTATCGGCGATATCGGTATAGTATCGGCGGTTTCGGATCGGAGTATCAAATTTTTTGTATCGAAAAACAATTAATTATTAATTAATTATTAATATTTAAAAAATATTTCATACATCTAGGATTAATTATAAGTATTTCTAGTGTTATTTCTTAGTAGTTTTGAAATTAAATGAAATAATAGTCACCCTTACCGATTGGTTTGCATGCAATAGATCAAATTTCTTATTTTACATACTTTTACACCCTTACCGATTGGTTTACAACCTTACATGCTTCAACCTTATTATGCTTCATGTAATAGATCAAATTATTAATATACTCCTAATTATTATCAAAAAGTAAAAAATAGATACATTATATATACGTAGAACTCGACCCCGACTCCAAACCCGAACTTGACCCTAACTCCAAACCCGAACCTAACCCTAACCCCAAATCCTAACCCAGACCCAAACCCTAACCCTAAACCGAACCCTAACCCCAAACCCTAACCCTAACACTAACCCCATACCCTAACCCTAACCCCAACCCCAACCCCAGTCCCTGTTTCGAACCATAACCCTGAGAGAGAGAGAGAGGAAAGAATAGTACCTGAGAGAGGGGGGCTCGTCGACGGCGGGCACGTCAGACGGAGGAAGGCTCGTCGGCACATGTCGGACGTCGGGGGGGAGCTATTGAGAAGGGTTGGGGAGAGAGAGTTCAGGGGGGAGGGAAGGGAAAAAAAAACCCCCAGTCATTTGAATTAAATGGTTCAGAAATTTAGCGACGGATTTGCGACGGATAATTTCCATCGGTAATTCATCGCCATTGAAGGGCGAAATTCTAGGCAGCACGAAAATTTGGACAACATTGCGATAACTGTGCGACGACTTAGTGAAGGAATTAACTTAGCGACGGAAGTCATGTCCGTCGATAATTTGACGCAAACTTTGGCACCACATTACCGCGTGTTTTCCGCCAAATACTGACAGATGTGCGACTACTTAGCGACGGCAAATCACTCCATCGCTAGATTACCGACGAAAAATTAACTCCTTTTCGATACTTGTGAACAATAAAAATAATTGATATTTTACTTTGTGATTGGACGAAAATCCGTCACAAATCCGTCGCTTATTTGTCGCTATTAGCGACAAAATTTTCTGTCGCTAATCTTTCGTCGCCAAAACCCTATTTTTTTGTAGTATCTTAGCAACATTAAATCAGAATAGGATTCCCTTAGCTGATTACCGGATTAGGCAAAGCAAAAAAGAAGAATAAGCTAGATGTCGATTACACACCCGAGATTGGTAAGAACTGAGGGACAATGCCCCCTAACCTAAGTGGACCTACCTGCGAAGCAACTAGAACTTAATTGGGCGGGGCGGTTTGGTTTCATGCAACGCCCCCGCTGCAGGAACAGGCGGTTGTCATTGGAAAGTAAACACGTTGTTAAGCCCTAGAAGGACACCCTCGGGAATTCTGTTAGATTAGTAAGCGGGGCCTATAGAGTTGCATTGGTAAACTAAACCCCTGGAATTGCTTTACTTTTGCCTCTCATTACTTCAATTGGCATTGTATCACGAGTGAACCGACAAAAGTGATTAATCATAAGAAACTAAAAAAAGGTGATGGCGGGGAAATCCGCTTTACTAAATCATTCGATCGAGGGTTTGGCCAGTTAGTAGTGGCCCTTTTCAAGCAAAAAATACAGATTTGGGCGACCTCTTACCTCTATTTCCAACTGGTGAAGGGGAGGGCTTTTAGCTGTTTAGGGGTTGGGAAGGAATAAGGGGTGAGGAACGGGGTGGCTAGTTCCGGGCAGGTTTGGTTCCCGTAATCGCGACCCTCAATGGGACTTCCCTTGCTGATTGGGAACCAGCCTTTACTCCATAGGTCCTTTCTCGTAATAGGATCAGAATAGGCAGATATGCGAAAGAAATCTTCGAAAGATTTTATTACTAATAAAGAAGGTTTTTATTATGACTGTGGGTGAAAAGTCGGCTTGCCTAGGACTCGATCTTGGTACCCGTACATAACGATCAAAGTGGAATCGCGAGCCTATATTCATTAAGCAAAAAAAAGGTTTAGCGGATTCAGAATTGTAACCAAGCATCCTGGGTTATATACCCGAGTTCATCGATATGCTGGGTTAGAAATGGAAGAATGAAATGAACCGTCATAAAAAGCTATAAGATATTTCACATCTGTGCTCGGCCGATGTGTTCCATTATTACTGCATTTAAGCACTGGGATCGTCATTCCAGTGTTCTTGCATCCCCGCCATAAGCGAGATTTTTTTGCATTTATTCGTCTTTGTCTAGGCTACGCCCTCATATTGATTTTTTTTCATCGTAGAAATGCCACGTCAGGTGCACCTATCAGAATCAAAACAAACCAATTACCAGATCCACCTATCATCGCCGACATAACCATAAAAAAGATCCACATAACTAAGCGTCTTAGTTCGCTATCTCTCACCTGCATGAAAATATGCAGCTTGGTCTCACCACTTTAGAAGGACAGGTTACACCACGTTCGAAGCCCTGAAAGAAGTCTTGCTGACTCTACTGCTTATAATAAAGTGAATATTTGGTGATTCATCATACTATAAGTCAAAGTCACGACATGGGGGCTCGAAATAAGAACGTCGTGGTGGTGCTACGAGATGGCGATTTTTCATATAGAATAAAATAGATCCGCAGACCTATTGAGATGCAAACCGGCTTAAAAGTTCCTTATCCTTCATGCTTCCTTATCCCTTTGTTGATGAATCGCATCTCCCCCCTTCCTTTCTTCTCTCTAAAACAAAGCCTTCAAATTTGGTTGGGGTAGTCACTTCGCTCGCCTTTGGGTTAGTTAAGAGTTCTTGCTTCCTCCTTTGCTGCTTTGCTACCTTGCTAATGCTAAGAAGTGAAGTTCTATGGTTACTGTCCTAGGTGGGGATTAGAGACTCAATTCCTGCTATTGCCCAGTGTCTGAGCTGAGAATCCAGAAAGATTCTAGACCTAGAAGCTGGTAGGCCCATGACGGATATGTAAAAATGACCCCCTCCAATCCGATTGGCAAAATCGACGGGTTATTTGTTAGCCCGGCTTGAATGCTTCCAAGAATCGATGACTAAAGCGCTATTCTGGTAATATATTCCTCCACATTAAGTGACTGCACACATCGACTGGTGCCCCATTTACCCAGCAGAGTAATCCTACAGCTAAATAAATGTAACTAAACCAGTGTAGCGAGCTCCCAGCGAGCATACATCTCAAAACTAAAACATATAATTTATGCGTAGCCCACCATCGGAAGCCAAGTCTCAGTGGGACAACCATGGTTTAGGTTCCATGAGCCTAATATCAGACAGGCTGACTATATGAAGAATACCTTCTTTTGAAAGGAGTGTCATCGACGAAGAGAAGTAGAGGTGGATCTTGCTTCTATTAGCTTGGAGATCCCTAGTTGTTGTAACTCCCCTATATTTTATATGGGTAATTATTGATTTATTTTATAGTTTATAGTATTTAGGGAAATTATTATGATTATGAGATATGGTAGTGCATATTATATGATATATATATGCATTGTAAATAATACCTAGTAGTAATATATTAATTATCCCGAGTAAATATGTTTTAGAAATTCTTAGGATTATTTTTCTATACTTACGGTATTAGAGTTTTATTAATTTATATATATATATATATATATATATATATATATATATATATATATATATATATATATATATTTTTGATATATATATATATATATATATTTTATATATATATATATATATATATATATATATATATATATATATATATATATATATATATATATATATATATTTTTGATATATATATATATATATATATATATATATATATATATATTGTGGTATTAAATTTTATATCCATTTATATATAAATGCATATATATAAGTGTTTGTTTAAAAAAAAATTATGCGTTAACAGTAGCAAGCGCTACTATTCATCTCCCAAAACTATTCGAGCCGATCAGTAAGGGAATTCAAATTAAAAATTTTGAATACTACAAACAAACACAATATTGCACTAAATCACCCCAGATCTTTTCCAGTTAAATCCGTATCAAATTCTCCTATAGATCGACCTAAATCCAGTCTTAATAGGATTTAAATCCGATTGAAATTGGGATTTTATAATATCGATATATATATATACACATCGAAGAAACCTATAAAAAAACTTTCTAATCCCTTCCAATCTCTCGACCGCTCTGCCCCCCGATATCCGACGACCCTCTACAACCGCCGATGACCACTGCAGCACCGCAGCGCCACTCGATCCCGACCGACAGAACAATTGCTCTGTTCCAAGGCAATCCCAGGTACCTCCTTCCCAACCGAACTTCTCCCGCGACACTTTATTATTTTTGATTTCAGGAATACCTCTAGAAACCCTACATAATCCTCTATAAGTCCCTAAAAATAGTATTCGACGGGAATGAGCCGTCGAAACAGAGACTTGATGCGAACATGGAAGAAAAACTACTTCGAAGGCAGTTTGTAAAATGTTCCAAGTACCTTGTTTGACATTAAATTATGGACAACCTGCAAAACTGTTTAAAAATTCTAATTAGAGAAAGTCCTAGACAACCTATGGGCTGTATAACCCTTCTTGTAGATCTGAATTTCACCCACAATGTGCTAAGAAAACAGTTTTTGAAAATCCAGAAAAACCATATTTAAAACTGTGAGAACTTTAGAAAAACTCCCCGATACGGCGTGCGCTCCGACAAATCGGGCGACGTGGTCGCACACTATATGCGTCGAAAGGCGCGTATGGATATTGTCGACATGTGGAAACTGACGAAACTTGATTTCGTTGTGCGTGCGCGACGAAATCAGTGCGTATCCGTCGAGATACCCCCGTATCGACCTTTTGCATACTTGGCCCTAACTTAGTGTATGTTCGTCGTATCGAGACAAAGCTTGTGCCAATAGGACCGTATCAAAATTTTGATCATGTGTGCCAAGTTGGGTCCGATTCTGAGAAGGTCGACCGGAACGCCAATTTGGCGGGTCCGTGACCCGATCTAACGGGCAAAATTGTGCACGGCTCGTCGGAATCCAAAATTATGATTTTGCCCCTGTTCCAGAATTAGACTTTTGGACAGGCATTTTCTAGGTATATCACTTATTCCGAGTACATTCTTGATGTTTGTTTCATCATCCGGATTTTTTTGGAGATTGTGACATTTTTTTTGATGACATTGTGATTCTTGGACTTGCCACCTTCACACCACCAGGCAAGATACCTTGCCACCTTACTCTGTAATTTACATATTCTTATTTTTAGCATTTCTTATTTATTGTTACTATAAAACTGTGCGTCCAAGTCACATTTGGGTGTAGGCGACTCTATCGGTCGTTTTCTTGCTTTTATTATTTCTCTTGCATTGACTTAGTCTAGTGACCACCCATTATTAATGAGGTATTGGTATATCTCATACGGCCTTGACACTTGCTTTACTAAGTGTTGTAAGTCATATGTATGACACGTACCCGCGTAGTCGGCTGGCCACCGATACGTATGGAGCGTGCGACGGATAGGAGTAACTGCCAATAGAATTTCATGTTAGAAGACTTGGCAGTTACTAGAGGTTCATATTAGTCATGGAGATGATGATACTAGGCAATGGGTGGGGAGAACAATACCTGACGTATGGGCTTCTTTGCACTTCCCTGATTACATGTACGCTCCTCCGGAGATGCAGGCCCCAGGTGCCCTATGACGTTTCCCAGAACGTTATAGACGTACCCCTTGCACATGGTGCCCTTTGTCGATCTTCGGACATTATGGACGTAGGCCCCTGGTGCCCTATATGGGGACTATGCCGATCCCATCTACAGCCAGGGCTCATGCGTCGAAGGATTATTTTTCAAACTGTATATTCACAGTAGACTAGTCAGGAACCCTATTGCATGCATCCTCTATTCTTTTATATTATATATAATAGTTTATATGGCATGACATTTTCTTGTATCTTGTTACGTCCCGCTGAGGACCTGTTTATCTCTCGAAGATTAGACGACTTCCTGCAGGAGTACGGAGCGGCTCTGGATCCATCCTACATTGATGATGAGGCATCTCCCACTGACTTCTAGCTTATTGATTTCCTTAAGACATTTTAGTGAACATTTTTACATATCTTTGCTTTCTATTTTGCGGAGGTTGGACTCCGACCTTATGAGACCACTTTTATAGCTGTTTAGAGTGAGTATGTTCACCCGGCTATCTTTTGATACACTTATTTATTATCTGGACTTTATTATCTTCTGTGTTGAGCTGTGATGAGATTAGATTATATTATTCTGGCATATGATGATTTATTATACAGCTAATTCTATATATTGGAGTATTCTTCGTATATGTGCAGCTGGCATATTTGCGTACTCGGTCCTATGTATTTTGGGACTGGAGAGTTACAGTTGCTGCTCCTACTCCTTTGGCTGGTGCCAAATCAGGTGACTTTCAAGTTGAAACTTGCCCAGTTCTCTGCGACTTTAGCTAGCTACCCGGTCAAAAAATCCAAAAGTATTGCTCGCCTAACAAAAAATCTTATGAAAACGTGTGAAAGAGAGTCTCAGACTTAAAGAAGACTGAAATCCAAGTCCTAATCTTTTTTCCCTCTCAAACTGCGATCTACCGCTTCTTACACTATCTCGATAATGGTCTGGTCTGTAACTAGAGAAAGAACAGGGGGTCCAAAGTGATAAATAATCTACTGATCAAAGGTGGTGTAACCTGAGTGGACTGCTCTACATTCAGCTACACCACAGTAACTTGCGAAGCGCTATGGACAAGACGAAGCAGCCAATTACTGGCTTTGAATAACCAGCCCAACAATTGGCTAAATTCTTCCATAACATAACGGGGGCGCACGAGCCAAGCTAAATAGGTGCACAAGTACCCTAGATTAGAAGCCCATACATAAGGACAGGGACTGAGCTTAGGACTGCAGGAAAGAGGATAGACACTAGGCCAGCCACAAGAGATACAAACTAAAAAAGAGTTGTCTCGCTGCGTACCTTCTGTCGCAGAAAGTACTGGCACTTAAGAAGAGCTTGCTCTTTTTTGAGCCCATGGTCCATTGGATGGTCGGTGCAAGGCCAGAAATTGGAACACATTGATTCTGTTCATTCAGTTTTAAGAGATGACTCCCTACGATTTTGGGTCCTCACTAGCTCTTGCACCCTATCGGTCTTACCTCCCTAACGGGAGCCTTGGGAATAAATGTACAAGCCATCTGTCATCTTCACAAAGTCCCAGTACAACTGACAGCTCTACAACGAGATGAGAAAGCTCATGTGGCATGTCACCTAGGAGCACATAAGGAATCCAAGGCATTATAAAGCTCAAGTAGTTGGAAGTGAACATGGTCTAGCTTAAAAGACGATATAGAAACCATGACTACAAGGCTTAATTGTTTGAACAAACTCCTATATCTGAAGCAAGGCGACCAGAGGGAGCTGGGGCGAGATATATCAAAGTGTGTGCATCTCTTTTTCGTCCACTCCAGGGGTACGGACACACCTGTGCGGATTACATATGAGGTTACGAGAATGGCGAGGAAGTGAACTGTACCCGATGACATTCAGGGATAAATGTGATACTGGAGATATTCCCCACTCCATGGCACCTTTCGCTCATCCATTCAGCTCTCCCATCCAGACGTGGCACCCTTTCTCATTATCATCAACCGCCCTTTCTTTCCTCCCGTCCTACGACTCTTGCGGGAAAGATCACGTCAATAGATGACAGCGTTAGGGAAAGAAAGAGGATAAGAAATGGTTTAAGTAATAGCCTGAAGTAAGGAATGCGATAGTGTTAGGTCAGAGTACGGAAAGGCGCGTAGCAGTAAGGAAAATAAAGGATTCAGTATTCATCATCCGAAAGAGAGTACTATTACTTTAGGGCCGGCTCGGAGGGGTTGATTGTCATATGTGAAGTTAACTTTGATTTTTGTTGTTCCTTATTATGGGCTGGTTTTGGAGGATCACCCACGATCTTGATCTTTTGTGGGATCACGTCCAACATGGGAGGTTGACTTAAGCACAGGGGTCGTCCAAGTCTGAAATCTTATCGGACTTACCTCTGGACCAGTCCTGCTAATACCTCTCCCTCTCTCCCATGTCTAAGCTTCCAGAAAGCATAGGAATGGACTAGGATCAAATTAGATCTACAACTATTCGACTCAAAATATTGGCTATTTTCTTTGTTGGACCGATAAGCAAAAATTTAGGTTAAACTGAAATCATTTTCTTGTTCTTGTAGCGAGCAAACATATTTACAAGCACTTATAATGTGTATGTATAAACTCTCTTGTAGAGAAGATTACATTTAAAAAAGAAAAGAAATTAGGATACCACATGGCTTGCCAAATAATAATTGTTGTTAGCACCTCCTTTGATTAGCATAATTTCTCCTTTAACTTTCCATATTACCATATTATGCTACCTCACAAGTTCTTTAGGACAAACTTCACCACTATCTTCTCCAAAAATGGGATACTGAGGAAGATCGCCAACGCTACCAAAACATATTTTTTTTTGAGTTCCTTTATGACAAAAAAACCAATGGAGTAAGAAGTTTGGACTCTTGGAAATGACCTGCTAGCTAGTATCCACATCTAAAGAATAGAAAGTGCTAATGATCCTTCCAAAAGCAAAAATGTCTCTTCTAAGTAGACTAGTGGATCATCATCTCAGTATACCTCTTCTAGTTCTTCCGATGGCTTCTTCTCTATAAGTGATTTAAAAAATATTCACAAGTTTCTACGGAAAGTAGATGGTGTCACGGCTTCCAAATTCATGTTAATTAAACTTCAATAGCAAAAAAAATATTAAAACTCAAACAAGAATGAACAAAAAAGAAAAGTCAATATTTTCAATGTTACAAAAGAGAAAAAAAATGTATATAAAAGGTATTCAAAATATGTAAAAATATTTAGCAAAGAAGAGTTTTGAACTCATGCTCTTCATTTAAAAGAATAAAGCACTACTAATAGAGCTAGATTACTAGTCTATTTAAAGTCAAAACTAATATATATTTTAAAAGTGCATAAATTTTATATTTTTTTTATATATTTTAAAAGTGTATAAATTTTATATATATATATATATATATATATATATATATATATATATATATGTATATATATATTAAAAAAAAAAAAAAAAAATATATATATATATATATATATATATATATATATATATATATATATATATATATATATATATATATATATGATGTTAATGATATGCAAGGAGATGTACAACTGCCAACATATGACCAGGACCACTCTAATGCTTCACAAGGAGATAATGACAAATTCAGTAATCTTTCTACTCGTACTCTTGTTGATGATGATGTAGATTTACTGGTTACTTTGAGAAAACCTACTCATAGTAATCGTGTTTCCTTCTATATTTATATATCATTGTACTGTACATTATATTGAGAATCATATTAACTAATTTTGTGTTTCTTTTCCTTGTTTTTACTATTTCTACGAGGTTTCTTGAGGATAGGCATGACCCACACTAACGAAAAGCAATGCAAGATCTGATGGAAGCACTTCAAAAGAATGACATGTGAGAGTTGGTTGATCTACCCAAGCGAAAGAGACTAGTTGAGTGTCAATTGGTGTAAATCATCAAGCACAAAGAATACGGGAGCATCGAGAGATATAAAAATGGTTTGTTGAAAAATGATGTACTCAAACCCATGGGGTTGATTATGTTGAGATGTTAGCTCTAGTTGTCAATCTCAAATCTGTCAAGGTGATCCTTTATTTGGCTACAAACTATTTTTGGCATCTACATCAACCATATGTCAAGAATTCTTTAATGGAGATCTCAAAGAGTTACATGGAGCCTCCACCTAGATTGTATACTCAAAGAAAAGTGCGCAAACTTCGCAAAGCACTCTATAATTGAAGCAATCTCCACGGACTTGTTTTGCCTGATTGTCTTAAGTCATCCTTCACTTTGACTACAAATAGCCTTTAGCAAACTATACCTTATTTATCAAGAGAAAGAGGGAGACATTTATTACTCTCTTGATCGTCGATGTGGAAGTATGATTCTCACATGTAACAACACTATAGAGATTGTGTCACTGGAAAAAAAAGCCTTTAAGTTTGAAGTCAAGGAGTTAGGAAACATTAAATACTCTCTCGATAACAAATTTGTCAAATCCGAGTCTAGTGGAATCATTTTTATCAGTCATCAAATTAAACTATACCCTTGATTTATTGAAGAAGACAATAAAGCTAGGTTGTCATCGTGTTGACTCTCCAATTGGTCCAAACCACCAATTTAGCCTTAATTTGTAATGGAGATTGATAGATATTGGTAACTATCTGAGACTAGTAGAAAAACTATTATAGTTACTTGTCACTTACATAACTGGTCATAGCCTATAGAGTTGGGGTTGTAAGCTAGTTTACACAAGCTTCTCGGTTTACTCATTTGCATGCAGTTGAAAAATATCTTTGATACCTGATGACAAATCTAGGAAATCAGCTTCATTTCACAAAAAAAAAACTTTATGTTGAGTTATATTCTGAAGGTGATTGGGCATTACCATCAATGATAGACGCTCTACTTCTGGCTAACGATCGTTAATATGAAGCAATCTTGTTACTTGGCAAAGTAAGAAGCATATTATGCCACACCCGGATTTCAAAGAATCGATAGTCGTCCCCTGGGCCTGATGTCGTGCGAACCTAGGTTGCGATCGCACAAGACATAGTAATAAGGTAATCAGAAACACAACATCTAAGAGAGAGAGCGCAGACAAATTAAACAATACATTGAGACATAGAAACTTTGATTTTATTTATAATAGACTTCATTTACCGACTCTATTACAATCGTGCCTCACGGGCTTTACAACATGACTCAATTACAAAAGGAGTGCCGATGAGATAGTCGTTCCATACATACATCCCTCATTTACAACAAAATTATTCTAGCCACCTGGATGCGAGGGATGCCGAGACATGTTTCTTGGACTTGCGAAGAGTCTTCAAAAGTTCAGCGGCGGGGTCTTCGACGTGCGGTCGAAGCTTCAAAAGTACGAACGTTGCCTAGCTAGTTGGCACGTTCTTCCTGATTTCTGGCACCTGCAAAGAGCAAGGTCAGTATGATCACATGTACTAGCGAGTGGCTAATTAAACCCAAGCTCTGTATTTGGTTCAAGCAGTTTTATAAAACATTTTAGCTAGCTAATTTGTGATCTTTTTAACCATCCTGATCGATTCGCATGTTAATATGTTTTGAGGCAAGCATATAAAATTGTATACATTGAGCAGTTATCATTATCATCCCGTGTCACGTGCGTTAGTTCAAGCAGTGAAAGGGGTGTGAATGTCACTGTAATGTTAAGCCATCATGGACTATAGCTGGGTTAGATGATGAACCTTTCGCGACGGGTAGCGAGCTCTGTACGAAAGTTACCAAATCACCTACGCCGATTCATGGCTGGCGCTTGCTATACTCGTTCCTTCTGGGCTGAATTTCTTCCTTAGCCTAGGCAACCGTTCGAGGAAACTATGCCTTATGCATAAGTTGTCCAATTACCGTTTTTGTAGATTCATAAAATAATCTGTCTTTTTACTAGAACCTTTAACTTTCTCTTTTGGTATGAAACTGACCATTTTCTTTGAACTTAGTCATTTATGCACTTTAGCCGTATCGTTGCGATAAACGTTAATCAGTTCATCCTTTGGTTTGCATAGGCTAAGTAAATAAGGTATAAGAAAGCAGGTATCAGTTTTTCATGTAAAGCAGTTCGATAGCAAATGTTTCATGAAGAATCGTGCCATGATTTCATTGATTCTACACAATGGCGACAAGCAATTCTTTTGTGTTTCATATCAATTTTGAAACAGAGGGTCGAGGCGAAGGAGATCAGCCACTCACCTTAGTCTTTTGCTTCAGGCGAGGGACTGGTTGGCAGCGCTTAGACGTCGCCCATGCGATCATCTGCAATTGCATAAGAAACTGATTAGAATACTGTGTTATTCAAGGAATTCGATGTGAATGCGAAGTTCAAAAATGCAAGCCATGAAAACCATCGAAAACATTCACGAAAATTATTCATGAAAACCAAAGCCAAAACCAAATCAAGTGTGGTATAAAAATTAGAGCAACGGGAGGTCTCTCCCGACTCAGCCGCAGAGCCAATCCTTGAGGCACAACCCGCTGAATATGGAACTTGATTCCGAAGAAGCCTTTCCATAACAAGAAAATGATCTTAATTCAATCGTTTCCGTTCGACCGATTCAACCGATCCTGATCTATCGGTACTGACTGAATCGGCAGCGACAATGTCACTACCACTTTTCTAGGATAATGATATTTTTGTAATTGTGTAATTTTTTTTGAATTATTTTATTAATATTTTTAATTCTTGCTTTTTGTGATAGCGGTTCTTTTGGTTTAACCTTAGATAACGATGTTTAGAGACTAACCATGATTAGAAGACTTAATTATCAATTAGATTTAAATTTTGAGATTAAATCCTAACTAGGAAACCCTTTTGAATTCATTTTAGGGTTTTTAGTTATTTTGGCTTGTGGGCTATTTGCTAAAAGGCTTTAAAAATAACTTAAGTTGTAGTTGGGCCTTATGACTAAACCATAAACCTAAATTCCAGCATGTGGCCGGCCAATACAGCCCCCTTATATAAACACATCATGTAGCCACCAAGCCACTTTTGCAAAACCCTAATTTCCACCTTCAAAGTAGCCTCCATTCTCCAATTCTAATCCAAATCAGACCAAACGAATTGTGTTACGGTCCTTGGAAGGAGAGGAAGTTGCTGGAGGCTTGCTAGCAAATAATAGGAGGTGTTTGACCGTAGGATTTTGGGTGTCGAGGGGTTTTGGAGACTTTTGCATTGAGATTCCAACTCTCAATAGGTAAATTCTTCTAAACTCATTTAAATTTTGATTTTTCTTCATAGAAGCATGCATCTAGGTACCATAGACCTGTATACCAAGTTTAGTAGGATTTCGTGTCCGTTTGATATGTGTATCGGATGCATGTCGGTGTATTATAAGATGTGTTTGATGAAATGCCTCAAAGATTTAAAAGTTATTGTTTTTCAAAACTAATTTCAAATACTTGTAGCCATATATTTGGGGATTCCAAAACCCTGTTTCTGAGTTTATTTTGACACAATTTTTGTGTCCAAATCGGACACGGGGACGTAGCACGAAGCCCCGTGCACTGTCTTGCTGTCTGAGTGTCATAACTTGATGGATATGACACAGTTTGGGGGGAATTTGGTGGACACATTGGGTCAACCTTTGCCCATGTGCTCGTAAAATTTCACGAGGTTTTGTTGAGTGTGCAAGAAGTTATCGCACCCGCATGGATTTCGGGCTGCTGTGCATACGCGAGTTTTTGGCCCTTACAAGAGTTTATAACTCGGACACGAGGACACGTGGACTCGAAGCAGGGTTTCCAAAACCTAGCCCTATGCCTAGGCTACCCATGGATACGTGGACGTATGTTTCATGTCCTAGGTGGGCCGACACGCGTGTACGAGGTCGCACGCACACGCGCGTGCAGCCCTCCCCGATACGCGTGTGAACATGCGTCACGATGACTCGTGGACACGACTCAGGGTCCTAGACATGTACCTTGACACCCTAGCTACCCTCTGGCATGAGCACGAGGGATTTAGTTAGACACACGTGCCCCTAGGTTGGTCGACACATGTGCACGAGCCCTGTACAAACACTGTTTCTAACATGTGTTGACATCCTATTTTGACATGAGTTTGGACACTTCTTCGACACTGTTTGGAGACCCTCACGACACTCTAGTTTGCACACATGTTGACATATTCATTTGTGCACACACACCCCTTTTTGTATATGGTTTGGGTTATGTTTGGTTGATGTATCCGAGTTTGGGATTTCTTGATATATTTGAGTTTATATATATATATATATATATATATATATATATATATATATATATATATATATATATATATGTGTGTGTGTGTGTGTGTGTGTGTGTGTGTGTGTGTGTGTGTGTGTGTGTGTAAATTGAGTTTTAGTTCAGATTTTAGATATGGTGTACGTTTGATTCTCAGTTTCAGAGGTTAAATAGGTTGGTTTAATTCTCAGGAATTGTGAGTTGATATATATATATATATATATATATATATATATATATATATATATATATATATATATATATATAAAATATATATATATATATATATATATATATTTTTTTTGAGTAAATATTGAAACGCCCCAGTCCCAAAATATGTAGGACTAGGAACGTAGACATGCCAGCTGTATTCATACAAAGTACATATGCCTCGTATGGATACATAAGCTGTAAAATGCAGTATAACCATAACTAATCGCATCCACACAAAATAATTGAATAAAAGATATCATATAATCAACTATGAATTGTCATTGGTACATGTAGTTGGGCGGAGACAAATCCACTACCAACAATGAAAAGAAATACATGATATACAAAAGGATGATTTTGGCGAGCGAAGCGAAGACGATCCTAGTGCAATCATCCTCGAAGAAATAGCGATGATCACGGCTAGAGCAAGAACACCTGCGAAAGACAAGAGCACACACCTGACGAGATAACCAGGTCCTCAGAGGGACGTAACAAGACACATAATATCATGCTATATAAACTGAATAAATATTGCTCAATAAATAAGTCGATTGAATTATAACATGGTCCAATACACACCTATTGAACTAGCTTACCATCCCCCAACCAAACAAGGACAGGAGATGGTAAACTAATTCACGGTGACGTATCTTTTCATGCTATGAATCCAATATAGTATCCGGACCCCAACAAGGTTCAATACCTTCTCATCGAAGTAGTAAGCCACACCTATAACCAAACAAGGACAAGATGTGACGAACTAATCCGCAACAAGTTATTGTTCTAAGCCACGGTCAGATACAAGTACCCAAACCAAAAGTACTCGTACCTAACGGATAAAGGTGCCTAACCGTTCTAAGTGAAATATAGTTAAAAACAATCCTTCCTACGCATGGGCCCTGGCTAAAATAGGATCGGCATAGTCCCCCCTTGGGGCACCAGAGGCCCAATCAATAAGAGCATAACGTTCCGCAGAACGCCAGTGGCCGTCACCAATCATGGGTCATCAACCCTGTATCTCCAGCGGAGCTTCCGGGTCACAAGGGAAAGTGCATCAAAGCCCATACGCTAAGGAATTATCCTCTCCGCCCAATGCCTACTATGTTGTATCCACAACAGTAAACCTCTATAACCGCTAAGTCAAACTAAGCATACAATTCTATTAGCGGTTAATCCTATCGCACGACTTGTACGTACTAGTGGCCAGCCAATCACGCACGTCCATGTTCTACATGCGACACACAACTTCGTGGTAAGATGTGTCAAGGCCAATGAATGCAACACACAAGGTGGTCCCTTAAATCTAGGTTTAATGTGTATGAAAAATAATACATAGCAAGAAATATAACTGAACAATAAGTTCTAACAGGTTATGCCATGTATCACAGTTTATTTTGCATAAAAAAAATAATGAATAATGCATGAAATATGAGCTAAAATAAATAAACAATAAATGGCAAGGTGTCTTGCCTGGTAGGACGCCTGGTGTACTGCAATGATCAAAGTGGCACGAACTGCGACTTCAATGCAACAACTATACAAGGTGACCTCTAATGGTGGCGCGGACAATTCCATTGGGTCCAGAAGGGTCAAATTGGTTAGGGTGGGCATAAGGTAGTTTAGAATTGGCGAGAGAATAAGAATAATGGGATTAGTTATGGACAAGACGATAATCAAAGAAAATCGGCTAAAATAAGATATATATGATTTTAGAAACTATTTATAATCCTTGAAAACTATAATTATTAGTTAAAATATATATATAGAGATTTTGATAAATACTTGAAAAATATGGAAAATCGAACTGGGCTAAAACTCCAAGGTTGTTAAAATATGAGTTTAGGTACAAATCTATATTTTATAATTTACAAATACTTTAGATAAATATTGAAGAGAAAAATACTAAGAATTTATTTCATAATTTGCAAACTACATTTTATGGGTCAACATATTTCTAGGTAATATTAAAATATAGAAAATTTATTTAGTGTTTTAAAACTAAATATTTAAGTCAAAGCTATTTTTAGAAATACTATAATAATATATTAGATTTCTAAATTCATATACCGATCTCTAATTAAAATATTACAAAAATAATAGTAATAGTCATACATGAAAAGCTACACTTAACCCCAATGTCAATAATAAAAATAAATAAATATAATATAAAAATTACTCTAAAACAAACAAATACATTAAACAACAAAACAATCAAAAAGAAAGAAAGAAAGAAAAGAAAAAGAAAAAAATAATAAAGAAATTAAACATTAGCATTGTGCTGGCTCTCTACTCGAGGGAACAGCTGAAGAAAGAAAAAAAACTTAAGAGGATGAGAGAGAGAAGGAAATTAGAGAGAGGGAGTGAGAAGGAGAGAGCTGGGAGGAAGGAGAGGAGCGATCGGGAGAGAAGCGGGAGGGGTCGTAGGCGGTTGGTCGCGGCGATCGCGCTAGGCCGGTGAGGCCAGGCGGTGGCGGTCGAGAGAGAGACACAGGGAGAGAGGGAGAGGTTATGGAGCGGTGGCGACGAGGAGGACAGGGCGGCGGGCGGCTCGAGACTACGGCGGAGGGTTTGGGGAGTTGATCGAAGCTGATCTGAAGGAGGAGGAGCACGGCGGAGATCGAGGCACGCGCGGCGGCGGCTCCAGACTGTCGGAGCTGTCCTGCTGGCCGCAGGAGAACGGCGTGGTGGCGCTGCTGGCTCTAAGATCGCCAGCGGCGGGTGACACTCGGCGCGGATCACCGGACGGAGGCGGCGGCCACGGGAGGTAAAGGTGGTGGTGGTATGTTTTGGTTTTTAGGGGAGTTTTGGATTTTCTTTATGTTGGTAGTGACGGCGGCCGTCGGGTAGCCGGTGATGGCTGGATGTCGATGGTGATGGTGGTGTGTTTGCCGGTGGTGGCTGTTGGCATATTTTTATTTTGATAATATTAACAGCATCTTCGTAGTTTAGTTTTTTCTGTTTTCAGATTGATATCATTTCAGAAGCTCTACTACATAAAGTCTGTCCATTCAAGAATATCATTCATTGCCTTGAAGACTGAAGCAAAGTCCGGCGTTCCTTGAAAAGATGGCTCTCAACACTTCAAGTTTTCGAGTCTGTACAAGGTCTAGGTCTTTCTGTAAACACTTAGGTTCGATGACAAAACTAAAAGCCTTCTAATTCTTCAGTCAAAAATCAAGTTCTTAAAGAACGGCATACCGGCGGTATGCTCCGGCATTCCGGCGGTATACCGTTTTATTGACCACAAATATTCTATGAGAATTGTCGTCATACCGACGGTATGCTCCGGCATACCGGCGGTATACCGGTTTGTGGACCACAAAATGTTCTGTGTTAAACGTCGGTATACCGGCGGTATACCGTCTTGTTTGCCTCAAAAACGTTCTGTGATAATTATCGACATACCGACGGTATACTCCGGCATACTGACGGTATACCGTTTTGTGAGCCATAAAACGTTCTGTGACAAACATCAGCATACTGGCGGTATGCTCCGGCATTCCGACGGTATACCGTTTTGTTTATCACAAAATGTTCTGTGACAAACATCGGTATACCGACGGCATACCGTGGCATACCGACGGTATATCGGTTTACAAAAGTTGATTTTTGAATGACGAACACTAGCATTAATTGCTAGCATTAAATGCTCCCAACGGATATAATTATGACTGTTACTGTTCAGACCGGCATACCGACGGCATGCCGGTCCATACCGACGGTATGCCGGTCGAGCTGTATCCAGGAGCATTAAATGCTACCTACTATTGGTTTCTTTATAAATGGAAGCCTTCTCTCTCTTGAAGGTTCATCAACTCTTTGCCATAAATTTTCCAACAAACAAGAGCTCCACCATTAATCTCTACACAAGCTTTTAGTTATCATCCATTCCCAAAGTGCTAGAGTATTCAAGGGTTGTACCTTTCGATCTTCAAGTGTTAGAAGATCAACAAGTTCCCTTCCTTTCCTTTTGAAGTTGGCGAGCCATCATAAGGAAACTCGTGTGTAAGAAGTTGGCGAGTTCTTCGGATCCAAACTCGTGTTGAAGTTGGCGAGTTCTTCGGATCCAAACTCATGTGTACTATTTTACTAAATAGTGGATTTAAGCTGGAGAGAGTTCCGGGAGTGGATTGTCTCAAGAGAGGATACCAGGATACATCGCGCGTTTGATTTTCTCTCTCTCTTTTTAATTAAAGAATATTGCTTGTTGTATTTAAATTATTTTATTTCCCTATTCACCCCCCTCTAGAGTTCTACAATTGGTATCAGAGCTTTGTTCTCTTGATTTGGATTTACACCCTTAGAGTGATCCATGACCACTAACCCTAGTATCAACACCTTCCATAATGACGGACACTCCACAAATAGGCCTCCCCTATTTGATGGAACCAACTATAACTACTAGAAGATTAGGATGAGCATTTATTTGAAGTCCATAGATTTTGATTTATGGGATTGTGTGATAAATGGTCTCCCTACTCCTTCCAGAGTTATTGAGGATGTTGCATCTGACACCCTTAGGGACTTACTCACTGAAAATATCAAGAAGCTTGCTAGTCGAGATGCCAAGGCTATGAACGCTCTTTATTGTGCTCTCGATAGTAGTGAATTCAATAGAATCTCTACTTGCAAGACTTCCAATGAGATTTGGAAGTTGCTTGAAGTCACACACGAGGGAACATCACAAGTAAAAGAATCCAAGATTAGTAGACTCACACAAGAATGTGAGTCCTTTAAGATGAAACAAGATGAGTCTATTACTTGCATGTTTACTCATTTTGGTGATATTATTAATCCTCTTTCTTCTCTTGGTAAGGAATATCCTGCTCATAAAAAGATCAGAAAAATTCTTAGAGGATTGACAAAAGAATGGAGTCCTAAAGCTACCGCAATCATTGAAGGGAACGACCTGACAGTCATAAACCTTGAGACCCTCATGGGGAAGCTTATGACTCACGAACTCGACATGAAAGATCAAGAGGAATCTTCCATACAAGAGAAGGAGAAAGAGAAGTCTCTGGATCTCAAAGTTACAAAGTCCTACTCAAAGGATAGCTCCGATGACAACGAGTCGGATGATGATGAAGAAATAGCTCTCACAGCTAAGCACTTTCGAAAGTTTCTCAAGTTCAACAAAGCCAACCGCTTCAGACGGGACAATGATGAAGATCCGGCGTGCTATCAATGCAGAGAACCGGACACAACAAGAGAGATTGTCCCATGACAAGAAAAGACTCTAGTAAGTACGAGAAGCCTAGCAAAGGAAGCTCCTTCTCCAGAAAATTTTTCAACACCAGTATTTAGTGTGAGAGCGATGCTAGTGATTCGGACAACGACAAAGATTGCAAGCACAATGCAAACGTTTGTCTTATGGCAACCGATGAGGTACTTGATGATCTTTCCTTAAATACTCTTACTTATGATGACTTGGAGAAAGCTATCTTTGAACTACATGAAGAACACAAAGGTGTTAGGAATAAATACAAAAAATCTCTAAAAGAGGTTGATGCTCTTCAACTTGAAGTAGAGAGACTCTCAAGCATCATTATTGATGTAAAAGGGAAATCTCCCGCTTCTGACACGGATGAGATAGATACTTTGCGACTCAAGTTTCAAGAATCCCTTGTCACCATCAAGAAAAAGGATGACGAGATTCAATCCCTCAGAAGGGCTTATGAATTTGCTATGCATAAAGTTCAAGATGCTAATAGAAGAGAATATGATACTTCTACTAAGTATAATGATCTTCTTGTACAGAGTAAGAAACTAGGTAATAAGAACACTACTCACACACATACTCTAATACACCCCCACACTCATCACAATGCTAGGTATACTTCTTACATGAACAAAAACACTACACACAAGTCCTATTCTAACACAAGGAAATGACCGTTTGTTAAGAAGAACACTTCGCATCATGCTTTTTATTATCATCATCATAATACTAATGATAGAACTCCTGGCACTAGAGCTCCACATGTGTATAATACTCACACGTCTTCTTCTAAATCCTCTATGATGTGCAACTATTGTGGCTTGCTTGGACATACGTCCAATTATTGTCATACAAGGAAACTAGTTGATATGAAAGTTTATAAATGGGTTCCTAAGGCTAACACTCAAGGACCCAAACGATCATGGGTACCAAAATGTTCATCTTCAAATTATGTTGTAGGTGAAGAGTCCTTCTCATGCTAGAAGCAAGTGGATTCTCGATAGCGGTTGTTCACGGCACATGACCGGGGATGCTTCATTATTTACAACGCTATCGATGAAGAAGGAAGGACACGTCTCCTTTGGTAACAATCTTAAAGGTCGTATCATAGGAAATGGTAATATCGGTTCCCCTTCTTATCTCTGTATTAAGAATGTGTGTCTTGTTACTAATCTTAAACACAATCTTCTTAGTATTAGTCATCTTACCGATAATAGTTATGATATCAAGCTTGTTAAACTTAAATGCTTCATTACCGATAGCTCAAATGGATCTATTGTTTATGAAGGCATTAGAGAAAACAATATCTATGTTTTATATCTTGTCGAAGATACTAACAATGGCAGGTGCTTAGTTGCTAAGAACAATGAAAGTTGGCTTTGGCACATGAGGCTCGGACACGCCAACATGGATACCATTTCTCGTCTTGCAACCAAGAAGCTTGTAAGAGGACTCCCAAGTATCCCTTTCAAAAAGGAAATGGTGTGTGAAGAATGCGAGAAAAGTAAGTTGACCAAGTCATCCTTCAAATCCATCAACTCTGTGAGTACCACTAGACCACTTCAACTTATTCATATGGATCTTTTTGGTCCTAGTAGAGTAGCTAGTCTTGGAGGCAAGCTTTATGCTTTTGTTTTGGTTGATGATTTTTCGAGATTTACTTGGGTTATTTTTCTTGCTTGCAAAAGTGATATTTTTCATGAATTTGTTGTTCTTTGTAAACGTGTTCAAAATAAGAAAAGCTTTTCTATTAACAAGATTAGAAGTGATCATGGAGGAGAATTTGACAATGCCGATTTCAAATAATTTTGTGAACAGAATGGTTTTGGACATGATTTTGCTTGCCCTCGAACTCCTCAACAAAATGGTGTTGTGGAGAGAAAGAATAGAACCCTTAGCGATATGGTCCGGGTTATGTTAAACCAATATAAGCTCCCCCAATATTTTTGGGCGGAAGCCGTTAACACGGCATGTCATGTTATAAATAGGGTCTTAATTAGACCTATTTCTAAAAAGACTCCTTATGAGCTTTGGTTTGACAAAATTCTCTCTATTGAATATTTTAAAGTTTTTGGATGTAACTGTTTTATTTTGAATACCAAGGAAAACCTAGGCAAGTTTGAAGAAAAAGCCTATGAAGGAATATTCCTTGGGTACTCAACTCATAGTAAAAGTTTTCGTATTTTTAATAAAAGAAGTCTTGTTGTCGAAGAGTCAATCAATGTCTCTTTTAATGAACTTAACTCTTCTACATTCTCCTCTTCCGATGATATTGATGACATCTTGTTTGGGTTGGAGAACTCCTCTATTGGAGATCGTCCTTCTTCATCAAACAATAAAGTTGTGACTCCTCCAACAAAAGAGTCTCCATCACTCGAGCCTCCTCAAAAGGATCTCCCAAAAGAATGGAGATTTGTCACTAATCATCCTAAGGAGCTTATCATTGGGGATCTTTCTTCCTGTATAAGCACTAGATCCTCCACTCGTGATCTTTGTGCAAACGTGGCTATCTCTCAAATAGAGCCTAAAAATATTAATGATGCTTTTCATGATGAATTTTGGATGATAGCGATGCAAGAAGAGCTAAATTAATTTGAGCGAAACAAGGTTTGGGAACTTGTCCCTAAACCTAGCAACCACCCCATTATTGGAACTAAATGGGTGTTTCGAAATAAACTTAATGAAGATGGGTTAGTGACTCGTAACAAAGCCCGATTGGTTGCTCAAGGCTATAACCAAGAGAAAGGCATTGACTACGACGAAACCTATGCTCCGGTTGCTCGTCTTGAATCCATTCGTATGCTATGTGCTTTTGCTTGCTTTAATGATTTCAAACGCTTTCAAATGGATGTTAAAAGTGCTTTTCTAAATGGTATTATTAAAGAGGAAGTTTATGTTAAACAACCTCCTGGCTTTGAAGATTTTCAATTTCTTCATCATGTTTTGAAACCACACAAAGCCCTTTATGTCCTCAAACAAGCTTCCCGTGCTTGGTATGAGCGCCTTAGCTCCTTTCTTGTTCCACATAATTTTTCTAAGGAAAAAGTCGACATAACACTTTTTATCAAATCCCATAATGGCACTCTTTTATTAGTTCAAATTTATGTCGATGATATTATTTTTGGTTCTACTAATAATGCACTTTGTATAGAATTTTCTAAAGTAATGCAGAAAGAATTTGAAATGAGCATGATGGGTGAACTATCATTCTTTTTGGGCTTACAAATCAAACAAGGACCCAAAGGAACCTTTATCAATCAAGCAAAATATACAAAGGATCTACTCAAGCATTTCGAACTCGACTCATCCAAATCAATGAGGACTCCTATGGCAACAACGACAAAGCTTGACAATGATGAAGATGGCACAACGGTCGACATTCGTAAGTATCGAGGTATGATCGGTAGTTTACTTTATCTAACTGCTAGCCGTCCTGATATCATGTTTAGTGTATGTCTTTGTGCACGATATCAAGCAAATCCAAAGGAATCGCACTTATGTACCATCAAGCATATTTTTTGATATCTCAATGGCACCGTTGATATGGGCCTTTGGTATCCGAAATCTTCATCCTTTGAGCTTCACGGCTTCTCGGATGCAGATTTTGCCGGATGCCAGATTGACCGAAAAAGCACAAGCGGCACATGTCAATTCCTTGGAAAATCCTTAGTATCGTGATTTAGTAAGAAACAAAATTTTGTTGCTCTTTCGACCACTGAGGCTGAGTATATTGCGGCCGGTTGCTGTTGTGCACAAATTCTTTGGATAGCACAAATACTTATAGATTATGGCATTTCTCATACTTGTACCCCTATTAAATGTGATAACACTAGCTCAATCAATCTCACGAAAAATCCGATTTGTCACTCACGCACGAAGCACATTGGAATTAGACACCATTTTCTTCGTGATCATCAACAAAAGGGGGATATCCGTCTTGAATTTATTGACACTACTTATCAGTTAGCCAATATTTTCACCAAACCACTCCCGGATGATCGCTTTGTTTTTCTTTGCCAAGAATTGGGTATCTTAAATTTTGACTCATAAGTTTATCTTAACCGGCACACCGACGGTATACTACTGTATACTGACGGCATACCGATTTTAGTTCAGAATTATGTTCTGTGCCAAAAATTGGCATATCGTCGGTATACGTCGGCATACCGTCGGTATATGTCGACATACCGACGGTATACCGGTTCGCGGTAGACTGCTGTGTCACATCTGCTCGGGCCCCACCACTCTTCCATTCTCTCTTTATTCCTTTCTCTCCTCTTAACTACCCATCTCATCAATCATCTCCTCATTAATACCCATCTCTTCCTCTCCTCTTCCCAATACACTAACTTACCATCCCACCTCTTCCTCTCCCCCATTAACTCCTCTATTATCTCATTTTCAAACCACCACACTTTCCTACTTCCTCTTCTATAACCGTTCCCAACCCTTCCTCTTCCCCACTCTTCTTTAAAAACCCCATTCTGTTCTTCATCCTCCTCCACTTTTCAAAACATCTCTCCACCTTCCACTCTTCCATGACCACCCACAAGCGCCCCCGCCCTCCTCCACCGCTACCAATCCATTCACTCCTGTGCCTCTCCCCCATGGCTATGACCAGAGGATCTTCACCTCTTCCTTGGTTGCCGAAGCATGGTTCCAGCATTTCGTGCACCACAACGTCTTCAAAGGCCGCGCCATCAACTGTAACCTCTTCTCCGGCTATCTCTCTCTCTCTTCGAGGAGGCCGATCTCCCTTCCCTCCTTCGGCGTCAGGTGCCTGTCTACCCCGCCGCAGTATACCTGTTCTACTGCAACATGGTTCCCGACATCGAGAATGGCACCATTGAGATGATGGTGCACGAGCGCCACTTCCGCCTGACGGCTCTTGACATCGCTGGCATTCTTGGCATCCCTAACCGAGGAGAGGCTCTGCCGGCCTTGGCTGCTCTTTATCCTTCGGCCGAGGTCTCTTTCGATGAATTCTGCAGAATCATCTGCAAGGGACCAAATCCTCCGACCATCCCAGCTCTTTCCTCATAGTTGGAGCCGTTCTATTACGAGCTCTACAGGATCGTCTGCCAGACCATCTATCCCAAGGGCAGCAACTATGATGCCATCACATCTGATGCCCTGGTTTGCATGTACTTTCTCTATTCGAAGAAGCCTTGGTCCTTCCCCAAGACTCTTCTCAATACTTTCTTCGACGTCCTGCCTGCGGGAAAGCAGTCTCTGCACTATGGATCCTTCATCACCCCCATCTTGGAAGCGAAGAACGTCGACCTCTCCCTTTGCCAGTCGGACAGCGTCCCATCCTTCCTTGCTCTTTCCCGTTCCCTCGGTGGTGCCTCCTTATCTCGTGCCTCCTCCTCCCAAGAGCCGTCGGCCACTGCTTCTGCTGTGCCCACCTCTACTCCTCCTGTCTCCGGCCGTTATATGCCCCTGACCCAGCAGCATTTTGATATGCACATGGCTCAGGCGGAGGAGCAGATGCGGGCCAACACTCGTGGCCTTGGGACCCTGATCCAAAGCCGCTTCCATGATTAGGCATACTTCATTCAGCGCACCATTCAGGACCGGGATACATTTCTGGATCTGAATCTTCAGGATCCTATGTTCCAGGCCCCTCGCTTCTCTGATCCCAATGCCTACAGATTTATGTACCCGGACAGCATTGATTCTTTTGGTGCTTTCCACCGGGCTCAGGATGGGGGGATGATCCGGCTGATAAGTAGGTGGCGGCTTCCTGGTGTTGATTGTGTCGAATAATTGGTTGGTTGTTTTTAGTGTCTTTTGAGGTCCTTCGGGGACCAGTGTCTTGTTAGTGTCGTGTGCAGTCCTACGAGGACTTTTATGGATTTTTTATATTGTCTTGCTGACTCTTATAGAGGAGAGTTTTCTTATTTTATGTCGTGTTTTATGAAGTGTCCTGCATGTACCCAATTCCTATCTTTAAATATATGTGCATGCTTCTGTTTATCTTACTGTTTACGCAAATTCAATGCTATATTTGTTTTATTTTCCATCTTTGACTAAGTGACAAAGGGGGAGAAACGTATTGAGGGGGAGTTGTCTACCTACGGGGGAGTCACTCCCGAAAGATGCTATCTCTCTATTTTGTTAATTATCAAAATGGGGGAGATTGTTGGCACATTTTTATTTTGATAATATTAACAGCATCTTCGTAGTTTAGTTTTCTCTGTTTTCAGATTGATATCATTTCAGAAGCTCTACTACATAAAGTCTGTCCGTTTAAGAATAGCATTCATTGCCTTGAAGACTGAAGCAAAGACCGGTGTTCCTTAAAAAGACGGCTCTCAACACTTCAAGATTTCGAGTCTGTACAAGGTCTAGGTCTTTCTGTAAACACTTAGGTTGGATGACAAAACTAAAAGCCTTCTAATTTTTTAGTCAAAAATCAAGTTCTTAAAGAACGGTATACCGGTGGTATGCTCTGGCATACCGACGGTATACCGTTTTATTGACTACAAACATTCTATGAGAATTGTCGGCATACCTACGGTATACGGATTTGTGGACCACAAAACGTTCTGTGTTAAACGTCGGCATACCAACGGTATGCTCCGGCATACCGGTAGTATACCATTTTGTTTGCCTCAAAAACGTTCTGTGATAATTATCGGCATACCGACGGTATACTCCGGCATACCGGCGGTATACCGTTTTGTGAGCCATAAAACGTTCTGTGACAAACATCAGCATACCGACGGTATGCTCCGGCATACCGACAGTATACCGTTTTGTTTATCATAAAATGTTCTGTGACAAACATCGGTATACAGACGGCATACCGTGGCATACCGACGGTATACCGGTTTATAAAAGTTGATTTTTGAATGACAAACACTAGCATTAATTGCTAGCATTAAATGCTCCCAACGGATATAATTATGACCGTTAGTGTTCAGACCGGCATACCGACGGTATGCCGGTCCATACCGACGGTATGCTGGTCGGGCTCTATCCAGAAGCATTAAATGCTACCTACTCTTGGTTTCTTCATAAATGGAAGCCTTCTCTCTCTTGAAGGTTCATCCACTCTTTGCCATAAATTTTCCAACAACCAAGAGCTCTACCATTAATCTCTACACAAGCTTTTAATTGTCATCCATTTCCAAAGTGCTAGAGTATTCAAGAGTTGTACCTTTCGATCTTCAAGTGTTAGAAGATCAACAAGTTCCCTTCCTTTCCTTTTGAAGTTGGCGAGCCTTCGTAAGAAAACTCGTGGGTAAGAAGTTGGCGAGTTCTTCGGATCCAAACTCGTGTTGAAGTTGGCGGGTTCTTCGGATCCAAACTCGTGTGTACTATTTTACTAGAAATAAATACACCAACCCCCCCTATGTTTTATGAGTATTACAGAGACTACCCCTATTTGAAACTAATTACACTCACCACCCCTCTCCTTTAGAAATTTTATAAAACATAGAGGTAGTTAGTGTTATATTTTTATAGAAAATAGAAACTATAGGGGTGGTCCGCGTAATTAGTTTCAAAGTAGGGATAGTTTCTGTAATAAGTGTAAAATATAGGAATAGTTAACGTAATTTGCCCATTTTACTAAATAGTGGATTTAAGCCGGAGAGAGTTCCAGGACTGGATTGCCTCAAAAGAGGATACCAGGATACATCGCACGTTTGATTTTCTCTCTCTATCTTTTTAATTGAAGAATATTGCTTGTTGTGTTTAAATTATTTTATTTTCCTATTCACCCCCCCCCCCCTCTAGGGTTCTACAGTGGCTACGGCAGTGACGGTGACCGCGATCTTAGGGAAGTGTAAACCCCCTAAATTTCTACTACGATTTTTAAAATATTTTTTTTGTATTTATTTTTGTACTTCGTATCTGCACGTCGCATACGAGTTCGTATTTTTTTCGGTCTTTGTACATCGCGTACAAATTTACAAGACAATATAATTATACAAATATTTTATTAAAAGATTTTTCGAATAAGTATTTAACATTTGATTTATTGCGTCGCGTCGAATTTGGCAAACGTTATTTATTTAATGATATTTATTTTACTTTACAATTATAAGTGATAAATGAGAAAAATTATTGTTTTATGAAGATATATTTTGTGTGCCAGTGACATGAAATTTATTTCATGTCCACTTGATTTTACGAAAACAAATTATAATTAGTTTATTTATTTATAAAAATGTATTCCAAATATTTAAATAATTATCCTGATTTTGAAATTAAATATTATTAAATATTAATATTTATGAAAAAGGTTTTAAAATTTTGTTTGATTTAATATTTGATAGATTATGATAATTGGAATTGGAAAATATAATATTGGGTTATCGTCTTTAACTTAAAATAGCTTTAAATTTAATTGGATTTTATCCATAACAATTTGAATCAATTTGAATTAAAAGAGAAATTATCCACATGAGAATCTAAATCGTCCAAATCCTATTCTAATTTAGAGCCTTTACCTCCTATATAAGGAGATGCTCCATGCTCTTTTTCTTTTATAATTCTACAACCCAAAATCCTCCACCAAAAGAAATTTGTGCAACGTGTCTGTGTCTGTGCCCTTTCCATCCATTATATCTATTCCAGTACAATTACATTACCATCTCTGTGTCTGACAACCCCAGACACACCCGCCCCGTGTCTCGCAGGACACGACACCAGCCCTCCTATTCCCGTCCGCCTCTCGAACACCAATGGGGGAAGACGCTGCTGCCACCATCTCCTTGCCGCTCCTTCCCGGCACCACCTGACCTCCACAGACTCCCTCACCCGACTACGACAGACACCTCCGTACTCTCCATCCCTGTCATCATCATCATCGCAACCCTACCACCAACCTCCGCCTAACTTCCGGCCACCATCCCCACTGCAGCCTCAACCACCACCATGACCATCGCATCTCCACTACTGTCTAGTACCACCACCAAGCCTCAAAATTTTGGCCAAGCCCGACCCCCACTACCCAAAACCCCATCAAATCGACCACGACTCAAACAGCCTCGGCCACCCGCCGAAAATTCCTAAGCCCAACAAGAGCCGAGCTACTCACCTGATTTTTGCGCCACCCTCTTCGGTCAGCCGCACCAAGTTCTTTCTGCCGCGTTCATCGCCGGCGACCACGACCGGCCGCACAATCCTCTGCCAGCACGTCGGTCACTGCGCGTCCGTCTCCCCGAGCCACCTCAGCCAGTATCGTCGATGGCCGTCCGTCCGACAACCGCAGCGCCAAGCCAAATTCGGCCATCCTAAGCCGCCCCTTCCGCCGTGCCCAGGCTGCCCGGCTATCCCCGCGCAAGCTGCAACGGGCCTCCGCGATCCGGTCGGAGCCGCGTGTCCGGTCCCCACAGCAGCACCGGTCGCAGGCAGCTCCACGCCTCCGCCGTCTTCTTCTTCCAGGTGGCCGGCCGCCGCCTCCGCGTCGACCGCGCCCATCCGCCGCCGGTGAGAAAACCCCTGTCGACCTCTCCTCACTCTTCTCCCCACTCTTCCCCTCTCTCTCTCTCCACTCCCTTTCTTCTTTCCTTTTGTTTGAGGAACAACATCTGTTGTTACTTTTATTATTATATTTATTATTATTATTATTATTATTATTATTATTATTATTATTATTATTATTATCATTGTTATTACTATTATTTTTATTAGTATTATTATTAAGATTATTATTACTGTTATTATCTATTAGTTTATTAATATTAATATTATTGTTATTAATACTGTCACAATTATTATTATTATTATTATTAGAATTAAATAGGCTATATAGGCTATTCCAACAAATATATAGGCCATAATTATTATTATTATTAAATCATTAGTATGATTTTAAATACTTTTGTTTATGGTTTTTATTATTAGAATTATTAGTGTATTATTCTGTTTATTTAAATAAATTTGATAATTAATATTTTCTAAAATTATTTTGACAACACTCAATAGCCCTAAAATTATTTTTCCTATATTTTGGCTAACGTAAAGTTACTTTTCTACAATGTATATATTATATATATTTTAAATGTGAGTTTAGCCTAAAAATAAATTTAGATTTTTCAAGTATTCATCTAAACGTATATTTGAGTAATAACAATGTAAAATTTCAAATTGGATATATATATAAAGTATTCTCAAGAATTTACATAAAAATATTTTTAGAAAATTTATATACGTAATCTCCACAATTTTTTCTTGATTATCACCATTATCATGACTAATCATCCTTCCCTATTTCCTCGTGAATTCGGACTCTTCCCCATCGAATATGGCGATTAGGCAACTGGAACTTTACATAACATCGCACCACACCAGGCGACACACCAGGCAAGATACATTGCCATTATACTATTTATTTTTAGTTTGCATTTTATTACATATCACTGTTCATTTATTTCCAGTTCTTACAGTTCTTGATTTACTACATGTTCAGTGATATTAGCTTACTTGTTATTATCCTTTGATTGCATATGGACTTAGAGTTAAGAGACTACCATTTGTAGTGTATTGCATATACCTTGACGTAGTTGTACCACGAGGATGTGTGAGATGAGTAGCATGTAGAGGTTCTTGCGTGTGGGCTGATCCCCCATGCGCATGCGTTAGGGCTAACGGCTAATAGAGGCGTGTTAGGAGACTTAGCAGTTAGTAGAGGTACATGGTCGTGGATACGACTTGACAGGTATATTAGGTGGGAAGAATAATACCTAACGTATGGGCATCTTTGCACTTCCCTGCTTACCTGTTCTCTCCGCCGGAGACGCAGGCTCCAGATGCCCTCTGACGTTTTCCAGAGCATTATGGACGTAGCCCCTTGCACATGATGCCCCCTGACGATCTTCGGACGTTACGGACGTAGGCCCCTGGGGCCCTATATAGGGACTATGTCGATCCTATTTACAGCCAGGGCTCATGCGTTGAAGGTTTGTTCTTACTGCATAAACACATTAGAATGGTCAGGGTAACCCTCGTCAATGTCATGTCACCCCATCCCAATAGTAGCTTGGGACAATATCGCATCACGGTATACTGTGCTACCCCTTGTCCTTGTTTGGCTGTAGGGGTAGTCCACTGTTTCGATAATGAGATATTGGAACTTGTTACGAGTGGGACTATTTACTTTACTTGTGATTTAGTATATATATTCAGTTATGTGACATGTTCTTTATGTATCTTGTTGCGTCCCTCTGAGGACCTGGTTATCTCGCCAGGTGTGTGCTCTTGTCTTTCACAGGTGTTCTAGCCGTGGCCATGATCACTTCTATTTCTTCGAAAATGATTGCACTTTGATCGTCTTCGCTTCGTTCGCCAAACTCTTTCTTTTGTGATGTATTTCTTCTCATAGTTGGTAATGGATTTGTCTCCGCCCAACTACATGTACCAATGACAATTCATAGTTGATTATATAATATTATTTACTCTTTTATTTTGTGTGGATGAGATTAGATTACTCTTGATTCACTGCATTTTATAGCTTATGTATTCATACGAGGTTTCCATATATTAGAGTATACTTCGTATGTATACAGCTGGCATGTCTACGTACCTAGTTCTACGTATTTTAGGACTGGGGGGTTACTGAAAGGAGCACGGGTGGGGCTTGGTGCGGTTGAGGCTGGAGGGGAGGTTGGGAGCAGCAGGTGGAGATAGGGGTGGCACGCAGAGGAGTTGTGGTGGGTGCTGCGGTGGCAGCGGGTGTCGAGGCTGGGTTATCAGTGGTGGTGGTTTGGCCGGATATTGGTTATGGCGTTGGTGATGTTCACGGAGAAGGCGATGGGCAGGCGACGGTGGTTGGGATGAGCCACGGCAGATGGTGGGTCATGTGTCGAGATCGACACGGTGGAGGTGATGATGGCTGGGATTTTTCGAGGGTCTATCCGCCGGGTTTGAGAGGAGGTGACGTCGAGGCTGGGCAGAACGCGGTGGTCGGGCGCGAGACTCTGTTGACATGGGTAGGCTGGGGAGGCGCTAGGGATTTGAGAATTAGGGTTAGGTTAGGAACTGGAGATTTATATTGTGTCGGAGTTGTCGAAACGAGGGAAAATAATGTATATGTAAAAAAAATAATGGAATAAGAAGGTCACCCGGGGTCGAACCCGAGGCGAATCACGGCTGACACGGAAATGATTGGAACACCGACACGATGCACTCACTTTTGTGGTGGAAATTTGTGGATGGTAGAATTTTATGGATGAGTACCTCTCCTTATATAAGAGGTGGGAATTTCCAGTCGGATAAGGATTATAATTAATTTAAAAAAACTAGTAGATAAATATTATTTGACTCAAATCGATTTAAACTAATCCTTTATAAATCAAATATAAATTTAAATCCAAATTCAAATCCAATTTAAATCTATATAATCTAAACTCAAATTAAATATAAATTTTGTCTTTAAACTATTTAAATTAAATCTGTAAAAATCTACTCAAAGATTTAATTTGCCATAAAAAAATTTCAAAATATATTTTCTAAAAATACATATAATAATAATTTCGAAAATTATATTATTATTTAAAATAAACTATTAAAATATTTATGAAATATATGTATGCACGAAGAATTTTATTTATTATTAATAACTGTATAAATGAAAGGCTTTTCATAAATAAAATAATGAATTTGGAAATTTTGGTACGATAGCTAAAATAATTATTATATATATTATTTTGAAACTATAAAATAGAAAAAAATATTTTTTTTCAAAAATATATACGCTCGTACATATTCGCACTCTTCGAGCAATTATAAAAAATAAAATTTCGGGCGCGACGTACAATACAACTACGCGACGTATAATAAAAAATAAAAAAATCAGTACCAAAATTATATAACAAAAATAGTAGAAATTTAGGGTTTTACATCCTACCCAACTTAAAAGAATTTCGTCCTCGAAATTAAGAATTAGTAGGGGGTGAGAAGGCACAAGGGGTATTGGTGGGGAACAATCATTCACAACGTAAAACTGGCATTAGGAAATCGTGATATCAATAATGGCGAGGATAATCATGGGCTAGCGCAAGAAGAAAAATGAGTAAAGGTTAAGCTTAAAACAAGATAATAGGCAATAAAGAATATTATGGTAACAAGAGAAAATAAATTTGAGAACTTAAAGACATGGTTCCTTGAGAGCAGGTTGAGAGCACGATTAAGAGAGCGATTAGGTTTACGCCTAAATTAAGCGATCGATAGGAAGGCTAGAGGAAGTTCTAGTATAACGCCTTCGTCCTTCTAAAATAGGTGAAGGCAAAAGCAATATAGAGTTTGAAGGATGCATTATCGAATACGAATACGTGGTTCAAAGGCGACCGAATAATTCAAAAGGAGTTACCAAGACAGTCGCGGATGGGACTCTAGAGGACGAGTTTAATTATATTCCATCCACGTAGAATAATAAATAAAAGCGAACCAAAGTACACTAGGTTGATCAGACCATCATGCACCGGTTCTGAGTAGACAATACGTTAGTGGAGGCCTCCAATAACATATGTCCTGAACAAGCTTGATAAAGAATTGAGCTTGCAAAAACTAGGCTATATTAGCATCATTAGTCTAGATAGAAAAAATATAGGCAAGTGAGATTAAGATTGAAATAAAGTAGAATTAGTTCAAACTATTCTAAGTCATATCATGTGTTGGTCTCCATACAGTCGTCCTACAGTCTTCTTATGCAAGTCTTTGGGTGGCTAGATGGGTTAGGGTCCTCTAAATTCTAGAATCTAAGTAAACTTACTAATATAGGTCACAAGGACAAAAGGATTGCTAGGTCACAAGGCATTCTAACCAACTTAAAAGAATTAAACTAATGGTGTTTTGGGACAAAAGAAACATGTCTATCTAGTAGGGATCACCTGTCTAACCTCTAGCAAGCACGAAGGAAAGATAAGAATTATGATAGAAGGAATCAAGCAAAATGCAATCGATGAGTCGAACGGTAGTTCGAATATGGAATCGAGAAAAGAGGTCATGTATGTGGATGAGATCCTAGACTTCTAATCCTATTCGCAGGCTTGCCTGGTACGGTAAAGTAACCAAACAATTTATCTTGACCTGCATGGGCCACCACAAAAACATGTAACGTCCCAGTCCCAAAATACGTAGGACTAGGAACATAGACATGCCAGCTGTATTCATACGAAGTACATAGGCCTCGTATGGATACATAAGCTGTAAAATGCAGTAAAACTATAAATAATCTCATCCACACAAAATAAATAAATAAAAGATATCATATAATCAACTATGAATTGTCATTGGTACATGTAGTTGGACGGAGACAAATCCACTACCAACAATGAAAAGAAATACATGATATACAAAAAGATGATTTTGGCGAGTGAAGCGAAGACGATCCAAGTACGATCATCCTCGAAGAAATAGCGATAATCACGGCTAGAGCTAGAACACCTTCGAAAGACAAGAGCACACACCTGGTGAGATAAACAGGTCCTTAGAGGGACGTAACAAGACACATAATATCATGCCATATAAACTGAATAAATATTGCTCAATAAATAAGTCGATTGAATTATAATATGGTCCAATACACACCTATTGAACTAGCTTACCATTTCCCCAACCAAACAAGGACAGGAGATGGTAAACTAATTCACGGTGACGTATCTTTCCATGCTATGAATCCAATATGGTATCCGGACCCCAACAAGGTTCAATACCTTCTCATCGAAGTAGTAAGCCACACCTACAACCAAACAAGGACAAGATGTGACGAACTAATCCGCGACAAATTATTGTTCCAAGCCACGGTCAGATATAAGTACCCAAACCAAAAGTACTCGTACCTAACGGATAAAGGTGCCTAACCGTTCTAAGTGAAATGTAGTTAAGAACAATCCTTCCTACGCATGGGCCCTGGCTAAAAAAGGATCGACATAGTCCCCCCTTGGGGCACCAGAGGCCCAATCAATAAGAGCATAACATTCCGCAAAACGCCAGTGGCCGTCAGTAATCATGGGTCATCAACTCCGTATCTTCAGCGGAGCTTCCGGGTCACAAGAAAAAGTGCATCGAAGCCCATACGCTAAGGAATTGTCCTCCCCGCCCAATGCCTACTATGTTGTATCCACAACAGTAAATGACTATAACCGCTAAGTCAAACTAAGCATGCAATTCTATTAGCGATTAATCCTATCGCACGGCTTGTACGTACTGGTGGCCAGTCAATCACGCACGTCCGTGTACTACATGCGACACACAACTTCGTGGTACGATGTGTCAAGGCCAATGAATGCAACACACAAAGTGGTCCCTTAAATCTAGGTTTAATGTGTAAGAAAAATAATACATAGCAAGAAATATAACTGAACAATAAGTTCTAACAGGTTATGCCATGTATCACAGTTTATTTTGCATAAAGAAATAATGAATAAAGCATGAAATATGAGCTAAAATAAATAAATAGTAAATGGCAAGGTGTCTTGTCTGGTAGGACGCCTAGTGTACTGCAATGATCAAGGTGGCACGAACTACGACTTCGGTACAACAACTATGTAAGATGACCTCTAATGTTGGCACGGACAGTTCCATTGGGTCCAGAAGTGTCAAATTGGTTAGGGTGGGCATAAGGTAGTTTAGAATTGGCGAGAGAATAAGAATAATGGGATTAGTTATGGACAAGAGGATAATCGAAGAAAATCGACTAAAATAAGGTATATATGATTTTAGAAACTATTTATAATCCTTAAAAACTATAATTATTAGTTTATATATATATATATATATATATATATATATATATATATATATATATATATATATATATATATATATATTTATATATATTTTATATATATATATATATATATATATATATATATATATATATATATATATTGATAAATACTGGAAAAATATTGAAAATCGATCTGGGCTAAAACTCCATGGTTGTTAAAATATGAGTTTAGGTACAAATTTATATTTTATTATTTACAAATACTTTAGATAAATATTGAAGAGAAAAATACTAAGAATTTATTTCATAATTTGCAAACTACATTTTATGGGTCAACATATTTCTAGGTAATATTAAAAATATAGAAAATTTATTTTGTGTTTTAAAACTAAATATTTAAGTCAAAGCTATTTTTATAAATACTATAATAATATATTAGATTTCTAAATTTATTTACCGATCTCTAATTAAAATATTACAATAATAATAATAGTCATACATGAAAAGCTACACTTATCCCCAATGTCAATAATAAAAATAAATAAATACAATATAAAAATTACTCCAAAACAAACAAATAAATTAAACAACAAAACAATGAAAAAGAAAGAAAGAAAAAGAAAAAGAAAGAAATAATAAAGAAATTAAACATTAGCATTGTGATGGCTCTCTACTCAAGAGAACAGCTGAAGAAAGAAAAAAAAACTTAAGAGGAGGAGAGAGAAAAGGGAATTAGAGAGAGGGAGTGAGAAGGAGAGAGCTGGAAGGAAGGAGAGGAGCGATCGGGAGAGAAGCGGGAGGGGTCGTAGGCGGTTGGTCACGGCGGTCGTGCTAGGCCGGTGAGGCCAGGCGGTGGCGACCGAGAGAGAGACCCAGGGAGAGAGGGAGAGGTTATGGAGCGGTGGCGACGAGGAGGACAGGGCGGCGGGCGGCTCGAGACTACGACGGAGGGTTTGGGGAGTTGATCGAAGCTGATCTGAAGGAGGAGCGCAGTGGAGATCGGCTCACGCGCGGCGACGGCTCAAGGCTGTCGGAGCTGTCCTGCTGGCCGCGGAAGAACGGTGCGGCGGCGCTGCTGGCTCTAAGATCGTCGGCGGCGGGGTGACACTCGGTACGGATCACCGGGCGTAGGCGGCGGCCACGGGAGGTAAGGGTGGTGGTGGTGTGTTTTGGTTTTTTGGGGAGTTTTGGGTTTTCTTTATGTTGGTAGTGACGGCGGCCGTCGGGTAGCCGGGGATGGCCAGATGTCGATGGTGACGGTGGTGTGTTTGTCGATGGTGGCTACGGCGGTGACGGTGACCGCGATCTTAGGGAAGGAGCACGGGCGGGGATTGGTGCGGTTGAGGCTGGAGGGGAGGTCGGAATCAGCAGGTGGAGATAGGGGTGGCGCACAGAGGAGTTGCGGTGGGTGCTGCGGTGGCAGCGGGTGTCGAGGCTGGGTGATCGATGGTGGTGGTTTGGCCGGATATTGGTTAAAGCGTTGGTGATGTTCACGGAGAAGGCGATGGGCAGGCGACGGTGGTTGGGATGAGCCGCGACGGATGGTGGGTCATGTGTCGAGATCGACACGGTGGAGGTGATGATGGCTGGGATTTATCGAGGGTCTATCCGCCGGGTTTGAGAGGAGGTGACGTCGAGGCTGGGCAGAACGCGGTGGTCGGACGCGAAACTCTGTCAACATGGGTAGGCTGGGGAGGCGCTAGGGATTTGAGAATTAGGATTAGATTAGGAACTAGAGATTTGGAGATTTGTATTGTGTCAGGGTTGTCGACACGAGAGAAAATAATGTATATGTAAAAAAAAATAATGGAATAAGAAGGTCACCCGGGGTCGGACCCGAGGCCAATCACGGCTGACACGGAAAGGATTGGAACACCGACACGATGCACTCACATTTGTGGTGGAAATCTGTGGATGGTAGAATTTTTTGGATGAGTACCTCTCCTTATATAGGAGGTGGGAATTCCCAATTGGATAAGGATTATAATTAATTTTAAAAAAACTAGTAGATAAATATTATTTGACTCAAATCGATTTAAACTAATACTTTATAAATCAAATATAAATTTAAATCCAAATTCAAATCCAATTTAAATCTATATAATCTAAACTCAAATTAAATATAAATTCTGTCTTTAAACTATTTAAATTAAATCCATAAAATCTACTCAAAGATTTAATTTGCCACAAAAAAATTTCAAAATATATTTTCTAAAAATACATATAATAATAATTTCGAAAATTACATTATTATTTAAAATAAACTATTAAAATATTTATGAAATACGTACGAAGAATTTTATTTATTATTAATAACTGTATAAATGAAAGACTTTTCATAAATAAAATATATAAAATAATAATTTTGGAAATTTTGGTACGATAGCTAAAATAATTATTATATATATTATTTTGAAACCATAAAATAGAAAAAAAAATATTTTTTTTCAAAAATATGTACGCTCGCACATATTCGCACACGTCGAGCAATTATAAAAAATAAAATTTCGCACGCGATGTACAATAAAACTACGCGACGTACAATAAAAAATTAAAAAATTAGTACCAAATTTATGTAAATAAAAAAATAGTAGAAATTTAGGGGTTTATATATATATATATATATATATATATATATATATATATATATATATATATATATATATATATATATATATATATATACA
>JANAVB010001797.1:872073-902073 GCA_029216955.1 Iris pallida | reverse complement strand
ACTTCACACATACACTGCTTTCTTCCTTCCCTCCTTTATATATATATATATATATATATATATATATATATATATATATATATATATATATATATATATATATAGTTCAAGTTTATTTATATGTTCAAATTGTTCAGATTTTTGAGTCTTCTAAACCTTGCTGTGCTCAGCACTCCCTCACAGCAGCCCTCACCACTTCACACATACACTGCTTTCTTCCTTCCCTTTATATATATATATATATATATATATATATATATATATATATATATATATATATATATATATATATATATATATATAAAGGGAAGGAAGAATATAATATATATATATATATATATATATATATATATATATATATATATATATATATATATATATATATATATATATATATAAGAGAACCAACCATTTTATTCAATAAAGCCGAAGGGCCGAGCTTTTACAAGTATACCATAAGGCGCAAAATGCCGAAGCCTATACACGTATACTGACAAAATAAGAGACAAACAGAAACAAAACTGCTAAGCCGAGGAAAGGAGAGAGTTCCATAAAGCCTATTGGCCATGCCTACAGAGGGTTTTCCGCTTGTAGCATTGGCGAATGGTCTCCCTTTATATATATATATATATATATATATATATATATATATATATATATATATATTTGTTATTGGTATAATATATTAGCCTATGGTTAGTGAATTAGTTTAGAGTTTGACCTATAGGCCTAGTTATGCAAGGTTGACTAGTTAGTTGACCAAAGTCAACTATGGGTCAAACTTGACCTAAAATATGACCAAATGGACTTAAAATGACTTATTAACTTAAGTTTGACCAAACCCTAGATTAATTGACTAGTTGACTTTCGGTTGATCTAGTTTGACTAGAATGGTTGACCCGAGTTGACCAAGAGTTGACTTTGGCCTAGAATGACCTAGAATCATGCAGATTGCATTATAAACTTCATTTATTATATATTAAACACATTTTAACCTATATTGCTCTAAATAGGACTCAGTTACTCCAGTTCAAACATCTGTATTCATCAGTCGCACAGGGTATCAAGCGAGTACATTCTCTGATTGTTCTTTCATTTATTTGATGATTATTGTATTTCAGTTCTAGTTAGTTCTTTTGATTCTCTGTCAACACGAATTAATATTTCTGGATCCACTGCATGCGACACTCACCTTTTTACATGTCTGACCTCTATTTTTGGAATCACTCCACTGGACTCCCTACTGGCATCATCATGTTCTAGCCAGACTTGTACTTTATTTTCATGTCATTTTCTGGATTCACTTGTACTTGTTGGGTGGGAAAATCTTCGAGTAGACATGTAAATAGTCCCAAAAATACTGGAATCACCCCATCTGGTATAATCTGGAATGATTGCGGTCCTACACTTGCCAAGTGTACGATGAGCCATATTTACCCCTAGCGTTTACATGTCGATCTCGATATTTCAAAACACACTGGTCAGTATCATTTTTTGGACTCACACTAGATCACACTTGTCTATGCTATATTATCTGGACTTATATCACCTTTATTCGAGTTCAGTTAGTTTTACTTTTACAATCTCCATTGCCATGCTTTCCTGACTTGTTTAAACTGTCGTTCTACATTACTACCTGTCTAAACTTACCATGTTCATCAATATAACTATCGATAACTACTTTATAGTCTTGGTCATTTACTTAAAATTTCTAGATGAGATGTGCTCGTTCCTTTCCTGACTGGATCGTTGACAAAATTTTATAGATGTTTGTCCTGAGGACACTTGCCCTACTTACTATGGACCATGAGATGGCTTAGCTACTTTGGGCTCCGACTCTCAGAAGTGATCGGAAGACTAGTTAGTAGACTTGGTTTAGTTTTTATGTTTAGAACTTGAATTGTAATAACTTAAGATATTGACTTGTTTGAGATATGTTGGAGATATTATTTAGTAGTTTATATTTTGTTGTTGTTTAATCTTTTAGCTTCTGTGTTATCTTATCATGCTTAGACTGTAATTAAGTTTTACTATATCTATACTTGTCCTCTGTTCGGAGTTGAGATTATGACAGGTATATTATATATTTGTGTGAGTTGTTAGATAGTGACCTAGTACAGCGTTCTACCGTCGATTCTGCGACGTAGGTTGGGCGTTATTACGCACTTGTATCCTTACACTGGGTGCGGATCATGACAGACAGTGTTCCTTTCTCACGTACCCCGTGGACAGAAATGTGCACGATGTAGGGATAGGGCACTACACCATAACAAACTAATAAAAAGTTTCGTCCTCGAAACTTAAGAATAGAACCTACTTCTATGAGAATAATGAAGAAAATATCTCCTTCATCTCCGATTCAAGTTCCCAGGTCGACTCCTCGACCGAATGATTGCTGCAGCGTACGCGGACGAGAGGGATCGCTCAATTCCGTAGCAGTTTATCTTTACGTTCTAAGATTTGGACCGACACTTCAATATATAATAAGTCGGCCTTCATCTCCAGCTGACCAAAATCTACCACGTGGCTTGGGTCGTGCATGTACTTTCGCAACTGAGAGACATGAAAGACATTATGCATACCCGCTAGCGCTGGCAGTAGGACAATCTGATAGGCCACTGGGGTGACTCGCTTGATTATTTCGAACGGCCCAACAAATTTTGGACTCAACTTTCCCTTTGCACCAAACCGGGTTACTTCACGCAAAGGTGATATTTTAAGAAATATGTGATCGCCTTCTAGAAACTCAAGGGGTCGACGATGAATATCCGCATAACTTTTCTGTCGATTCTGTCCAGTATTTAATCTTTCCCGAATGAGCTTGACCTTCTCCACCGTCTGTTCCACCAGCTCCGGGCCAAGAATCTGCCGTTCTTCGACTTTATCCCAGCAAATGGGCGATCTGTACTTTCGGTCGTACAAGACTTCGTACGGCACCATTTACATATTGGACTGATAGCTATTATTGTATGCAAATTCGGCCAATGGTAGATGAACATCCCAACTCGACTTGAAGTCAATTGCACAGAGCCGTAATATATCTTCGAGAATTTGATTCACACGCTCCGGTTGGCCGTCGGTCTGGGATGGTAAGCTGAGCTGAACTGTAACTTGGTAACTAAAGCAGACTGAAGGCTACTCCAGAAGCGCGATAGAAATCGTGCATCCCGATTAGAGATGATGGATACAGGGACTCCATGCAGCCGTACTATCTCGTCAAGATAAATCTGAGCCAGGCAATCAATGCTTCAAGTAACTTTTATGGCAATAAAGTGCGCTGACTTGGTTAATCGATCAACAATGACCCAAATGGCATTATTTTCCCGCGACGTCTTCGACAGGCCAACAACAAAGTTCATAGTGACATGATCCCATTTCTATTCTGAAATGGCAAGGTTCTACATCTCTCCGTCCGGTCTCTGATGCTCATCTTTTACCTGCTGACAGGGCATGCATTGGGACATGAAGAGTGCCATATCTCTCTTCATTCTGTGCCACTAGAAGGTCGTACGGAGGTCCTTATATATCTTTGTGCTGTCAGGATGCAAGATATATTTTGCGTAGTGCGCCTTCGTCTATATTTCTTTACTAAGTTCTGAATCATCCGGAACGCATAGCCGATCCTTCATTCGAAGCATGCCAGTTTCATCTACTGCAAAGTCAGTTGCACTACCCGTTGAAATTTGCTCTCGTACTATCTTCAGGTACGAATCATCCTTCTGAGCAGTCTTGATCTTTTCTCGTAAGCTCGGCTCTAGCTGCAGTTCGCCAACTGCACATCCCTGAATCAAACCCGGAGGTCGATGCCCATCTCTTCTTGGTCATGTTGAAGTCAGCAGACGATGGATAGTGAGGCAATATACTTTCGACTCAGAGTGCTTGCCACAACATTTTCCTTACCCGGCGTATAGTCGATAGTCAAGTCATAATCTTTGATCAGTTCATGCTAGCGCCTTTGCCGCAAGTTCAGCTCCTTCTGCATGAATTGATACTTGAGGCTATTGTGATCTGAATAGATCGCGCACACCACGCCATAAAGATAGTGACGCCACAATTTTAACGGAATCACAATCGCCGCTAACTCCAGGTCATGGGTGGGGTAGTTTTTCTTGTGCGACTTTAGTTATTGGGAAGCAAAAGATATTATCTTATTCCGTTGCATCAGCACACATCCTAAGCCCTGGCCGGACGTATCGTTAAATATTTGGAATCCCTCATTCCCTTCTGGAAGTGCAAGTATCGGGGACGAGACGAGCAGTTGCTTTAACTCCTGGAATGAAGCTTCACCGTCGTCTGACCATTCAAAATCGACTCCTTTCTGGGTGAGGTGAGTCAAAGGCGACGTGATTTTCCTGAAGTCTTTCACAAAGCGTCGGTAGTATCCTGCTAAGCCAAGGAAGCTTCGAATCTCGTCGACTGACGCTGGCCGTTTCTAATCGACAATGACTTCAACTTTATTTGGGTCGACTGTAATGCCTTTGGATGAAATGATGTGTCCGATGAATACGACACTGCTCAGCCAAAATTTATACTTACTCTGCTTCGCATACAACTAATTTTTTGAAGGGTCTGAAGCACGGTCCGCAGATGCTCAGCGTGTTGCCGCTTGTCCTTCGAGTAAACGAGTATATCGTCGATGAAGACTACTATGAACTTGTCGAGGAAGGGTCGAAACACCCAATTCATTAAATCCATGAAAGCAGCTGGGGCATTCGTTAGGCCAAACAACATCACGAGGAACAAGTAATGGCCATATCGGGTGCGAAAGGCCGACTTCGACACATCGTCCGGCTTAATCTTGAGTTGATGATAGTCCGAACGAAGATCAATTTTAGAAAACACCGAAGCGCCTTGCAACTGGTTGAACAAGTCATCTATGCGGGGCAATGGATATTTTTTCAGATGGTGGCTTTGTTTAGCTCTCGGTAGTTGATACGAAGACGCATTGAGTCATCCTTCCTTTGACAAATAACACGGGTACTCCCCATGGCGAGACGCTAGGTCGTATAAATCCCTTATCGAGTAACTCTTGCAACTATACTTTGAGTTCCTTAAGTTCTATAGGCGATATTATATACGAGACTTTAGAGATCGGTCTTGTATCAGAGAATGTTTCAATGGTGAACTCTATCTCTCGATCAGGTGGCATACCAGGTAGTTCGTCAAGAAACACATCTGGGAATTCTTCCACAATGTCGGTCTGATCCATGTTTGAACCATCATGTCTCATGTCTCGAACAGACGCTAAATAGCCTTTACACCCAAAATACAGCATCCTTCGAGCCGATATTTCCGAGATCACCATGCAGGTCGACGATGCCTCACCACACGAATAGCATAATTCAGGCACTCCAGGTATACGAAAGGTGACCGTCTTTTCGGCACAGCCGATGGTTGCATTGCACGGACAAAGCCAATCCATTTCTAGAATGATATCATAGTCCTTAATGTCTAGGACTATCATATCGAGACCTACCTTTTGACTACCTATAGAGATGATTCCGTCGTCGCAGACTAAGTTTGCAAGTAGTGACGTACCCGACCGTATGTTGACACTAAGATTAAGGACTAACGGTGTCACAGAAAATTTGTGTTCGGCGACAAAATCTGCCGATATAAAGCTACGCGTAGCAACTGAATCAAACAGTACACGAGCAGATTTGTTATTAAAATGCAGTATACCTGTTATGATTGTGTCAGATGCGAACGCTTCGTCCCGGGTCATGGCGTAGACGCGGCACTATGTATTGGGGCGACGGTCTTGGCCATTTTATGGCGCGGTCTGTGGAGCCCGAGGTGCTTGGCCTCGGTTTTATTGGTGTTGCGGAGGGTGTTGGTTCGACCCACCTTCAGGACAGTTGTGTGCAACGTGCCCTACTCGACCACACTCGAAGCATGCTCCAATTTCATTAAGCATTCATTAGCCATGTGTCCCACCTTGTGGCAATGATTGCAAACTACTCGGTTCCTTCCCTTGTTTCTGTCTATGTTGTCGTAGTTTGGACGCTTAAGAACATTGTTGCCTCCTGTATTACTATGGCATTTATTATTAGAGAACAGCGTCGGTAGTGGCAGGAGGATACTGAGGCTCTAGGCGGAGGGCATGGTTGAGTGACTCGCCTATCGTTTGATATGTGGGCATAGTCACATGGACAGAAGTTGAAGGCCTCAGGCCTACTTCGAATCTTCGTGCTCGACTCGCCGCCGTCGACCGGTAGACACCAGTAAATCGAGCTAACTTATTAAATTCTGCAACATACTCACGTACTGTCATGTTTCCTTGTTTCAGCTGCATGAACTCGTTCTTTTTCGCCTGGCGGACCACAGCAGGTAAGTACTCGACTTTGAAGGCCTTACGGAACGTAGCCCAGGGGATCGGCACGGTAGAGTCATCGCGGCGGATAGCCTGCTTTTGTACAGCCCACCAGTCGTGTGCGTTCAACCGAAGTTGAAGTTGAGCACAAGCGACTTTTTTTGCCTCATCGATGTAGAGGAGCTTGAAGTTTTCTTCGATCTCGTCTAACATGTCGATCGTAAGGGAAGGGTCTTCGGTGCCGGAGTAGGAAGTACGAAATGCCTTCTTGAAGTTGGTATAGTCGAAGGGGTTATTCTCGGGTGGCGCAAGCTGAGACGAAGGCTCCCCAGGTGTGACTTTGATGGGCCGATTCACGGGTTCGACGGTATGGGTTGCAAATTTCCCATTGGTCACGACTGTTTGCACCAACTGTCATAGCATGTCAAGTTGCCCTTACTGCATCTGGAACTGTACTTCGAACCGGGATTCAAACTGGGCATATCACCTTTCGGACTGCAGGCGCAGCTTCTTGCTTTCTTGTTGGAATATTGCGGTCTGCCTCTGCTGTATTTCGAGCATATGCAGCATCCGCTCCATAGGACTGCCGAAAGGTCCGGCTTTGGTAGGCATCCTCCCTGTTGGGTTGATGGAAGGCTTCGCTTTGTAACTACTCAAGCCGTTGGAAGTGTTCGCTTCGCCCTCTGCCCGAGGTCCTGCAAATCCTGGAGAAAAAGGCAACTCTCGTTAGTTTCAAAAAATGGCTTGGGTTCAGCGTATGGAACAACTCATCTCATCGATACGAGGTCAACGGTTCAGGACTAGAGACTCGAGACTAGAGGTCATGGACGTAAAGTCGTGCTCTGATACCATTATGTCTCGCTCCGATTTCGAAGAATCGATAGTTGTCCCCCGGATGTAATGCCATGCGAACCTAGGTTACGATCGCACAAGGCATAGTCATAAGGTAATCTGAAACACAATATCTAAAATAGAGCGCGGACAAATTGAATAACACATTGAGACATAGAAACTTTGATTTTATTTATAATAGACATCATATATAGACTCTATTACAATCGTGCCGTACGGGCTTTACAACATGAATCGATTATAAAAGGAGTGCGGATGAGATAGCATTCCATATATACATCCCTCATTTACAAGAAAAGTATTCCAGACACCTAGATGCGAGGGATGCCGAGACATGTTCCTTGGACTTGCGGAGAGTCTTCAAAAGTTCAGTGGTGGGGTCTTCGACGCACGGTCGAAGCTTCAAAAGCACGAACGTCGCCTAGCTAGTTGGTGCGTTCTTCCTGATTCCTGGCATCTACAAAGAAAGAGGGTCAGTACGATCATATGTACTGGTGAGTGGCTAATTAAACCTAAGCTCTATATTTTGTTCAAGTAGTTTTATAAAACATGCTAATTTGTGATCTTTCTAACCATCCTGATCGATTCGCATGTTAACATGTTTTGAGCCAAGCATATGAAATTATATATATTGAGCAGTTATCATAATCATTCTGTGTCACGTGCATTAGTTCAAGTAGTGAAAGGGGTGTGAAGGTCACTGACAACATCAAGCCATCTTGGACTATAGCTGGGTTAGACGGCGACCCTTTCGCAGCGGGTTGCGAGCCTGTGCGAAAGTTCCCGAATCACCCATGCCGATGCATGGTTGGCGCTTGCTATACTCGTTCCTGCTGGGCTGAATTTGTTTCTTGGACTAGGCAACCGTTCGAGGAAACTACGACTTATGCATAAGTTGTCCAATGACCGTTTTTGTAGATTCATGAAATAATCTGTCATTTTACTAGAACCTTTAACTTTCTCTTTTGGTATGAAACTGACCATTTTCTTTGAACTTAGTCATTTATGCACTTTAGCCATATCGTTGCGATAAACGTTAATCAATTCATCATTTGGTTTGCATAGGCTAAGTAAATAAGGCATAAGAAAGCAGGCATCAGTTTTTCATGTAAAACAGTTCGATAGCAAGTGTCTCATGAAGAATCGTGCCATAATTTTATTGATTCTACACTATGGCGACAAGCAATTCTTTTGTATTTCATATCAATTTTGAAACAGAGGGTCGAGGCGAAGGAGATCAGCCACTCACCTTAGTCTTTTACTTCATGCGAGGGACTGGTTGTCTATGCTTAGACGTCGCCTACGCGATCACCTGCAATAGCATAAGCAACTGATTAGAATAATGTATTATTCAAGGGATTCGATATGAATACGAAGTTCAAAAACACAAGCCATGAAAACCATCCAAAATATTCACGAAAATGCATTCACAAAAACCAAAGCCAAAGCCAAATCAAGTGCGGCATAAAACCAGAGCAATGGGTGGTCTCTCCAGACTCAGCCGCAGAGCCAATCCTTGAGGCGCAACCCGCTGAATATGGGACTTGATTCCGAAGAAGCCTTTCCATAACAAAAAAATGTTCTTAATTCAATCGTTCCCGTTCGACCGATTCAACCGATCCCGATCTATCGGTCCCGACTGAATCTGTAACGACAGTGTTCTTTTCTCGCGTATCCCGTGGACAAAAATGGGGTACGATGTAGGAACGGGGCACTACATATTATATGTGCAAGATTGAGTGCCCAAACCAAAAATGGAGCCATGTCCAGAGTATTGTTGAAGTAATATGGTTATTTGATAACAAGTTGTCATTCAACATAGCAAGTGATCCAATTTAACCTGATCGAATGAAATGCATAACATATTGAGATTCATTGTCATTTTATTCATGATAAGTTAGATTTAAGGGATTTTTGCTTTATCTATATCATATCAAAGAAACAAGTTGATGACATATTCACTAAAAATTTCTAAATGAACAAAAATTGTATTCAGGACAAATTTTATTGACAAATATTGTAATAGTTTTTCAAATTTTAATTTACTCCAACATTTTTTATAAGTTTTTTTGTTTACTCCAAAATTTAATTTACTCATAAAAAAATCTAATTTTTTCACTTTCATGCAACCAAACGTTATCACATTCATTCCCACATCCTCCAATTTTTTGCGGATGTAAAAAGTAACATTTTTAACCGACATGAAACTGCAATTGAGTCAAATAAAAAAATACTTTCCACTTTTGTAACCAAATGTCCGAACTCGGACGAGTTTACCATGAAACTGTAAACTCGGCCATTCCATGATATGAAACACCCACTGATCACATAAAAAAATGAAATGAATTTCACAACAACAAGCTGCCACCGGCCAACCACAAAAAAAAATCCAAGTGTTGTTGCCAAACATCTTTTTTTTTCTTAATCCAGCACGTGCGGGCTCAGTTAAATCGGGTGTCTCCCCGCACACGATTTTTAGCCGGTCGTCATGTCGCTTCGAACTCTTCGTGCGGATCCTATCTGTACTGTCTTTTTCATCTTCGCCCCACACGTATGCTTCGCGCACTCCGTGCGCTCCCGAGCCCCATGGGACGGCCGACGTCTTTCGATGCCAGAAACTCAACGTCTCGCTTCACCACGACGCCGAAGGCGCCCCCGACGTCTTCACGATGCCTATGATGGCCGATGCTGCCCATCCACCCATTCTATGCGCATGATGCCCTTATGACGTCTTCCCGACGTCCATTGGGTACCGTACGACGGGACGCGTGGTCGACCGTCGTTTATACCCCACTACCAAAATAAGTCATATCAGTGACGCAATTAGTGACGCTTGATCAAAATGTCGCTAAAATTTTACAACTTAGCGACGTAAAAAGTTTACGTCGCAATACGTCACTATTAATGACTATCAGCGACATATTGTGACTACATTTTTTATAACAAAAAATTTTGTCGCAGAAAAGTCAGTGGATGTCGCTATAATTTTATTATCAGCGATGATTAGCGACGTATTACTCTGACGTTGCTAAGTTATTTCTATTATACCGCTCGGGTTTTCCTTTCCTCCCATTCTCACTTGAAAATTTCCTAAAAATATTTTGTCCCCCCCCATGCCGACGACCCCCTATGCTACTTCGCCGCCCCCTCCTCCTCCTCCACCGCTCCTCCGCCTCCACCGAGCTCCTCCTCCTACTCCTCCTATGCCGGCCGCTTGCCTCCACCACCGACCGCCCTCCTCCTCCTTTTCCTCCGTTGTTGCGTGCTCCTCCTCCTCTCCGGGCTACTCCTCCACCGACCCCCTCCTCCTTAACTGCCTACATGCGCCGACCTCCTCCTCCTCTCAGCCTTCCCCTTTCTTGGTCACCCCCAAAATCAGGTAACCCCTAACCATTTCACTACTAGCTATTTGACATGGACATGACACATACACGAATACGACATGAACACATACACTGATACGACACAAACTTAATTCTGACACAAAATAAAGATTTGATGTAAAACAAATAATTAAAAAATTCTAAGTAGTAAAAAATTATTGGAAAATCGAGATCATTATTAAATAGAGTTATATGGTTTTACAATGTTTGGGGTCATTATTAAAAAAAAATTACAAGTCACAGCCTTTACTGACACTGACCCAATTCAGACAAGGTTTGGTGTAAGTATCATGAGAGTATCAGAGAGTCCCAATGTGACAGTAATGTGTGGTAGATCATCTTGTGCATGTGGTGTCACATGTTCCTTTGAAAGTCCCAATGTGATAGTACTGTGTGGTATAGTGTGTAGTGCATAAGTGTGGGTATATGTGAGTGACTGATGTGGGTTAGGTAATGTATGTGTCACTCCCCGATCCTGGAATACGTATTTTAATACGTAAACCGATAAATTGTATTTACCTTGTATTTATACGATATTTATTATGCTGTATTTCTTCATGCATTTCCCAAAAATATTTGATAAAATATTATTTTCTAATTTATTTTCTGTATTTGGGCCTACAGTTTTGGCTCATTTGGGTAACCTATTCTTGGTTCACCAATGGTTCATCATGAACCCTTTGGTTCATCATGAACCCATGGGTCCAAGACCTTTATATATAACTCATCTCATTCTCTCTCCTCTCATTTACTTCCTCTCATTTACTTCCTCCACCAACCAAGGCAAGTACCAACTTGCTCAAGAGATGGATCCATAATTTTGTCATTGATTTCTTACAAAACTATTTGCCAAAACATGTTCTTCTCCTCAATCTATACTAGTTTAGAACTTGGAAATTCCTATTTTGAAGCTTTGATTTTTATAGATCTAGGTTTTAATCATTTTTGGATTTTGCATGGTTTGATCTACTTTAGTTGGATTTTATGGGTTTTTGATGCTTCCATGTGGAAGAGCATTCAGTTTCATCCAAGTTGGAACTTTGGAAATCTGGATTTAGAGTTCGGATGGCCAATTTATGAAGCTTTGAAGTTTTGGGTTCTGCCATGGTGTTCTTGCTGTTTGGAGAAGACAGTGAACAGTGTGCAGAGCTTCTTAGTTCACGCACACTGAGCTACGCGCGCTCTTTAGCGCTGCGTACGTAGACTTAGGTACGCTTCCTGTTGGAAGTGTGTCTCCTGTAGCGTGTGTGACTTTTCACCCACGCTGCTCCCTGTAGCGTGCGTGACTTTTCACACTGCTCTCTCCTTGAGCTTGCGTGACTTTTCACACAACTTTTCCCTTGAGTCTGCGTGACTTTTCACGCAGCACTCTCCCTCGAGTCTGCATGACTTTTTACGCTGCTCTCTCCTTGAGCTTGCGTGACTTTTCACGCACGCTGCCTTGTGTAAGCCTGCGTGACATTTCACGCACGCTGCCTTGTGTAAGCTTGCGTGACTTTTCACCCATGCTGCCTTGTTGTGCGTATACTTTTGATATTTTATTAGATATTATATGCCCATTTTATATCCTTACGCCTTTTGTCCCGAGCATGATATGAGCACTGATGTGACCCCGGAGAACAAAGTGTTCCTACCTGATACATGTACCTGAATGTCCTAGTCCTTGTTCATGATCGACAAATGACTCGTAACTCCACGTGGCGTATTTGTAATGATGCATTACACTAAGGAGGGTAGCACATGTTGACATACTGATTGACATGGGTCCTCACTTAGGGTACTCGTACTAAAGTACGACTTTAGGAGGATAATTATGCAGGCCACAGCAGGAGAGTCCAAGATTTCACCTAGGGTTAAACTAGGCAACTAAATATACTAGATGCATGGGGAGGGCAGAGTCCCGAGATCGTGTTACACCAGTCGCCCTGAGATATTGTCTTGGCGCGCCGGCTGGTCTCCCCGGATACTGTGTCATCCGCAACGAGTGGATGACTGTATCCGATTAATTCCTGCTATATATTACATGTCTTGGCAAGGTGGCCTCACGAGGGACCTGTGCTCCATGACACCTGTCTACGTGAACCCCTGGGTTGGCTAGCCTTGCTGGAAATATACGATCTGAGGATTTTCTAATAACATGACGCGAGGATAACCTCGTCCCACTAGAAACTCGTAGACTTGATTGGCCGTGAAAACGACTTGCTTGTATCCTATTACCTTCCGTGAATAACCGAGGGAAGCGGACTGTCATGGTACGTGATCCAACCCATGTTCTTGTTTGATTGTTGGGTTGGTTATCGTACTATGACAGGCTGTGGACCGAAGTTATGAACGGAAGACTTATTCTGGTTGTGAAGTGCTACTTCTGTGAATGACTGAGGAACATGGACTATCATGGTACATGATCCAACCCATGTTCTTGTTTGATTGTTGGGTTGGTTATTGTGCTGCGATAGGCTATCGACCGAAGTCACGATCAGGAGATTTTATTGTTTATACCTTTTAACTTATGTGAAAGTTATAGAGTACGACACGTCCTGACTCCATGCGGCACCTTTTGTCCTTGTTTGGTTGTAAGGGTGCCATATGGGTTCGAAGATGTTGCGCTACTCTATAATCGTAGCATAGGTATTACTATTATCAATCATTCTATTTAAATGGGTTTTTAATCTTCACTCTTGTGCCCCTTTGGCGGTACTTGCTACTCGGGGCTGACCCCGCTGGTTTTGTTTGGCCAGATCTCGTAGCAGAGCCAGAGGACACGATCTTCCTCCCTGACATCCATGGTGCATACTAGGAGCATGGCGGTTCGGGGACTCGAGTGGGTTTCTTCTCCACCACTCCTGCTTATACTTTTGCGGCGTTTAGCCACCGGCACCTGTTAGCCGGATTACTTGATATTTTGTGTCAGTATATCATTGTAATTAAACAGACTGCAGCTGTGTATAATTTTGTACTCCTGACTCTCTGAGATAGCTAAATTATAAAGCTAGTCTCTCATGACCATTTTGATGAAGCGTCGGGGACGCCTTACTGCTTTATCTTTAATGTTCATTTAATTGCTGATGTGATTTGAGTGATTGAGACATAGAACTCTGTGGGACCATAGGAGACTTGATTGTAGCATGTACCCCCTAGTCTCTCGACAGCCACGATCGCCGTATGACGTTACGTACCTCATATGGAGTAGCTGGCCTAGTCCGTCTCCGTATTTCGGTACTGGGGCGTGACAAGGTTTTAGTGGTGGCCCATGCAGGTCTGATTTTCAGACTTGTGGGGTATTGCGAATTATTATGAGTCTCAATCAAAACTTGTTCCCCTTAAAATTCTGTTTCGAATACTCTGTCCTTGCCTTGATCTCTAACCTGACTTACATCCTCGAAATCTTCCTCGTTCGGACTTGATAATCTTATACCTTTCTCTATAGGGGTGCTTCATTCTCAGTAGCGGGTGAGGCCCATAAGGAAGAGCAACAAGAGCATGGCTCGACTGGGCAGCAACAGGGGAGAGAACCTTCTCCAGGGCAGGCACGAGCAGAAGTAGAACCAGAGGCAGTACAGCCGCAGGTTATTGAAACTCCTGCAGCACCAGCAGCGACGGCAGTACCAGACGCCGTAGCACTCCTGGAGATCATCCGGGGGTTTCTTGTCACTAACCAACAGCAACAGACTCGGCAGCAGGAGCAGAACGTGTTGCTGAACCAAGGGATTCAGTTAGCTCTTGAGAGGAGTGTCGGGGCTGACTCGGGAGCATCAGGAAGGTTCCGTCGCTTGAACCCGAGGTATTTTGATGGCACGGAGGATGCCATCACTGCGGATGCCTGGATTCAAGACATCGAAGCCATTCTTGTGGCAGCCAAGGTTCCAGATGATGAGAAGGTTGATCAGGTCAAACTGGTACTTCAGGATCTTGCCCGCGACTGGTGGGCATCAGAAGAAGTTGGTGCAAGATGCCCTGTTCGTTGGACCACCTTCAGTGACAGATTCAAGGCCAAGTATTTTGGCGTAGTAGCTCGATATGAGCTCCAGCAGAAGTTTATCAGTCTCAAGCAAGCAGGCAAGACCGTAGATGGGTATGTAGCAGAGTTCTGCAGATTGTGCCGTTTCGCACCAGCAATGGTGGCAACAGAGCCAGAGAAAGCTATGAGGTTCCAGCAGGGACTCCATTTGGAACTATTACAGCTTGTGGAAGGACACGACTACCAGACGTTCGACGTTGTTTTGATGGCAGCCCGGAGGCACGAGCTTACCCAGCAGAGGTTGGCATCGAGGACAGGAGGTCAGAAGAGATCTCATTCCCAGGTTGGAGGAGGAGCAATACAGCGAACATCGGCACCAGCACCCGGTGTACGTATTCATGAGGCAGGAGCGCCACGGAGGACGGCCGTGTCAACTAATACAGCGCCAGTTCGGCGTCAGGGAGCACCCCAGGGCTATACATTCTGTGGGAAGGCAGGGCACACGAGGGAGGTGTGCCGGTCAGCAAATGTCTTATGCTTGAGGTGTGGTAGTTCAGACCACCGTATCTCCACTTGTCCTATGATGCAGAGGCCAGGAGGGCCAGCTCAGCAGTTTCCAGCATTGCCAGCTCCAGTGGCAACCCCGAGTGGAGGGCCAGTATTAGCAGTAAGGCCCCTAGCCCAGCATCTACCAACGCAGGCTCAGATGTTCCGCCAGGCACAGGAAGCTGAAGGCCCTCAGAGGCAGCAACAGCATGGTCGAGGAAGGCCGCAACAAGGGGCTCCGCGGGGCCAGGCTCTCACATTGACCTTGGGAGAGGCTCTAGCGTCTAGTGACGTGGTGGCAGGTAAAATTCTCGTCACCTCATTTCCCGCTGTAGCATTATTTGATTCAGGCGCTACTCATTCATTCATCTCTGCACAATATGCTACACGGATTGGATTAGAGTTTGAGGCATTGCTGGAGAGGATGGATATACTCACCGGCAATGGGCTCGTAGAAGTTAGCAGAGTGCGCTTTTCATGTCCGGTGGAGGTGTGTGGGCATTTATTGCCCGCATCATTGATTGAATTCCCTATGGAGAATTTTGATGTTGTTCTTGGCATGGACTGGTTGAGAGACTGTCATGCGACAATTGATTATAGAGGAGGTAGGGTCATATTCAGCGTTCCTGGGATGGAGCAGTTCATCTTTACTCGAACCCTGAAGAATCAGGCCGAAGGCGTCATCTCAGCAGCAGTGTCAGAGCCAGGACAGATTCCGAGAGTGGTCGAAGATTTTCTCGACGTCTTCCCTAATGAGCTCCCAGGGATACCCCCAGTCAGAGAGGTAGAATTTAGCATTGAGTTGAACCCTGGAACGAGGCCTATTGCAGACAGAGTTTACAGAATGTCGCCGTCAGAACAGGATAAGTTGTATCAACATGAAGAAGAGTTGAAGTCTAAGGGATTCATCCGAGACAGTAAATCGCCCTGGGCCGCGCCAGTGATTCTAGTTCCCAAGAAGGATGGGTCGACGAGGATGTGCATCGACTACCACAAGCTGAATGCAGTAACAGTGAAGAATAAGTACCCGCTACCAAGGATTGATGACCTGTTTGACCAGTTGAGCAAGGCCAGTGTCTTTTCCAAGATCGATCTTCGGTCGGGATACTATCAAGTAAGAGTCCGGGAGCAAGACATATCGAAGACAGCATTCAGATCTAGATATGGGCATTATGAGTTTTTAGTAATGCCCTTTGGACTAACCAACGCCCCCGCAGTATTCATGGATTTAATGAACCGCATCTTTTTGCCGTATTTGGATAAATTTGTGGTGGTGTTCATAGATGACATTCTTGTCTATTCCAGCAGTGAAGAGGAGCATAAGAAACATCTTAGGACTGTCTTACAGACATTGAGGGAGTATCAACTTTATGCGAAGCTTGACAAGTGTGAATTCTGGTTAGATCATATTTTGTTCCTGGGGCATGTAATTTCTGGGGCAGGAGTGTCAGTGGATCCGAAGAAGATTGAGGACGTAGAGCATTGGCCAGTCCCGAGAACGGTTGCAGAAGTGCGAAGTTTCTTAGGACTAGCTGGTTACTACAGAAGGTTCGTGGCGGACTTTGCCAAGATCTCGGCGCCCTTAATGCGTTTGACGCACAAGGATGTAGAGTTTGTTTGGTCAGCTAGCTGTCAAGCGTCATTTGAAGAATTGAAGAAGAGATTGATCTCAGCCCCGATCTTGACGCTTCCAGTAGGAGCGGGAGGCTTTACAGTATACTGTGATGCATCTGGGAAGGGTCTTGGATGTGTATTGATGCAGCACAGAAAGGTGATAGCATATGCGTCTCGGCAGCTTCGAGACCATGAGAAGAATTACCCGACTCACGATTTGGAGTTAGCAGCTGTGGTGTTTTCACTCAAGTTGTGGAGGCATTATTTATATGGAGATCGGGTAGAGATCTATACTGATCATAAGAGTTTGAAATACGTATTCACGCAGCAAGATTTGAACATGAGGCAAAGAAGATGGTTAGAACTGCTGAAGGATTTTGATTTAGATCTTCAGTATCATCCAAGCAAGGCGAATGTAGTTGCAGATGCACTGAGTAGGAGAGACAGTGCCTTTATCTTGATCTCGCAGAAGCATATTCTAGAAGACCTTCAGAGTATGGGAATCGAAGTAGTTTTGCCAAGGGATATAGGAAGAATGACCAGTATGCAGATTCAGTCAACCTTAGTAGAGAGGATAAGGGCAGCACAAGCAGGAGATCCACAGACTCAGAAGTTGCGGTCGGAGTGTGAATCAGGCCGTAGGAAGGAGTTAGTGATTCATGAAGATGGTACGCTCAGGTTTGGAAATAGACTCTGTGTACCGAGTGGAGACCTTCGGCAAGAAGTTTTGTCCGAAGCTCATAGTTCTATTTACTCCATTCATCCAGGAGGAACGAAGATGTATCGAGATATCAGGCAGTTCTTTTGGTGGAATGGCATGAAAAGAGAGATAGCAAGATTTGTATCCAAGTGTCTGGTATGTCAGCAGGTGAAAGCCGAGCAGCAGAGACCAGCAGGGTTGCTACAGCCGCTTCCTATCCCAGAATGGAAATGGGAGCACATCACGATGGATTTTGTGACCGGTTTACCTAGATCCCCAGCTGGCAAGAATGCAGTCTGGGTAATAGTAGATCGACTCACGAAGGTCGCTCATTTCCTTCCCTTCCGAGTTGGACAGACTACTGAGCAGTTAGCAGAAATGTACATGAAACAGATAGTAAGGCGGCACGGTGTTCCAGTTAGTATAGTATCAGATCGGGATACGCGGTTTACTTCCCATTTTTGGCGGAGCTTGCACCAAAGTTTGGGAACCAAGTTAAGATTCAGTACTGCTTATCATCCACAAACCGACGGGCAATCAGAAAGAACCATTCAGACATTAGAAGAAATGCTACGGGCGTGTACCTTAGATTTTGGCGGATCTTGGGAGGATCACCTTCATCTAGTGGAGTTCTCCTATAACAACAGCTATCAGGCTAGCATTCAGATGGCCCCATTCGAAGCATTGTACGGAAGAAAGTGCCGGTCCCCTTTGGCATGGGACGACATCGGAGAACGGAAGTTGTTGGGACCAGAGATGATCACGCAGACTGTGGAGATAGTTAAGTTGGTCAGAGAGCACCTTCGAGTTGCACAGGACCGACATCGTCATTGGGCAGATCAGCATCGTAGGCCTCTAGAGTTCAGAGTTGGCGACCAAGTATTTCCGCGGATTTTGCCTACTCGGGGTATCACCAGATTTGGAGCCCGAGGAAAGCTTAGTCCAAGATACGTTGGTCCTTTTAAGATTCTTGCTCGGGTAGGCGATGTGGCTTATCGACTTGCCCTTCCGCCTTCGTTAACTGGCATACATGATGTGTTTCATGTGTCCCAATTACGTGGGTATGTCCCGGATCCGAGTCATGTCCTCGATCATTCTGAGTTAGTCGTTGGTACCGACCTAACTTACGAGGAACAACCCGTATCTATTTTAGACCGGCGAGAGAAGGTACTCAAGAATCGGACGATAAGCCTTGTCCGTGTTTCTTGGAACCATCACTCTCCGGAAGAGTCAACCTGGGAGCGCGAGGACGAGATCAGATCTCGGTATCCGTATTTGTTTGACTAATAAGGTATATTTTTGCACCTTATTGACACGATTCCATGCTTATCTGCACCTGCTTGTTTTGCACTTTGTGATGTATGATAATGACTGCTATGATAGTTAACCTGTATATGATTATGCCCTGCTTGCCCTGAATTCACTATCCTGTCTTGGCTGGAATTCCGAGGACGGAATTTTTTTTTAAGAAGGGTAGAGATGTCACTTCCCGATCCTGGAATACGTATTTTAATACGTAAACCGATAAATTGTATTTACCTTATATTTATACGATATTTATTATGCTGTATTTCTTCATGCATTTTCCAAAAATATTTGATAAAATATTATTTCCTAATTTATTTTCTGTATTTGGGCCTACAGTTTTGGCTCATTTGGGTAACCTATTCTTGGTTCACCAATGGTTCATCATGAACCCTTTGGTTCATCATGAACCCATGGGTCCAAGACCTTTATATATAACTCATCTCATTCTCTCTCCTCTCATTTACTTCCTCTCATTTACTTCCTCCACCAACCAAGGCAAGTACCAACTTGCTCAAGAGATGCATCCATAATTTTGTCATTGATTTCTTACAAAACTATTTGCCAAAACATGTTCTTCTCCTCAATCTATACTAGTTTAGAACTTGGAAATTCCTATTTTGAAGCTTTGATTTTTATAGATCTAGGTTTTAATCATTTTCGGATTTTGCATGGTTTGATCTACTTTAGTTGGATTTTATGGGTTTTTGATGCTTCCATGTGGAAGAGCATTCAGTTTCATCCAAGTTGGAACTTTGGAAATCTGGATTTGGAGTTCGGATGGCAAATTTATGAAGCTTTGAAGTTTTGGGTTCTGCCATGGTGTTCTTGCTGTTTGGAGAAGACAGTGAGCAGTGTGCAGAGCTTCTTAGTTCACGCACACTGAGCTACGCGCGCTCTTTAGCGCTGCGTACGCAGACTTAGGTACGCTTCCTGTTGGAAGCATGTCTCCTGTAGCGTGTGTGACTTTTCACCCACGCTGCTCCCTGTAGCGTGCGTGACCTTTTCACCCACGCTGCTCCTTGTAGCGTGCGTGACTTTTCACGCTGCACTCTCCTTGAGCTTGCGTGACTTTTCACACAACTTTTCCCTTGAGTCTGCGTGACTTTTCACGCAGCACTCTCCCTCGAGTCTGCGTGACTTTTCACGCTGCTCTCTCCTTGAGCTTGCGTGACTTTTCACGCACGCTGCCTTGTGTAAGCCTGCGTGACTTTTCACGCACGCTGCCTTGTGTAAGCTTGCGTGACTTTTCACCCACGCTGCCTTGTTGTGCGTATGCTTTTGATATTTTATTAGATATTATATGCCCATTTTATATCCTTACGCCTTTTGTCCCGAGCATGATATAAGCACTGATGTGACCCCGGAGAACAAAGTGTTCCTACCTGATACATGTACCTGAATGTCCTAGTCCTTGTTCATGCTCGACAAATGACTCGTAACTCCACGTGGCGTATTTGTAATGATGCATTACACTAAGGAGGGTAGCACATGTTGACATACTGATTGACATGGGTCCTCACTTAGGGTACTCGTACTAAAGTACGACTTTAGGAGGATAATCATGCAGGCCACAGCAGGAGAGTCCAAGATTTCACCTAGGGTTAAACTAGGCAACTAAATATACTAGATGCATGGGGAGGGCAGAGTCCCGAGATCGTGTTACACCAGTCGCCCTGAGATATTGTCTTGGCGCACCGGCTGGTCTCCACGGATATTGTGTCATCCGCAACGAGTGGATGACTGTATCCGATTAATTCCTGCTATATATTATATATCTTGGCAAGGTGGCCTCACGAGGGACCTGTGCTCCATGACACCTGTCTACGCGAACCCCTGGGTTGGCTAGCCTTGCTGGAAATATACGATCTGAGGATTTTCTAATAACATGACGCGAGGATAACCTCATCCCACTAGAAACTCGTAGACTTGATTGGCCATGAAAACGACTTGCTTGTATCCTATTACCTTCCGCGAATAACCGAGGGAAGCGGACTGTCATGGTACGTGATCCAACCCATGTTCTTGTTTGATTGTTGGGTTGGTTATCGTACTATGACAGGCTGTGGACCGAAGTTATGAACGGAAGACTTATTCTGGTTGTGAAGTGCTACTTCTGTGAATGACTGAGGAACATAGACTATCATGGTACATGATCCAACCCATGTTCTTGTTTGATTGTTGGGTTGGTTATTGTGCTGCGATAGGCTATCGACCGAAGTCACGATCAGGAGATTTTATTGTTTATACCTTTTAACTTATGTGAAAGTTATAGAGTACGACACGTCCTGACTCCATGCGGCACCTTTTGTCCTTGTTTGTTTGTAAGGGTGCCATATGGGTTCGAAGATGTTGCGCTACTCTATAATCGTAGCATAGGTATTACTATTATCATTCATTCTATTTAAATGGGTTTTTAATCTTCACTCTTGTGCCCCTTTGGTGGTACTTGCTACTCGGGGCTGACCCTGCTGGTTTTGTTTGGCCAGATCTCGTAGCAGAGCCAGAGGACACGATCTTCCTCCCTGACATCCATGGTGCATACTAGGAGCATGGCGGTTTGGGGACTCGAGTGGGTTTCTTCTCCACCACTCCTGCTTATACTTTTGCGGCGTTTAGCCACCGGCACCTGTTAGCCGGATTACTTGATATTTTGTGTCAGTACATCATTGTAATTAAACAGACTGCAGCTGTGTATAATTTTGTACTCCTGACTCTCTGAGATAGCTAAATTATAAAGCTAGTCTCTCATGACCATTTTGATGAAGCGTCGGGGACGCCTTACTGCTTTATCTTTAATGTTCATTTAATTGCTGATGTGATTTGAGTGATTGAGACATAGAACTCTGTGGGACCATAGGAGACTTGATTGTAGCATGTACCCCCTAGTCTCTCGACAGCCACGATCACCGTATGACGTTACGTACCTCATATGGAGTAGCTGGCCTAGTCCGTCTCCGTATTTCGGTACTGGGGCGTGACAGTATGCATACATACATAGATAATGTGTGTATGCATAGAGTGCGTTAGAATGTGACAGTTGAATGTCTTCCTGTGATAATATATCCTATAGTGTGTGTGTCTTACCTATGATTGTATGTTTGCCACCCATATAATGGAGTTTGAAACTGGAGTTGTCCACATGTCTTTAAGTTTGAAATCATATCTTCATGCTATTACTTTTGTAAACCTTTGAACAATAGGCATGTATCTATCTTACGGATGTATCTAAAAATGGATATTGATTACTATCTGCGGTATTGTCACGACCCCTACCCAAATTGTTGGGCCGAGCCGAGTTATGTCCAGCCTACGCTTGAGTTATAGCATAGTAAGCTAATTTTTTTTAAATAAACAATATAAGATCAAAGTGCGCTAAAAGTTCCATTTGTCATATTGAAGAGATCATCACAAACACAAAATCATCTAGAATACGAATATGTTCAAAATATATAGCCAAAATGTAAAACTGGATACAGGTCCAGTAACAAAATACATAGTTTAAAACAGTTCTGCTCTCAAAAGTCCTGAGCAACTAAAATAACAAACTAGACGAATTTTCTCGCAGGTACATCCTCGTGGGGTAAAGCCTGATCCTCAAAAGGTGACCCCATAATAGGAATCACATAGCAACTCCTCTTCGGTAAGTATACGTACAATATTATCCTGTCAGGACGGGAGCAAGTACTGATTCTACAAACTAAATATACGGAGCATGGAATGAAACAGAGATGTAATAACAGGAAATCATGGCATATCACAATCTATCATGGCAAGGATACATTTCTAATGGCAACATATGTATATATAATATTTTAAAACTGGAGCATGGACGTGATCGTCAATAGGTGTACAATGTATTGTAGCACATGTAAATAAAATGTACTTTCGTACAAGTAAAAAGGCGATAGATGTACATACGCCGAAATACAGCTGGATAAGTACCTACGGCAAGATTTGCATATAGAATGCGACCTTTCTCGGGTTCGATAGTTGGGGCATGATCACGTACTTAGCTATCAGTTTTCCATAACCCAAGGATTAACATGTGAGAGATACTAGGAGCAGTATAAAGCATGTGAAGATATGACTTGCAGTTCAAGGAACAGTATTTTAATATGATTCATTCACAGTTTATTTTCATATGCAGTAAATAAAGTTTGTAGGGGTACTTGCCTTGTACAAAGCAAAGGTATGAATACAAAGCTATAGGTATCCAGTGTCCTGTCACTGTCAAAAAGGATATACAATCTCTGTTTTTATACTAAGCTCAACACTAGGACACTAGTATCGTGACACGACTTTCTAACTGGACACCTAGCCAAATGACGACTTTAGCATAGGAGACCAACATGGGGTGACACAATACCTAAACCAACTTTCTATGGTCTCTATACTAAGGTAGGGTAAGGTAATTCCAACACAAAAATATCCCAAAATCACACATAACTTCACAAGACATAATTATTTAATTAATAAATCAGACTGTACACTGTGTTCCAATAATTATTAAGATAGGCAAAAAGCAAAAATATAAATAAAATAAAGTACCAAAATGATCCTTTTTAATTATATAAATTTATACTAATTTTTTTGGATTTATAAACTACTATAGATATTTATTAAAAATCAGTAAACATAAATACTTTGAAAATGAGTTCTGTTTTTCTATTTTTATAAAATGGCAAGAATAGAAATTAAATCCTGGAAAAATTATATTAAATTAGAAAAATTAACATAGTATTTAAATAAAAATTTTCTAAGATTTTGACAGCATTTATATACTGTCTAAAAATTCAAATACAGCAAGGTACAGTTTCTGAAAATAAATAATTAATTACTTAATATATTTATCCACGTATACGAAATTGAACCGAAGTCCAGATACGGGAACCAAAGTCATGAATCAAGTCCGATGTGACTCGTATAGGCCATGAATGTATTTAGACTCATTTAAGTCCACAAAACCCATGCTAGGTCTGGACTTAAATGACCTTAATTAACAGAACATATAAAAATACGAAATTAAATATATATTGATATATGTATATTTAAAATATTATAATAATATTTTAATGCAGCAAAATATACTTAGCCATAAAATTTACTGTTAATAAAATAACATTTAAATTTACATATATTAAAATATAGCACAAAAATATATATATATATATATATATACATATATATATATATATATAAATATATATATATATATATATATATATATATATATATATATATATATATATATATATAAAAAAATATATATATATATATATATATATATATATATATATATATATATTTATATATTTATATATATATATATACTCACCCTCCCGGACATTGTGTACTCGCAGGACTCCCCTGTGCCTCTGGTCCCCTTCTCAGACTCGGAATTGACCTCTCTGTCATCCTTATTTCCCCACACTTTTATCCTTAAAATTTCCACTGGCTGCCCCAAACTCTCCAAGGTGCAGGAAACGATTGCCAGTTGGAAACTCTCGGCGGATTACCGAGTGGCACCCCTCGATCCTAAACATATTCTTCTCTACCTCTCCTCCGACCCCGACCACAGGACAGTCTGGTCCAAAGGCACTTGCAAAGTCAATTTCCACCAGATGAAAATCATCAAGTGGTCTCCAAGCTTTAGCACCAGAGAAAACTCAGCGTTGGTCGCCGCCTGGGTAACCCTTCCTAATTTACCCCTTATTTGCTTTGTTCCAGCAGCACTGAGGCGTATCGCCAATTCGTTCGGCACGTACGTAGCGTTGGCGCTAGAGACGAGCAATCTCACCAAGGTCCACTATACCAAAATCTGTGTCGAACTCGACCTCAACTCCGAACCTCCCAATTTTATTACTATAGAGCTCGACAACCAGATCCACACCCAACAAATCCTATACGACAACCATATTTTGTTCTACAACCACTACAATTTGAGAGGTCACCTCCCAAAGCACTGCCACCGTCTTCACCCTGAACTCAAGAAGAAAACAGCCCGAAAAGACTGCGTGCAAGCTGAGGGGAGGACACCTATGCCACCCCTTCTACCCTTTCTGAACTCGCACTAGATTCCATTCCAACGACGGCAAGTCAGACAAAAGCGAGCCCCCCAGCAAAGCTTTGGTCCCCTTCAACTCCCAATCTCTCACTCTCTCCAACCAATTCGACGCTCTAGATTCGGGAGACACGGATGATCCGTTGGAGATGGCATGTCCACTACCCGCTCTCGCCATCACCGAAATAGCACCCAACCCCCCTAACTTGGAGGTGGTAGAGGCAATCACCGTCACTAGCGATGCTGATCAACACCGCACCATCGAAGACCAAGTTGAAGAAGCACTTGCTATCCTCGGGCCCGACCAAGCTCGGAGAGGAGTTCATGTTCAAGCCGCTGGCTACCCACTCCAGCAAACTTTGCTACAGATTGGGAATCCCAGCGATTCCCTAGCCATCCGCTCTGAGAAGCCCAACTTAGATTCCGCTGGGGAATTAATAGACCCCGCGGACGACCCGCCAACCCCGAATAAGTCAGTAGCATCAACCTCACGTGGGGACAGCGTCAGGATTGGCATTGCGAAACCACAACCATCCAAACCAGATCCGCCGCCAAGCGGAACAAAAAACCCTCCCACAACTCCATTAATGCTTAACATCCTATCTTGGAATATCCGCGGCCTAGCGAACAAACCCACTTTAAGGAGAATTTCCAGCCTCCAAAAAATTTACAAGATCGATATCCTCATTATTCTCGAACCCAAAATTTCCGCCAAAAGATTAAAATCTATCCATATGCAGTTGGGCTTCCCCACGACTATAGCTGGCAGAAACGATATCTGGATCCTCAGCTCAAAGGACGTCAACATCGGGGTCATCCAGGACTCCAGACAGGCCCTTACCTGCTGGTTAGAACACCCCATGCTCCCTGAGCGAGCCATCCTATCTGCGGTCCACGGTAGCTGTGATATTGCTGAGCGAAAACACCTCTGGAACGATCTTCTTGACATCCACCTCCACCACACCAACCATCCTTGGCTTTGCATTGGAGACTTTAACGCAATCACCTGCAAAGTAGAAAAAATCGGAGGTAGGCCCCCACCCACTTCGGCCATGCAAGACTTCAACAACTTCATCTTTAATTCCCATCTCGCCTCCCTCCAGTTTACCGACAACGCTTTCACCTGGTGCAACATACAGGAAGGGAAACGTCGTCAATACTCCCGCCTGGACAGGGCCCTCATGAACGTCAAGTGGCACAAAATGGGGATTAACACCCATCTATCCCACCTCAACTCCTCTGAATCTGACTACGCCCCGCTGCTGGTCGAAATCAAAAGCAATACTAATCCATTCAAAAAGAATTTCCAATTCCTCGACTTTTGGACCGAATACCTCCAATTTTTGGGCATCGTTGCGGAAGCTTGGAATCGTGAGAAATCCCCCAATCCCCTCATCCGGGTGAGCAACAAGCTCAAAGCAACGAGGAAAGCCCTGTCCAGTTGGAGCAAACTGGCCTACGGGGACATTTTTCAAGCAGTTCGGGTTGTTGAGGACCATGTCACCCGTGCCGAAGCCACTTTCGCAGCGGATCGTTCTCCGGCGGCCAGGACAGCCCTGAACCTCACCAAGGCCATGCTTAAATTCAGACTAAAAGTGGAGACAGAATTCTGGAAGCAGAAAGCGAGGTTAAAATGGGACAGCGAGGGGGACAGAAACTCGAAACACTTCCACGCTTGCGTCAACGGACGCGGACAGAAGCTCGCGGTTCACCACACTACGGACGAGAATGGGAATATCCTAAAAGACCATAAGGAAATCCAAGCGGCCGCTGCGAATTTCTACTCCAAATTATTCTCTAATAAAACGGTTCACAAAGATAGATCCTTCCTGGACCAAATCTCCCTTCTCATTAAAGACACCGATAACGCCCAGTTGGAGCGTCCTCCGACTGAACAGGACGTGAAAGACGTTGTGTGGGCGCTGAACGAACACAGCGCACCAGGCCCGGACGGCTTTTCGGGGGTCTTCTTTCGTAACTACTGGGATATCATCAAGCAGGACATCACCGAAGCGGCTATCGCATTCTTCGAAGGAGCCACTTATCCCAAAGCCATCTCTAGTGCCAAGCTGATCCTGATCCCAAAAAAAGAAAATCCGGAGTCCTTTCGGGACTTTCGACCCATCAGTCTCTGCACCTTCACCAACAAGATTATCTCCAAGATCATTGCCACCAGAATGGCAAGCATTCTACCCAAAATCATCTCCGAGGAACAAAGCGGCTTCGTTCGGGGGAGGAACATCCAGGACAATATTATGCTGGCCCATGAGTTAATCACCTGCATGAAGTTTCCAGCAAGAGGGGGCAACATCGTCGTCAAAATCGACATGGAGAAAGCTTATGACAGACTGGATTGGCAATTTATGATCTGGGTCTTCAGGGCATTCGGATTCTCGAAATCTTGGACCAACACCGTATGGAGATCCATCAGTAACTCGTGGTTCTCCACAGTTATTAACGGCCAAACAGAAGGATTCTTCAAATCCAGCCGAGGAGTTAGCCAGGGCGACCCTCTATCCTCCACTATCTTCATCATAGTAGCAGATACGCTGAGTAGGAACCTTAACAACATGGTCAACACTCCGAACTTCCAGCACTATCACACATCCAGCGGATGCCCTATCATCATCCACCTGGCTTTTGTCGATGATTTACTCATATTCTCGGCCGGAGAAGTTGGAGCGATGGATGTGGTCCACAACACTCTGCAGAGGTACTCTAGATGTTCAGGCTAGAAGATCAATCATCTATGCCCACCACAACATTAAAAGAGAGCAGGCCATCAGTCTATCCAACTTAACATCATTCTCTGTAGATCATCCACCGTTCAACTACCTCGGTTGTCCCCTTGGGTACAGGAGATCCAACGTTACCATATTCGAGAACTTGATCGCAAGAATCAGGAACAAACTCGAAGGGTGGCATAAAGCTACATTTTCCCCAGGCGGCAAGATGATCCTCATCAAATACGTGCTCACCTCCATCCCAATCCATACTCTGGCAGCGTGCTCCCCGCCCAAGAAGGTTCTTTCTTCGATCGAGCAGATCTTTTGTAATTTCTTTTGGGGTCACAGCGACGGTCATGACAAGCACCACTGGGCGAGTTGGGACTCTATGGCCCAACCGACCGAGGAAAGAGGTCTCGGATTTACCAAACTCACTCACATCGTAAATGCCTTCTCGATGAAATTGTGGTGGAATCTCCGCACGAGCAAGAACTTATGGACCAGGTTTATGAAGGCCAGGTACTTCAAGCACATCCACCCTTCAACGGCCTCTGCCAATAGCAGATCCTCTGCAGCTTGGCACCGTATCCTGATCGGACGTGACCTCGTCGAGCCCGCAATGAGACTCCACCTCGGGGACGGCGGCTCGGATCCCTTTCAGGAGAGATGGATTGGGGATAGATTGATCCCGAGTACCACGGTAACCCCCAGAGACAGTAGGATCAGAGACCTGTGGAGCACCAGCACTAACGACTGGGACTGGGATAAGATTCACGAATGGTCCGGTAACGCTACCGTTGACAGCATCTGACGGCACAGATTAGCCTTGGTACCGCGGCCGATGCGCTGAGGTAGACGCTCGAGGCCGACGGTACGTTCTCGGTAAAGTCGACGAGGATGGCTGTCCGGGGGATCGAGCAGCCGCATCATACCTTAGTCAGCTATTGGCATACATGCATTCCTATGAAGTGGTCCTTCCTTATGTGGAGAGTCATTAAAAAGAAACTGCCCACCGACGAGATCCTCAACAACATGGGGATTAGCTTAGCTTCTGCCTGCACGTGCTGCGACGACCGTCAGATGGAGACCATAGACCACATCTTCTGTCAGGGGAACCTGCCAGGCACTATCTGGAGGACCCTTAACCAGCTCTACAACATTGTTCCGGATGGTGGACGCTTCCACGATCTGGCGGCCTCCTGGGGTTTGGCTTCCCACGGCCACCAGATCGTCGCAGCGATCGCAACATGGGCGATTTGGAAGAATCACAACAACACGAGATACGAAGGCCACCAATACTCAGCCGACCAGCTCATCCGGAAAATCTTCCGCCAATGCCGCAAACGGAGCACCCTTTGCTCCCACAGTCCGAGAGCATTCTGGTACTCGATCCACCCTAGCTCTTAGTGGTCGAGTTGTCCCGCCCCCTCTTCGCCCTTTTTGTTAGTATACTTGTATAGGCTTTCTTTTTAGCCCTGTATACGTGGTTAGGCCTCGGCATTTTGAGCCTTGATTAATAAAATGAGGAGATTCTTTCACAAAAAAAAAAAAAATATATATATATATATATATATATATATATATATATATATATATATATATATATATTATTTTTTTATTTTTTTAACAAACAGACATTTTTATTGAAAATAAGAGGTGGCTCGTAGAGAGCATTACAGCAGTTTGCAGGAGCGAAAAGCACAAAATGGGCCCTGCTGCGCTAGGTAGACGATAAGCTAAAGTGGGCATCAAAACTTACGAAATTACAGAAGCAGATTCGAAATTTACGAAATGTAAAAAGTTGGTCGGGCGTGTGCTAATCCCGGACGAGTCAAAAGAGAATTTTTAAAATTTGAAAATTCAAATTTGGAATCCGCCAGGAGTGGGCACGCCGCCCGAAGCTTTTGGGGTTGGTGTGGGCGCGCTTCCCAAAGCTGGCGCGAGCGCCAAGGGGGCGCGCAACCCGAGATGGGGTGTGGCCCGAGGGGGTGGGCAGCCCGAGGGGCACGCGGATCGGGGGGGCACGGGCCCCCACCCGACGGCCAGCGGGGTAACGGGGGGCGGACGACGACGCTGCTGACGACGAGGAGGGCGCCAGAGCTGAGGAGAAGTACGCCGCGGGCCACAACGCAGGAGCGGTGGAGGAGCACGCCAAGGGGCCGCAGGCCGACGCCGAGAAGGGCGCCAGGACGGGGGAGGAGAGCGACGAGGAGGGCCACTGCACGAGGGTCGGAGAGGAGTGGGAGGGCTGCAACGCGGCCACCGACGCCCATGAGGAGGAGACCTCGAACGTCGGAGGGAGGACCGACGAACCAGGTCGGGCGGAGGCTGGAGCCGTTTCGGAGCCTCCGGGGGCCGGGGTGAGCGAGGGTTCGGCCACTGGAGCGTGGAAACGCTGGGAAGGTCGCCACCGCGGGAGGAGGAACGGCTAGGGGGGCCTTGAACGCCGGAGGGAAGATCGGCGGGGCAGGGCGGACGGATGCTGGCACCGCGCCGGAGCCACCGGAGCCGGGCGCGGAGGAATCGGCCACTGCAAAGA
>JANAVB010001797.1:750970-859945 GCA_029216955.1 Iris pallida | reverse complement strand
CTATCTTTCCGCCTCGTCCTCCCTGCCGGAGTTTACCCGTCGCCGGTAGCCACCCTTCCCGCGTGGCATCCCCCTGGCTCTGGCCTCCCGAGCCCTGCGGTGGCCCAACTCCGCCTCTCCTCCCTCAGCCCCACGGCTGCCACTCGGGACCCCCGGGCTGGCCCCCACTCAGGTTCCCTCCCATACGTCGGCTCCATCCTACCCTGTCCCCGCCCCCTTCGGCGGTCCCATTCCTCTCCCTGGGTCTGTCCACACCCTCCCCCTCTCCTCTGGCCCCCGGCGATCGTCCGTCTCTGTCGGATAGTTGCCCCCGCGCCGGTGATCGGCCACCCTCGGAGGTCGAGCCCATAGCACCCTCCCCCGTCCTCCTCTGCTTCCCCATGTCGGGTGCCCTTCCCAGGAGTCTCCTCGCCGGACACCCCCCTCTGGCCCCTCCCCCGTCCTCCTCTGCCTCCCTCCGTCGGTGGCCTCTCCTCCCGGTTGGTCCCTCCCTCCGCCGCCGCGTGGAACCCGGCAGCCTACTCCGCCGCCGTCCAGCGCTCACGCCCACCCTCTCCGGCCGCCTTTGCCGGAGTCCCCTGTCTTCCGGCTGAGCATCCCCCCACCCCCCTTTCCCCACTCCGGCTTCTGTGCCCTCCTCGCACAGCGTACCCCCTCAGGGGCAGCGCACCTCGGGCCGCGCACCCGCCTTTCCTCCCTTGGGCCCCGCGCACCAACCGCCAACCCCTTTTGATTTCCGAAATTTGAACTCCGTGTTCAATTCGGAGCTACAGATTCCACCAAAAAAAAGTGTTTTTGGTAATGTTGTTTATGACGTTTTGTCAGGACCTTTATTAGGGCTTCCCCCACACTTGTAGGAACTTGGGCTATCTCCTGGTTCTAACCTCTCTTTTTCCATCTTAATGAAGGCTTCAGCCACTGTTAATATATATATATATATATATATATATATATATATATATATATATATATATATATATATATATTAATATATATATATATAATATATATATATTTATAGAAGGAAGTATATATATATTATAGAAGGAAGTATATTATATATATATATATATATATATATATATATATATATATTATATATATTATATATATATGAAAGGAAGTATAGGTATCCCACACTTTTTGCTTCCTCATACTCAATCCATTGAATGTAAGTCATCTAATCTAAAACATTGGTAAATCAACGATTAAGATAGATACTTAAAGCACCATCCAACGGATAGATAGGGGGATGCTTGGGATACAAATGTGGATCTCTCTCTCTCTCGCACTCTTCTCTCTATATATATATAGATATATATATATATATATATATATATAGATATATATATATATATATATATACACACACACGCGCGCGCAAATGACCTCTAGCCTAGTGGTTAAGAGAGATGCATTCGGCCCAAGTGGTCAGAGTTCGTGTTGGAAATCGGATACGCCCTCTTGTGCTTCGATACCATGTCTGAGACGTTGCCACAACGGAAACTTAGGCCAACCCACCTGAAATAACCAACTTTCGTCTAACGGACACCAAGCACAGATAAAGACAAGTATATGACGGTGACTACGTCACCTGGACAAATCTCAATCTCTATAACTCAGATGAAATGTCGCATCTGCTATCCCGATTATAATTTAATGATATTTTTTTATTTGATTAGTTTACATTTAATTTTTCTATGATCATAAGAGTTGTGACTAAGCCCACAGGTGATTTATGACCAGCTTGTGGTCACATGATCTCTAGATAGGGTCTATAAGCATTCTATAGCTATAATATTTTATTATGATTTTTAGACATTTTTATATATTTTTAAATATTTATTCTATGAAGATTTATATTTATAAATGACTTTCACAATTTATTTTGAGGCCATTTATGACTATTTTGAGTCCCAGTATTTTTCTTTAGGCTCCATTAGGTTAAATATATTTTCTGCATTTTTCTATAATTGTTTGGATTTTTTTAAAATTTTTGGGAATTTTTATATAATAAAACATATAGAATTTATATTTTATAGGTTTTTAGAATTTATGGCGAGGTCACACGATGATATTTTATGTTAAAATATTTTATTTATATTCTAGACACTTAGAAATATTTTCTAGAATTTTCTAGAATTTTTCTGGATTTTTCTGCAATTTATTTTGATTTATTTGGACTTAAAATAATTTGTAAATAATTTTCTGAATTAAATAAATAAATACCCAGAAATCCACCCAGGGGGCCCACCTGTCGGTGCAACTGCTACAGTGACTGCCTCTCTCTCTCTCCTATATATATTATTATATTTGCCCACCCTAATTAAATTCCAGTAGCCTTTTGTGGGAGAACTCATCTAGGGTTTCCGACTTTCCGAAGCGATTTCCGCTAACACCGACGTGCTTTTCATGCACCATTTTTTTATTGGATTCGTATCGAGGTAAGCTTTCTAATTATATAATTTATTTTCGTAGATATTCTTCCTAAATTTCTGGAAAATTCGTAGAGTGTCGGTTGTCCGAAACTTGACACGTTTCGGTGTTTTCGAGATTTCGGGAGGACCGAAAATCAAAATCATGAACCGTTTGAAGTTTCGGAAATCTAACACAGAGCTCTACGACATATATTTTTTCCAGAAATTAATTCTTTAATCTAGTATTTTAGTTATTCTGTTGAAGTCAGAATTGATCGGTTGATCACCATTTTGGTCACGATTAGCCATAACGGCAATATCTTTTGACCAAACCGTGATTTTACGGCACGGTTGATTCCAGCGCACTCGTGGCGCTGAAATCTACCAAGGTTTACTTTCAAAATCTAGAGTTCACAGCGTTTGACTAGATAGTCAGTAGCACATCTCGATTTACGTGCCATAGTTTTCAAAATTGAGAAATACGACTTTTGATAGCCAAACTTGCATGTTTAGATTATATTCAGATTATTATTAGGTTAAATTAGGTTTTAAGTAAATTATTTTAGAATTAATTATTATTAGATTAGTAACCCAACTAGCCACTACTCCATGAATTTAGAACTATAACATTAGAATTGATTTATAGTTTTCGTGCACGGTTCATGGTGCGATATGTGTTATAGGTTGATAGCTCCTAGATCGGCATCCCCTCATCCTCGACTTGTTACTACGGATTGTGCAAGGACCACAGGCAAGATACCTTGCCTCCCTCTACAGTTTAATTTCATGCTTATAGTTTTTCTTGTGATTATTTGGTTATCATTTGGTTACTCTAGTTCTATGGATTTATATGTTATTATCAGTTCTATAATCGACTTAATTTATATATGTTCTTCATACCATGTTCACTAGTTCTTTGACTTGCCTGTATATCATCTTCATGACTTGATAGTGTAGATATGCCAGGCTTGTTCACCATATGAGTTCATATTAGAGTTGTCCTTACCTGGGTCTTGACTGAGTTGAACCATGTCGTTACTTGTACCTCGACTGGTTCGTGTCATAGAATGAATATGTGTAATTGAACTGCTAAATCCTTGTTATTGTTTTCTTGGCACCATAGAGTCCACTCGGGACGAGGGTGTTTGTCTTGATCTGTTGCACCAGAGAGTCCACACTCGGGACGAGGGTGTTTCTCGTGTTCATTGGCACCAGAGAGTCCATACTTGGGACGAGGGTTGACCATTTGCACTAGAGAGTCCACACTCGGGACGAGGGTGTTTGTCGTGTTTACTTGCATCAGAGAGTCCACACTCGGGACGATGATATCGATTATTTGCACCAGAGAGTCCACACTCGGGACGAGGGTGTTGACTTGACTTGCACCAGAGAGTCCACACTCGGGACGAGGGTGCCTTGTCGTAAACTAACCAGAGAGTACACACTCGGGACGAGGGTTAGTACTAACCAGAGAGTCTACACTCGGGACGAGGGTTAGTGATTAGTTCAAACCTGCGAGTCCACTCGGGGCGAGGGTTTGGTATTCCATTGATCTCATGTTCGCTTGTTCATCCAGTTGTTCGGTTACGTGTAGTTGTTCTTGTATTCCAGTTCATAGTCACCTGTCAGTAGCCACTTGTCGTTAGTCACTTGTTAACAGTTTGGTCGTAGTCTCTTGCCATATAAAGTGTCGTTCCTTGTTATATCATGTTTATATATTATCATGCATAATTAAACTGATAGATAGACATATTTATATGTATCTTGCTATGTCCTCTGAGGACCTGATGATCCCTTCAGGTTTAGCGATTGCATGGAGTTAGTGGCAGAGCGGGATGGTAGATGATTGTGATGCATGTCTCAGGTATTTGTTAGTGATATTACATTGTTATCATTTCGTGCTTTTCATTCCTTATCATGAGATATTCTGCTTATTGATTCAGTTTAGAGACTCTTGTTATATTCTTTGGAGTCTTATCGGACATATATGCTAGTGGGCTGCAGACCACGACCCATACTTGTTCATTCTTATTTATTATTCTTATTGTGGATTGAGATATAGATTTGTTTTGCCATGATTTGGCAGTATACCATAGCCTTGACAACGTTTACGTATTCGAGAGGGACTGGTGTCCGCTCGATACGTAGCTTGTTTGCTCACATGCTCGCGTCCGAAAAGCGGGTGCGGTTCGTGACATAAAATTACAAGATTGACAAAAATAAATGTTGAACCCTTTGTCCTAATAGGTTCAACCCCTTCACCACACTCAAGAAGAAAAGAAAGATTACAATTGAAATCGCTCACCAACACATAGCAATCTTCCTAACCGAAGTTGACGACCCCTCGATTAGATCTTTTCTTCCCTCTGTCTTGGATGGCGAAGTCCTAAGAGCAAAGTGCGAAACTTTCTCTTAGATTTTCTGTGAACGAGCACCTCGAATCTCCACTTTTGTGCTGTGCTTTGTGCCTCCACCCTCACCCCATATATATAGGATGAGAAAAATATATTTTAGGTCATAATAGGATTTCTTAAATAGGAAGCCCTCAAATAAGAATCCTAATACACCTAAAATAGCCCATCAACATCCTATTTTAGATTAGAATAGGATCTCTTAAATTGGAAACCCTCAAATATGAATCCTATTATATCTAAAATAGCCTAACACTAATTATGTACATCTAAATCAAATTAAATCAAATATTTAATCAGATTTGAACTCCATAAATATGTTATTACCAAATCCAGACTGGACCCCAACAATCTCTCCCTCCAGTCTGATGAGAGGGTGTTGACCCCATGGCTCCTCAACTGGACTCCATGCATGTCGTCATGCGACAGAGTTCCTGCTCCCCCATGCCACTGATCTTCGATCCCCGGAACTGCTTTGCATCTTCCTTCGTCTTCAGCTCCTCGACCGTCACGTCAACGCTAGCTTCCATGCGTAGCACCTCTTGCACCACTGGGATCCTGTCGGTATCAATAACACGATCAAGACCGAAGTCCCTGACGATCAGTCTTACCGTAAGTCTCGGCTGCATGTCCCCGACATCTGTCTTCCACCAGAAAGTGTTAACGTTTCGACGAGCTTCTTCATCCTTGGCTGGCCCAACCAAGCAGACGGTACGGTCCTCCTGAGATTCGAACTCCTGAACCTGCCCACCTTCGTGTCTGAACTTGAAGCTCCCTCATATACATGTGTCCTCGAGCTGAACATCACGCACTGTCATGTCGTCGATGACCACAGCTCCCCCTGAACTGTGTTAATGATAATTCTTCCACCTCAGATTAAGTTTGCTACAAACCTTGATCTCCTTTCTGGCTTCGAACTGCTGAAATTGATGTCGCTCCGTGAAGCTTTGGCAAACCACCCGTCACTAAAAATCGGATCCGTAGAGCAACCCCGACCTGGAGACCGACTAGCTATCATAGGACCGACAGACTGATCCTCAATCTTTGACTCACCACCATCCGTCGCTTTGTCTCGACGAACCGAATCCTCCATATCCCTCAAAGCACCTAGAAGCCCCTCCTCAGCAAGTTTTCGATGATCCACCTCATGTCGAACACCCCTCGAGCCTCCATCCGGTGTCTGTGGCCTACCTGTACAGCTCAGCGGCTTGAGCCTCTACATGTCACAACACAAATCTCTCCAAGCCAGCTGTTGGGAACCCAGGCAAAACAGTGGGCAAGGGCAAAATAGTCAGCATGAGTGTGTGCAACAGTGAAGTGAGGGTGTGCAACAGTGTGCAGTAAAGGGACAGTGAAGAAACCCACATCCCAGTTTGAATAGGAACCCAAAATCAGTTTATAAACTCTGTTAAAAACAGTTTTCAGTCCCCTACTAGAAATCCCAGAATTAAGAGCCAAAACATATCAATTCAACCCCAATTTCAACCCACATTTAGAAAACAAATAGGTGAACACATTAGAGGTTTTAACCCACACTAATGTGTATCACACTCTATTATCTCACACTGTTTTTATATCACTCATCACACACACACACCCATGGACATCATCATGTATCCCTCTCTCTTTTCATATGTATATATATATGTATATATGAATTGAGATATGTATATATATATATATAGGGTTCCTATATATATGAGTGTGTGCTAATATATAAATCATATAGTGTATGGGTGATATGTGTATAGTGGCGTATAGGTTATGTATTTTCTAAGTTACATTATATAGCCTTGTCAATATGTGTATTTATATATTAATGTGTGTATAATCCTATATTAGATTATAATATATATCTTTATGTGTATTATAGTTAGGCTTATGATTTGACTTGTGTAGATGAGTTATGGGTTGGCTTATGGCATGGTATGCCTAGTATGGAGTCTAGATTTGACTGTTTAGCCTTGTTAGACCTAGAATAGACTAGTTAGACTAGTTTGACTTAGGGTTGACTAGATTGACCTAGTTTGACTTCTAGGGTTGACCAGAGTTGACCAAGAGTTGACTTTGGTCTAGATTGACCTAGATTCATAAAGAACGCATTGTAGTACATCTTATTACCATTCTGGACTTGTTGTGACTTGTGCTGTTCTAATAGGAGCCAGACACCACTCCTCGGACAGTATATATATTCTCCAGATTCTCAGGTTACAGGCGAGTACATTCTCTGATCATTTCATATCTGTTTAGGATTATATTCCTGCTTTAGTTTACTTTACATGATGCTGACACGTTGGAAACACGGATTAGTACTATATGGATCTGGTTGTGCGATGTTATCATCCTTAGCGGATACATCGGGTATTCGTGTTTGTGTACTTTATCGGGAATATCGTGTACTCTTTGTATTTGTTACATTCGTGTACGAAATATGTGAATCGTGTATAATCATGTATTCACATGACCTTCGTGTATAATAACATAACGTAGCTGGATCCTTGTGTATTGATTGGGACGGGGGAGTAGAAGTGGTTATGTATTCAATCCAGTAGATTACTCGTGTATAAACCTTTGTAGATTACTCGTGTACAACATTGTGCCGTCTACATAACCATCTTTTGCTCTGAATCACTAGCACTGTTAGTTCTTTATATATTATAGCTATTTACTTACAGTTCTTCTCTTTTTATCATATTATTTCTTCAGATCCTGTATCTTACTCTCTAGCATGTTTATATTTCCTAACCAGTTATGATTTTGTTGAGATGTACTATACTCGCTTCCGTCCTGACTGGACCTGTTGAAAATTTTACAGTGAATGATGAGGCTCTGGTGTCTACCCCTCTTGGTGCAGCATTAGACATCACTAAAGACATGGACCTACTAGCAGTGGATGACACTCCTTAGACTAGGATGTCTTTACTTTTCTGGATCACTGTATATAGATTCTGAGATAATTGGGATATGCATTTATTTCGACACTTAGAATTCTGGATTTGTATCTCTGTGTTTTCTTCTGTTCTGGATATTATTTTTTATATCATTCTATCTTATCCTGTTCTACCTTAGTTGTGATTGAGTTATATTCTGTTATGTTACCTCCATTCGGGGAGTATAACTGTTTATTACCTTTAACTGTTAGATGTTGTGACCTAGGACAGCGTTCTACCGCCGACACTGCGGCGTAGGCTGGACGTACCCACGTCTCGTGCCCTTACTCTAGGGTGCGGGTCGTGACAGGAACCCTTCGCAGGCATCCAATCTTTGTCTCCAAACAGACTACGACAGCCATATAGAACCCTAGAGGGGGGTGAATAGGATAATAAAAAAATTACTGATAATTTAAAGCTATTTTACTGAGAGTAGAAGAGAGAGAGAAAAAAAAATCAAACACTCGATGTATCTTGGTCTCCTCCCTAGAGGCAATCCAGTCCCGGAACTCTCTCCGACTTAAATCCACTATTTGAGTAAATAGTTACACATGAGTTTGGATCTGAAGACTCGTCAACTTCCACACAAGTTTAGATCCGAAGAACTCTCCAACTTCAACACGAGCTTTAATCCGAAGAACTCGCCAACTTCTACATACGAGTTTTCTTACGAAGGCTCGTCAACTTCAACACAAAGAGAAAGGAGGCTTTTGAACTTCTATAACACTTGAAGATCGAAAAATAAAACTCTTTAATACTCTAGTACTTTTGGATTGGATGACAAATGAAAGCTTTGAGTAGAGTAGTAATGGTGAGAGCTCTTGGTTGTTGAGAAATTTTATGGCTCAAGTGGTTAGTCTTGAAGGAGAAGACACGATCACTTTTTATAGAGAACCAAGAGAACAAAGCATTTAATGCTCCAAAACTTAGTGCTGACGGAATACCGTCGGTATGAACCGGCATTCCGTCAGCATACCGTTCTGAATAGTAACGGTAATAAATCTAGCCGTTGGGAGCATTTAATGCTAGCATCTTATCCATTCAAAAATCAAAATATCGAGATCGAAATACCGACGGTATGCTGCGGTATACCGTCGGTACGCCAACTTTCGTCACAGAAAATATTTCTGGCTCACAAAAAGGTATACCGCCGGTAAACTGTAGTCTGCCGTCGATATGCCGAGTTTCGTCACAGAACATATTCCTTACTCAAAAATGGTATACCGTCGGTACACTGTTGTATACTGTCGGTGTGCCGAACTTCATCACAGAACATATTTCTTGCTCAGAAACTGTATACCATCGGTATACTGCAGTATACCGTCGGTATGTTGTTTCTGTAGATATTGATTTTTGAGTGAAAAGACAGAAGGAATGCTTACGTTTTGTCATCCACCTTACATGGAGGATCCTAGACGTTGTACAGACTCGAAATCTTGAAATATTTGAGAGCAGTCTTTGAGTGTATGTTGGTCTTTTCTTCAGTCTTGATTTTTAGGAGACTTCATCAAACTTCCATTTGAAGAGCAGCTTGAATAAAAAGATCTCTTAGCAGGCTTCGGAAGGATTTAGTGAATATATGTTTGCTGAAATATAGAGAAAACTAAACCACGAAGATGCTGTTAATCTTATCAAAATAAATGTGCTAACAAGCCATCATCTGCCAGCCTCCCTACCGAAACTAAGTTGTAGCGCAAACTCGGTACATGTCGCACACCCTTTAGAATGAGCTTCTCACCGAGCTCCGTTGTCAAGTGCACATTACCGATGCCTACAACTGCAGCTGTCCCCTTGTCGCCCACCTTCACACGTCCAAACCTGCCGTCGCGGTATGACGTGAAGATCCTCCTATGTGGAGTGGCGTGATACGACGTCCCTGTGTCCATGACCCAGTCGTCGTCATGACCCATGCCACAAGGTTCCTCTGCGTAGGTTGCTGCGATGATGATATCTCCCATTGCTGTGAGATCCTCCTGATCGTCCTTGCCTTTTGCCTTCTCAGCTTTGAGCTTCATGCAGTTCCTCTTGATATGACCTCTTTTACCACAGTGATAGCAGCCCTCCTTGCGGTCCACAATCGCAAGATTCTGAGAACTCCTCCTATCCTTTTCTGTGAATTGGGTCTTCCCTTTCTGTAGGAAGTCACCAGAGCAGACTCCTGCGACGATTCCACTTGCTTGCGTCGGACTTCCTCATTCAACAAGCTACTTTTGACTGTCTCCATCGTGACAACTCCATCAGGAGCAGAGTTGCTCACCAACACCACCAACGTCTTCCAGCTTTCCGGCAGAGAACTCAAGAGCAGTAGGGCCTGAAGCTCATCATCAATCACCATCTTCATCGCAGACAGCTGAATGATGATACCCTGAACCTCGTTCAGATGTTGTGCCACTGGGGCACCCTCCGTGTACTTTGAGTTGACGAGTTGGCGAATAAAAAATGCCTTGTTGTCAGTCGCCTTCCTTTCGTACAGCGAATGCAGCTTCTCCCACAATGTTTTTGCTGAACTCTCTATGGACACGTGGTGAAACACCGAATCATCCAACCATTGGCGGATGAATCCAACGGCCTTCCGATCTAGTCGTTTTCAGTCTTCAGCAGCTTTGTCCGTTGGCTTTGCGTTGTTGCCCTCCAACGGACCATGCAAGTCCTTGCACCAGAGTAGATCCTCCATCCTTGGTTTCCAAATCGTCCAGTTTTTTCCTATGAGGGTGATCATACGAGTGTTCATGTGCTCCGTAGACATGGTTGCCAGAACCTCCAAAGCTCTGATACCAGATGTTGGAAATCGGATACGCCCTCTTGCGCTCCAATACTGTGTCTGAGACGTTGCCGCAGCAGAAACTTAGGCCAACCCACCTGAAATAACCAATCCCCGTCTAACGGACACCAAGCACAGATAAAGTCAAGTATATGGCGGTTACTACGTCACCTGGACAATTCCCAATCTCTATAACTCAGATGAAATTACAAGATTGACAAAAACTAATGTTGAACCCTTTGCCCTAATAGGTTCAACCCCCTCACCACACTCAAGAAGAAAAGAAAGATTACAATTGAAATCGATAACCAACCCGTAGCAATCTTCCTAACCGAAGTTGACGACCCCTCGATTATATCGTTTCTTTCTTTTGTCTTGGATGGCGAAGTCCTAAGAGCAAAATGCAGAACTTTCTCTTAGATTTTCTGTGAACGAACACCTCGAATCTCCACTTTTGTGTTGTACTTTATGCCTCCACCCTCACCCCATATATATAGAATGAGAAAAAACCTATTTTAGGTCATAATCGGATTTCTTAAATAGGAAGCCCTCAAATAAGAATCCTACTACACCTAAAATAGTCCATCAACATCCTATTTTAGATTATAATATGATCTCTTAAATAGGAAACCCTCAAATAAGAATCATATTATATCTAAAATAGCCCAGCACTAATTATGGACATCTAAATCAAATTAAATTAAATATTTAATCAAATTTGGATTCCATAAATATGTTATTACCAAATGCAGACTGGACTCCAACAGTTCGAGCCCCAGTTGAGACGAGTTCGTCAAAGTTGGACTAGTTGAATTAGTTGTTAAATTATCAAAGTTGGACTTCAAAACGTATACATAGTATTGTTGTTTTTAAAATCTACACATTTCTATTCATAAAATATGCATAAAATTAATGGTATTTACATAATTGTATAAATTGTATTCAATTTATAATTTTGAACTAAAACGAAACCTAAATCGGAATCGAATAAAAAAACTTTAGTATTTTAAGTCTTATGGGACAGAGCCTATTGACTACCAGCAATTCTGGGGGTTTGAGACGAATCTCGTGTTGTTGAATGGGGAAATAGACTCGATCGGATCACATAAAGCTTGCATTTCTCCTTTGACCAAGAAGAATATATATTCGAGTGAGAACCTCGATGACGGCAGCATCAGCGCAATAATCTTGACATCATATATAGATTGGTAGTGACGACTTCAATGACAAACAATCATGACCTTAACAAATAAGCTATGTATTAAGCACATGTTTGGTAAGTTGTTAGTGGCAAATGATTGGAATGTGCAAATTCAGAATTGGATTTGACAATTCCAAATTCAGGAAAAATGCTAATGCTAATGCTAATGGTCTGGGTACTTCCCAGTAAAACAAAGGGGGGCCATTCAAATAAGCTCATTTTTGGCAAGTCCACAATTTGCTATAAAACTTTACTACCTCCACAAACATCCTTTCATCTCTCCTCTTCCCATGAAATAAGAAATAAAGGAAAGAGAAGTACAACAAGAAGCAAATATAACACAAGAAGCATAGAAAATCATATAAAATACAAAGATACAAGTAGTCTGAGAAAGTCATTATCAAGGAACACATAAAGCAGCAATATATTTATCCTAACTTACAAAATAGAGCACAACCCATAAATTCAAGGTATCACGCAGTAGGAATTTTCCAACACAAAGACACAAAATATTCAGAGGTCATGACCCTTAAAATAGGGGCTTTCTTTTCACTAATCGAAATGTTTACAAAGTCTGTATTTTCACATAGTGGACATTTTTTCAGCATAAGTCACAAAATATGAATCGTACCATCTCAAAAATGGAGAATTTGAATTTGTCAAGAACAAAAAAGAAACATAGGAAATTCCATATCAAGACTTTTCGTACTATTTTCTATATCTCGTTGTAATTACCTACCAAAATTTCAAACCAAGAAAGCATGTGTGGGACTTCATATTGAATTTCGAATCAGTGATGCACCCGAGTTTCATATCCCGACCTTCACAAGGAAATTGCTCCGTTACTCCTTATTGCAAGAATTTCAACTTTTTCTATGTTGAAATAAAATAACATAACAATTCATATAGTTGTAACTGAAACTAAAAGCATTAGTGGTTTTCCTTCTGTGTATCGGTGTTATAGATTTTCCTTCTATGTATCGGTGTTATACAGTTATAGTAGTCCACTCAAAATTAAAGAGTGACCGACCAAGCTATTAGTAGATGTCACCAACCACTAAAACTTGAATTTGCAGTATATTAGCTCAGGTGTATTCTTTTCTTTTCTTTTTTTCTTTTTTTGAGATGTCCGGCGATATCCACGGGACTTAGTGCACGCTGCATTGTATGCATGTTGGACCCACTGTTTCTAACTCCCACCAAATAAATGGAAGGAATAATACGTCCATGGGGTCTTATACCTCTTCTCGGTAATCATAAAAGCCACACTACCAAAATATGTCAAATTAACGACGAGATTAGCGACTCCAGATAAAAATGTCGCTATATTTTGTGTATTTAGCGACGTATGAAAATGACATCGCTGAACGTCACTATCAGCGACGTTTAGCGACTAATAGCGACTAGAATGATGGTTTGAAAAGAACAAGTCGCAATTTAGTCGCAAAACGTCGATAATTTATTTTATTCAGCGACATTTTGCGACATTTAATCAAGTACGTCGCCATCCTATTAGTGAACAGCGATGTCTAGCGACGTCTCTCTCAAACATCGCTAAAAACTTTCATATAGGGTTCTGGGAACCCGATCGATTTTATTTTATTTCACCCAAATTTTCGATCTTCCGCCTCGAGCCCCAAATCTCTCCCCCTCCCCCTCTCGTCTCCGGCGACCCCTCACCCCGGCGACCCCTCCCTCCGGCGACCCCCTTTCCCCTGGTCCCCTGCCCCGGCGACCCACCTCGCCCCCTGGTGACCTCGTCGCCACTCCTCCACCGTTGACCCCCCTCGTCCCCTGCTCCGCTCTGGCAACCCCGACCCGACCCACTACTAAAATCTGCTCCATTAGCGGCGTAAATTTAGCGACGTTCGTATAACGTCGCTAAATTTTGCACATTAGCGACGTTTAAGTGAAACGTCACTAATAGTCGCTACTAGCGACGAAAATAGCGACGTGACAACGACGTATATTAGTTACATGAGCTAGTCGTCGCGAAACGTCGCTATGACGTCGCTAATTGCGACTAATTTAGTGACGTTAAAATGAACGTCGCTAAATTCTAATCACTACTAAAATAAGGCAAATTAGCGACGGCAGGATACGTCGCTAAATAATGAAAATACGTCGCTAATAGGAATTAGCGACGACTTTAGCGACGAAACATGAAGGTCGCGAAAAAGCTTGTCGCAGATGACAATTTTGTCGCCTTTCGTCGTTGTTTGCGACGTCATAACCAATGTCGCTAGGACGTCGCAAAATTAACGACATATAGCGCCGTAACAGTACGTCGCCAAATCAGCGACGTAGTGCGACCACTTAGCGACGTCATTTCTTTTTATGTGATGACATGACGTGCATGTCACGTCAGCAGTGTAGCGACGCACAGCGACCAAATTAGCGACGTCATCTCTCAGGTGGTGATATAGCTGTTTTGCCACGTCAGCTACTGAGCGACGGATAGCGACGTCCCGAGATCGTCGCTATACGTCGCAGATCGTCGCTATACGTCGCAGATATTATAAAAAAATATGATTGGTATTTTTGTTATGTTGTGTCTGTGTTTACAGTGTGTGTGAAGTGCAGTGTTCGAACCATCGACAGTTTTGCTTACTGTTCTATGTTTTATCTTGGATAGAAAGAGCAACAGTTCAGGGTGCACTTCTCAGAGCTTCCTCTTAACGTCCTTCACCTTCTCGGGATCCTTTACGACGTACCGAGAAAGTGAAGGATGTGAACATGAAGCTCTCAGAAGTACACCCTGAACTGTTGCTCTTTCTGTCCAAGATAAAACATATAACAGTAATCGAAACTATCGATGGTTCCGAACACTGAATTTCACATACACTGTAAACACAGACACACATCATCACAAAAATACACATTATATTTTTTTAAAATTTGGGCAACACCTCCTTTGTATATCAGATCATCGCTTATAACCCAGCGTAGGTATATTTGTCATCCCCGTCGCAGATATTATCATAACAGTCTACAACCAATACATGAATAACAGTCTCCCATCATAACAGTCTACAACCAATACAAGTCTCACAACCAATAAATGTCTCACAAGCAGAGAAACAAGTGTATCACTAACATATGATAAAAAAACAAATAAAATCACAAAGGACTCCGGCTGCGCATCTGGGATAAAATGATGTCGTACTGCTCCTGTGTGAGCTGTGCAACATCCGGAGGCAGTGGAACGTCTGGAGTCTGCGCCGTCTGGAATCACACGGGACTGCCTAACAGAATATCCTCCGCATCGTCCTCCTGGTCTAATCATACCTGATAATAACATATGACAATAAAACAAATATACATATTTATATGATAGACATCACAGATTTTTGAAAAATATCATAGTCATAAAAGTGTCACTAAAGTGTCAAATATGATGATAAAACAAACGTACAGATTTAATCCTCTTCTGAAAATTCATCTTGTTCGCTTAGCTCATCTTCTTCTTCTTCTTCTTCTTCTTCTTCTTCTTCTTCTTCTTCTTCTTCTCTTCTTCTTCTTCTTCTTCCTCCTCTACATCTTCACTTTCATCTGCATTTTCCTCTTCAGATAATTCTACTTCTTCTACACAATTAGATGTGTAATGAGGAACTTTCGTCGTGTCCACTTCTATAATATTTGTTACAAGAGGTGGTTCATCCTCTTGATAAGCTATATCGTCAACCTCAAAGGTATTTCTAGCTTTGGTCTTGCATACTGCCCATCAGTCCGACCTTGTTGTTCCCCGTTTAGGATAACTTGTGAAGTACACGAGCTGAGCCTGACTTGATAGGACAAATGGTTCATAGGCTTGAAACTATATATATATAAGAAGTATGAAACTATATATATATATATATATATATATATATATATATATATATATATATCTATCTCTAAGTCGGGTTTCGGGTTCGTCGGGTAACCCGACACATGAACCCGAGCCCAACCCGATTGTTGATCGGGTTCAAATATTTTAACCCAAATCCGAGCCCGAACCCGAGTATCTTCAACCCTAACCCAACCCATTAACGGGTTTATCCGATTGGGTTCGGGTTTAGCCTGTCCAAGTTGCACCCCTAACCATGTGTCCGTGTGTGTGTGTGTGTCCGTGTGTGTGTGTGTGTGTCTGTGTGTGTGTGTGTGTCCGTAGGAGAGGAGGAGGAGGAGGAGGAGGAGGAGGGAGAGGAGTTAGGTTAGGGTTTACCTGAGGAAGAGGAGGAGGAGCTCGAATTGGGGGAGGATGAGGAGGAGCTCGACGGGGGGGTAGGGGTCGCCGGGGGGGAAGGGGTCGTCGGGGGGGAGGGAGTCGTCGGGGGGGTAGAGGATCGCCGGGGGTCGAGGGGGTCACCGGGGGGGGGAGATCGCCGGGGGGGGAGAGGTCGAGAGAAAATTTTAGAAATTTTCGAGTGAGGGGGAAAAAGGAAACATCGTGCCCTAAGTAAAAACTTTAGCGACGTCAAGAGGAGACGTCGCTAAACGTCACCAACTAGTGTCGTATAGCGACGACATTTTAGGACGTCGCTAATATGCAAAATTTTGGCGACGTCCTATGTCGGCGTCGCTAATTACGTCGCTAATTTGTCATATTTTAGTAGTGAATTAAATTTTCCCCCAACGATTCATTTCTTCCATTTTACTCTCTCTCCTTCCCTCCTCCGGCGCTCTCACTCTCTCCGGCGACTCTCACTCTCTCTGGCGACTCTCCTCCCTCTCCGGTACGTGAATCCCCCCCTCTCTCTCTCTCTCTCTATTTTGGTTGTTGGTGGTTGGGGGGTACGGGTGGCTCGGGGGGAGGGACAGGGGGTGCGGGTGGTTGGAGGGTGAGGAATGGTCCGATGGGGGGGTGAGGGGCAGGGGAAATGCGGGTGGTTGGGTGGTGAGTGGGGGGGTGGGGCAGGAGGGGAGGGTTAGGGTTTGGGTTAGGGATGGGTGTGTGTGGGGGAGGGAGGGGTGGGGGGGTGAGGGCGGCTGGGGGTGACGAGGGGTCTGGGGGGAGGGGAGGGTTAGGGTTAGGGTTCGGGTTAGGGTTAGGGGTGGTTGGTGGGGGAGGGGAGCAGGGGGGTGAGGGGGGCTGGGGAGGGGAGGGGGGCTGGTGGGGGAGGGGTTAGGGTTAGGGTTCGGGTTAGGGTTAGGGATGGTGTAGGGAGGGAGGGGTGCGAAGGGGGGGCTTGGTCAGGGGCACCGATAGTGCCGAAAAATCTGATAATTTAGTAATAATTATTTGTTTTTCGACACCGAAAAATTTGATACTCCGATTCGAAAGCACCGATAGTGTCGATATTTGTAACAAGTAGTTTTGTTGGTTGGTTAATTGGTAACATTTTATTCATGAAATGGGTTGGATTGGTATTATTCTAGATACGGCAATCCAACCCATATCCCTCGGCAATGATGATACGACAACCTATCACTATATCTTTTAGTAGTAGATGATGTCTTAGTATTAGATTATGTGTGTTCATCTTGATTCTGTTATATCCTTCAGATACTAGATTCGATAAGAACATATACTACACCATATGTACAGAACATAGATGATTCACACTAATGTATGCTAGAATAAATTTTGGGTTGTGTTCTGAGCCATCCGTTCTCAAACTTAAAACAGATATGAATTAGTACTGTGTGTCAATCTTTGTTTTTATATTTTTGGCGAACCCAGGAATTGGATTTTGTATTTTGTATTTTGGATTCTGTATTTTGGCTCCAGCTCCAGCTCCATTTGCATTAATCTACGGTACGACATGGTGATCAGGACATAGTCCCTGCAGCCATTCGACTAGCGAGACAGAAACTATGTAGCCGTAGATAAAGTTGACTGTCCTCCGACCCTCATCCCTCGGCAATGATGATATGGCAAAGAATCTTTCCTCACAACATCATTGCCAAAACGTCGCTAAAATGTCGCTAAACGACGACCACAAACGAACGTCGCAAATAACGTCGCTAATTAACATCGCCGTAGCGACGTTTTACGATGTTTTACGGATTAGCGACACGCTTTTTTTCGTCATTTCCAAAACGATGCTAGAAACGTCGCTAACTTAAATTAGCGACGTTTTGGTCGGCATTAGCGACGTTTACAAACGTCGCTAATCTGACAGATTCTGGTAGTGACCCCGTCCAGGTATACCTAACCCTAACCCTATCTCCCACTGATACGACACAGACACACTGACACACTCACTGACACGATACCGACACACTCACTGACACGACACCGACACACTCCCTCAATCTGCCACGACATGAACACGGATACGGACACAAACATTCACGTACTGAGACAAAGACACAGACACAGACACACAGACACAGACACAGACATACGCACCCTAATACGCAGACACGGAAGTATATAACATGACACACAGATAAGTGGACACACACGACATACAGACACGTGGACACACACGGCTTACAGACACGTTGACACTGCCATTGCTATCTTGATGTGAATACTTGATTCACATTTGGGATTAGGGGGAGGGTTATCAAAATGACTTGGGATTTTTACCTAGTAGTAACATAGTTAAGGTATTACCTACTTTAATGTATAGGTAAGGACTTACCTAGGATAGGTAATGTGGATCCTAATTTAGGTTAAGATATTGCGGATTACCTACTCTAGAGTGTATAGAATATCCTAGTACCTAGAGTGTATAGTGTATCCTAAGAAGTGTATAGAGTATCCTAATACCTAGAGTGTATAGAGTATCGTAGTACCTATAGAGTATCCACTAGAAGTGTATAGAGTATCCTAAGAAGTGTATAGAGTATCCTATGTAAAACCCCTAAATTTCTACTATGATTTTTTTAATAAATATGGTATTGATTTTTGTATTTCGTATTTGTACGTTGCGTACGATTTTGTGTTTCGTAAATTTCTCGTCAAGTGCGAATAAGTGCGAAGTACATATTTTTATAAAACGTTTTAATTATATAGATGTAGAAAATATTTCAAAATAATAGACGATAATTATTTTATATTGCTTGAAGTTCTAAATGCGTCGCGCCGAGGATTGCCAAACTTTATTTTTATTTAAAAAAGGCTGTTTTATTTTATGGTACAAGTATAACTAGTAATTTAGAAAAACTGTATTTTATGTAAGTATTATTTTTGCATGCGAGTGTATATATATATATATATTCGAAATTAATTATTATCATTAATATATTATTTCGAAAAAAGTAAATTAAATATGGGTTGATTTAATATGTAATTAATTATGGTGATTTAAGTTGGAAAAAAAATATTAAGTTATTTAAATACAGTTTAAATTAGAGGTAGAATCAATCTACATTGGATTATATTTGATTGAGTTACTTTTAAATCAATTTGAATTAAATAGTGGAAAATCCAAGGGAAATTAAAACTCTTCTTAGTCCTTATCTAGATAAGACTTTTGTAAACCCCCTGATTTTTAAAAATAAATATTTGTGGAATTTTTAGATTTTTAAATAACTATTTATTGACTTATTATATAATTTATATTATTTTACATATATTTAGTATAGTGCTCATTAGTGAATTTAGTATAAAAATATATAAAGCTATTTTTGTAGTACATTAAGGATCTAAACTATATTATACAATTTTTCTCAAAATTTTAGGAATTATTTCATAACTTTTATTACTTTTTACATGTTACTTATATTGTACACTATTTACATAATATATAATAAATGTCAAATTAGAATTAAATATTTCAGCTTGTATAAATGAGATTAGATGAAGGTTGTTTAAATAAATATTAACTCTATTCTTAAATAATGTTATAGATAATTTAGATAAATATGAACTATATTTTAAGTTAATCATAATCCTAAGTCTAATAGGAAAGCATCCCTATCTATATTATATCATAACAAAGTAACTTCTATCAATTTAAATCAAATCCTATCTAATTTAGGTGATAAATCTGAAATAAATCTATTCTACTATATAATAGGAAAATTTGATGGTAAAACTTTTGAATTCCTAAAATATCCTTGAGTAATTTATAAACACGATGCTATTATGTCAACTTGCATATCATTTATGTTTAAGAGTCAAACCAATAAAATTTGCATGTAAGTTTTCCTTTACCATACAATTTTTTATGTTCCATTTGTAAAAAATTATGTTCCATTTGTAAAAAAACAAATTATCTTTACCATTTTCCAAAGATTATTATTCTCAATAGAAAATTTTTTTAAAAAAAATTTGTACTTTGAATCTCTTGGCATTGTAAAAAAACATACACACACACATGAATAACCACCTAAAAAGACAAAAAGACAACAATTGGCCTTATAATATTCTAATTAAAATACGTATAAATCACGTACATGTAGACTAGTACCTATATAAACCCAATACATCCCCCTTCTATCAGCCATAATTCGAAATTATTTTTTAGTCCAATAGAAACTCTAAAATTCGTCATTAGAATTCAGCCCCGCTTTTTAGCAGCAAGAGCAACTTGGAACGACGATATCTCCTAGCTCTGAACTTCGTTTTGCCTCCAATTTTTTTTTAAAAGAAGCGTATCGAGGTAAGGTTTCCAAAAACATATTTTAATAGATAAAATTCGTTTTATAAATTTCTGCAAAACTGTTTGAGTATCTAGTGTCCAAAAAAATAAACATATTTAGGTATTTTTGCGATTTCGGGAGATTCCGGAAACGAAAATGCGATCCATTTAGTTTTTCGGAAAGATGATACGAAAATCTATACCATATCCTAACTTCAAAATTTATGAAATAAATGTAATAGGTGCAGTATTAATTATAATTAGATAATAGACTATTTTCAGCATCCGAAGTTGTTCCTACACCTTCCTCTTTGTGCGCTGTTGTTGATTCGTTGCCAGGATATCATCTTACCTCACTCGGACATCAGGCAAGATACCTTACCATCTTTATTGCTTACATTTAGTTGCATTTTATTATTCAGTTATTATATATTACTGCACTTTTATTTTCAGTTAATTATTTTCTTCTTGCATGTGGACCTAGAGTTAAGGGACTACCGTCAATTTAGTGTGTCTCATTAACTTGTCACGATCATACACAAGTTGTGTGTGAATTGTGAGTAACATATAGAGGTCACTTGCGTGTTGGCTGATCCCCCGTGCACATGCGTTGGAAATTACTGTCAATACATGCATGTTAGAAGACTTGACAGCTATTAGGTATAAAACAGTATTGTGGAAGCGACATGTGTTGGTGCGTCGTGGTTACGATGCATGTATAGTATCATTAGGGGGAGAGGACAGCTATTAGCGTGGGGGCTATATTTATTTTTACACACATTTCGGGCCGATAGCGACTCAGATGAGCGCTACTTACTGGCCATGGCTGATAGTGACTCAGATGAGCGCTACTTACTGCCACTCTTTATTTACTCTGCTGATCCTACAGCCCCTGCATAGAACGTTGTCCTCAAAGTGCATATCACTTAGACGGTTAAGGACTCAGTTGTGTTGTAGTTTTGTAGTATTTATATTTGCAGTTATAATGGTATGTTCTTCCTGTATCTTGTTACGTCCCTCTGAGGACCTGGTGATTTCTCCAGGTGTGTTTTTGGAATTTTTCTGGTGCTCTAGTCAAGACCATGGTTTACTTCCGTACTTTGCAATGACTACTCTTGGACTCGTCGCTTACTTGCTTGACAAATTCTTTCTTTGTATATTTCTCTTATTTAAATTTGTTGGTAGTGGATATGTCTCCGTCCAACATTTTTGTACAAATGACATTATAAAGTTGATTTTATAATATATTCATTATGGATGAGATTAGCTTCATGGTTACTAAATTTTGCAGCTTATGTGTACATACGAGATATCCATATATTGGAGTATACTTCATATGTAGATAGCTGGCATGTCTATGATTCTAGTCTCAAGTATTTTGGGACTGGGGCATTACATGTTTTTGTGGTAGCCCATGCAGGTCGAGTTTATCACTTCGGTTACGTATTGTACTGATGTGAGCCTGCAGATAGGATTAGAGTCTAGGATCTCATCCATATACTTGACATTCTTTCTTGACTCCAAACTTCGAACTCTCATTTTTCTCCCTTGATTGCATCTTGTTTGACCCCTTTCTACCATGAATCCTTACTTTCTCGTGCTTAATGTCGGTTAGGAAGATGACTACACTAGTATATGCTCATAGGTCAAACACGTGACTAGAAGGATTACATTCACAATTAGTATACATTGAGGTCTTATTTAAGATATAGAGGCATTTATTTTTCTAAAAGTATGATCTTAAGGATTAGTTAATTCTAAGTTGGGTAGTAGCAATATTACCAACTTTGAGGACAGAGAGAATTTTATCTTGAGACTACTAGGAGTATTCACCAAAGGTGAGTAAAATCTTTGATTTTGAAGATGTAGAAAATATTTATGATTTTTGGGTTATAGCTATTCATATCTTTTAAGAATATAAATTAATTTGAGGAAAATTTTAAATTTTGAACTGTGTCATACGATCTATGATTGATAAATTTATTTAGATTTTGAGTTTAATATTTCAATTGTGGAAGAAAAAAATCTTCAAATTTTGTTGCATAATTCACGATTGTTGAGTTTATCTAAATCTTGAGTTTAAAGTTTGGATTTATAATATTGCAATTTTATGAAAATTTTATTAAGAGATATGATAAAGCTTATTTTGAGATTGATTAGAGGAATCTAAATTTTTTTAAGTTATGATGGATGACCTCAACCGACTAGAGAATAAGAAAGTTTAGTTTGTGCATATTAGACGGAAAATATATATATATTTTTTGTCATACTAACACTACAACAAAAAACCCTTTTAATGACGCTCGACAGGGAGTTTTAATGACGGCTGATACATAAGCGTTATCAAGTTGAAAAATACCTTTTTTCTATGACGGTTTGGACTAATTTTGGGCTTTTTATAACGTTTATAAAACAAAACGTCATTAATACTTTAGAGCGGTGGCAAACTTATAATTTTTTCACTGTATAAAAGCTAAGTGGGTGAGAGAAAATTCATTTCTCATCCATTTTCTAAGGAGCAGCATCTCTCCAAACCTCTTCTCCCCCAATTTCCTCAAGAGTTAGGTTAGGGTTTCTGATCGATGGATCTTAGCCGAGGTGCGATCTCGACCATATCGGAGGGGTCGTCGGAGGACCTGAAGTCGGTGATGGAGGTCCGGCTGGTGAACACCGCGCGCACATGCTGGAGATCGGCGGCGGGTGCGACGTCTTCGGCTCCGTGGCCGCCTACGCCCGCCGCCGCCAGCGCGGCGTCTGCCTCGGGCTCGTTTCTGCCCCCGTCGGCCCCGCCGGGGGCCACGAGCCTCACCGTGTTCCTGGCGGGAGGGCAGGGGCAGGTGGTCGGGGGGAGCGTCGTCGGGGCGCTGATCGCCGCGGGGCCGGCAATCAGATGGTTTAGTATAAAGCCAACTGATCAGAGTAAGAAGTTAAGAACCGTCCATCAGCTTGGACAGAAGATAATTTTAGTGCTATTTATTTCCTATCTATTGCCTGTGTCATGGATTTTTTGTCCTGTTGATTGACAAAAGTGAATATTTAGACATAAGAGTCGATACAAATTTGATGCAAATTTCTTGTTTTTCTTTAAAGTGGCTTACTATACAGTCTATACTAACTATGCACGAGTGTGCATCAGAATGCATTCATTTAGTTTCTTGATACCTATAGCTCTACTGCAGACCTAACGTAAGAAATTAGAAATTCATTAATTTAGCAAGAGTGGTGTAATGGCTTTATTGTTGCCTTCTCATTTTATGAATTATAGGTCCATGACTTAGTAATGTGCTTCTCTGCAGACTAATTATAGTATGTTCTAATGTTGACTATTTATTTATTGTAGGTAAGTTTTGTCATTTTTTGACTCATGTCTTTTTTAGGCTAAGGTGGAGGAAGGCTTTTCAGCTGAAGAATTATTTGCTAGAAAGAAGATTAGACTAGCAGAAATTGGGATGACTTTGAAAGAAAATACTGAGTCAAGTATTAAATCCTTAAAGGAGTTGTTGCAAATTTGTAACGACGAGGACCATAATATTGTTAAACTTGGCCTGATGTCATTGTTAGCTGTTTTCAAAGACATCATACCTGGGTATTCTCTGCCCTTTTTTACACACTCTTTTTCTTTACATAAGCTTTCCTTAGTCACTTGTTGAGTACTTATTTTTGTATTGTTTCGCTACAGCTATCATATACGGTTACCGACTGAAAAGGAGCTTGAGATGGCAGTCTCAAAAGTAGTGCGACAAACACGGTTCTGTGAGTCTACACTCCTACAGTCATACAAGGTATCTCATTTTCTCCATGTACTTCTATATTAGTGTGTATTACCTGCATACATATATTTATACAACCATACATATATATATATATATATATATATATATATATATATATATATATATATATATATATATATATCAGGTCTGCTACCTTTGGTGAATAACCATGGTTCAACCATTGACATATATCAATTTCAATCAAAACAACTTTCAATTACCTTCCTGACCTTGATGTTTAATAAAACGTGGCAATCAAGTTGACAATCTGTCGTTGGCATGAAGCAATCTCAATCAAATGTTGATTAGGTTTAGATACTTCTTGAGAATGGAAATAGAGAAAAGGAACAAAATTTGATGTTGGGAGCAGTCATATTGTAAAACATACCCGAAGAGTAGTAGCATAGAGGACTAGCAAAAATAGAAAGCAAGAAAGAGAACATGTAGTTTCCGTTTTTAACTGATTTTGGGCACGATTTAAACCACAACCAAGAGAGGGTTTGAAATGACTGGTTTTCCAAGAGTATGTCAACTTGGATGGTTTACTTAAGAATGGTGAGGCATCCCCAACTGGACCACTTAACTAAGACACATATGGTTATTATCTAATGGCTAGATTCTGTATAATACTAGTCCTGTGATACTTTAGTTTCTATGTTTCTTATATTACAAACAGTTCTTGCTCTAGGTTCAATTTCTGTGTCTTATTTCTTTGTGAATATGATTCAGGATTTGGTTAATATTGGAACACAGGATTTGGTTGAAGGGAGAGTAAGTATAAGAATTTTGATATTTATTCTTTTTGTAGTGCAGTCTTGCTATGGCATTCTTGAATTATTTCAGGTGTCTGCTCTGTTTGCAATTATTCTCGGGTTTGTTTTGATATACTTTTCTATGTGAAATACACATTTCTATCTATTTATAAAATAAATTGTTTTGTTATGATTGGTTTAGCTTCAAACTAGTTTATTTTGTGCACCTTTATGCTTCAAAACAACATTCTCTTGGTATAGTGATCTAAGACAATATCTGATTGCGTAGAGGCTCTAATTGGGGCATATTATGTTGGTGGCGGATTAACTGCTGCTCTTGCTGTATTGAAATGGTTAGGCATTGATACTGAACTTGAGTCTGAAATGGTTGGGAAAGCAATGACCACCTCTATGTCATTTTGGAGTTGTGTTCCCAGATCTGATGACATGGAAATTCTGGAAAAGAAATTACGCTATGAGTTTGCTATTAAACGCCTTTTATTGGAGGCAATAACTCATGCTTCTGAAATTGGAACTAGCTACTGCTACCAAGTAAGCAAGTTTAGAAGTTTTTTCCTAGTTGATACTAGATACTGATATATTTATCACTTTTTGTTTGACACTCAAAATTACTTTTCATATTTATAATCATGCATTTGACTTCTTTTTCTTTATTTTTTCAAAACCAGAGGCTTGAATTTCTTGGTGATGCAGTACTAGACCTACTTATCACTTGGCATCTCTTTCAAACTCATACAACTATAGATCCTGGGGTGTTGATCACTGACTTGAGGTCGGTATCAGTTAACAATGAAAGATTTGCTAAATGTGCAGTCAAGCATAAGCTTCAACACCATCTTCAACATTCATCAGGGTTGCTTGTAGAGCAAATAACAGAATAAGTCAAGAAACTGGAGGAATTACAAGAAGTCGAGTGTCCACTTGTATCAAATGCTTCGTCCAAAGGCTACAAGGTAAAGTTTTTTATGAAAGCCTAAACATCATATAATGATGACTGAGAAATCTAAACATTATGTATGATGATTTTTCAGAGTATCTAGCATTGCTTTTTACGGTGTTATTTACTTTGTATCATTTTTGCTGTCGCAGGTTCTTGCAGACATTGTCGAAAGCATAGCAGGTGCTATATTAATTGATACAAGGCTCAACCTACATAAGGTTTGGGAGGTATTTGAACCATTACTTGCTCCCATTGTATCACCTGATAGTCTTGAACTGCCCCCTCTGAGAGAATTGTTTGAGTTGTGTAGTCATCTTGGCTACTTCTTTAACACAAAGTGTATGATGGAGGGAGACATTTTTCAGGGTTTTGCTACGTGATGCCGACAGTTTTGATGTGCTCAAAGTTGAAGCCAATGTACTAATAGTTTTGAGGGTCTACTTACTAGTAGTAGTTGTAAATATATGTATTTGGATGTCTTATTTTGAAAAAATGTAATGAAGATGGTGATATATGTTATGTATATATTTGTAAATGATTAAATGGTACTCTATAACATTTAGATGTTTTCTTGTGAATATGGTTCAAAATGAATGTTTTAAAATTGAATTGAGCAACATTGAGTATTGATCTATAATTTTTTGGAAAGTAATATATAAATGTGCAGAATTGAGCATTATAAATGTGCTGAATTGAGTCTATACAGATTATATATTCATAACGCTTTCAAACTATGCTGAAAATAAGTGTAGCAGAAACTTATCATATTCATGACGGTTATTTTATGACGCTTTTAAAAAACATTTATAACACCCGTTTTCATGACGGTTGCTGTGGAAAAAAAGCGTCATGGTACGTCATTAATGACGCTTTTTAGCCGTTATTAAAAGGGTTTTTTGTTGTAGTGTAAGGGTTATCTTAGGGTTATTAAAGACTTGAATTATTTTTATGATTATTCTTAAATATCGTAGTTTATGTCAAGCTCGAAAATACATATTGGGAACTCAAATTTTGGGATTAAATCTTATCTTGATAGAGAACCAAGAAGCAGGCAAGGTCACCCTAATGAGATAGAGGTACTCTGCATTCCATCCATGACCAAGATAGTTGTATATACACAAGTATAGTTAGTCTTCGGCCAAACCATGTGACTATATCTCAATTTTGACTTACTCGACCTTCTCCAAATCCAGATCTTTTATTGTGACATTCTAACCGTTTGAAATTTGAGAAATAATTTAATCGTTCCTTGACTGTATCCACCTAGGAGACTATCTTCTTTCTGAAAACTGTGTCCTAAATAATTTTACTAGATTCCTTAATTAATTTTATTTCATGCTTCAACTTGATCTTCTTTAATGTTTGTGCATTCACTTCATGAACTCCCACTTTCTATTTTAGATCTTTTTGTTTCCTTTACCGTGACTTTAGTATTTGGAGTGTAATACTAGCTGTTACCTTCCAACAAAATTTATATGTAAGACCTAGACGAGCTCACCTTCATGTAGGTATATCATGTCCCACTTAAACACATCCCTTAGTACTCTATTTTTATGATATGACTTTCGAGTCATAAAGATTAGGCTATAACCTTTACCATGATACCGATATTTTTTTGACCAAGGATAGGGACTCAACCTCGACTCAATTCTTTTGATCCTATATGTGATTTTGTTCTATTTAATTCCTTAAATGCTTAACTTTGTGCTTTATCTTGATTGCTTGACCCGTTGTCCCATCACACTACTAGTTTAACTCTTATAAGTTGGGTAGAATACCTCATGACCTAACAAACCTTTGTCCTTGTGACCCATATTGATAAGTTTACTTAGACTATAGAATTCAGAGGACCCTAACTTATCTAGTCAACCAAGCCATAGATAAGAAAATACTAGGATGACTGCGTAAGCCCTAACTTCGGGCAAGAGTTAGATTTTAATGGATCTTCGACTATTTAATTTCCTTCATTAGTATTCCTTACTTATATTTTGACTATCTTATGATGCCAATTTAGCCTTAGTTTTGCAAGCTTATTTTTTTATTGAGCTTGTTCACGACATATGTGTTATTAGAGACGCCCACTAATACATTGTCTAATCAGAACCGGTGCAAGATGGTCTGATCAACCTAGTGCACTTTAGTTCGCTTTTCATATATTATTCGATGTAGATGGAGACATAGTTAAACTTGGCCTCTAGAATTTCATCCGCGACTGCCTTGGCAATTCTTTTTAAAAAAAATCAATCGTCTTTGAACTACTTATTCGTATTCGATAATATCTTCTTCAAACTCTTTATTATTTTCATCTTTCGCCTATATTAGAAAGACAAATACTCGTACTTGATATCCCCTTAGTTGTCCACCATCTATTGCCAAGATAGTTAACCACTGACCAACCGATGTGACTATATCCCCGTCTTGAGTTACCTTTTCCCTCTATCCTAGATTCATTATCGCAACCTTCTAACCATTCTTGAAACTTGAAAATGATTCAAATCATTTCCTTAACCATATCTTAAACCAAGACGACTATATTCGCTCAAGAAATCATCTCTCTTAAATGTCTAAATTATTCTCTTTGACCTACTCAATTCCTTTCTATTCTCTAATTCGTGTTATCATAATTTTATTACCTTAACTAGCGACCCTTCTTCAATTCCATAACCATGATGTATTTTTGCAGATATCAAAATTATGATGTTCTAATGCATGTTTGTGTCGAACGTCGTTTTCTTCGTCCCATCCAAAAATTTAATCGTATTTCGGTATTGATGAACTCTTTCTATCTCCCCTACCCTAACTATTCCTAAATTTCGAGGACGAAATCCTTGTAAGTTGGGTAGGATGTAAAACCCCTAAATTTCTACTACGATTTTTTTAATAAATATGGTATATATTTTTGTATTTTATATTTGTACGTCGCGTACGAGTTTGTATTTCGTAAATTTCTCGTCAAGTACGAATAAGTGCGAAGTACATATTTTTATAAAATGTTTTAATTATATAGATGTAGAAAATATTTCAAAATAATAGAGGATAATTATTTTATATTGCTTGAAGTAGTAAATACGTCGCGCCGAGGATTGCCAAACTTTATTTTTATTTAAAAAAGACCATTTTATTTTATGGTACAAGTATAACTAGTAATTTAGAAAAACTGTATTTTATGTAAGTATTATTTTTGCATGCGAGTGTATATATATTTGTATTTTTGAAATTAATTATTATCATTAATATATTATTTCGAAAAAAGTATATTAAATATGTGTTGATTTAATATGTAATTAATTATGGTGATTTAAGTTGGGAAAAAATATTAAGTTATTTAAATACAGTTTAAATTAGAGGTAGAATCTATCTACATTGGATTATATTTGATTGAGTTACTTTTAAATTAATTTGAATTAAATTGTGGAAAATCCAAGGAGAATTAAAACTCTTCTTAGTCCTTATCTAGATAAGACTTTTGTAAACCCCCTAATTTTTCAAAAAAAATTATTGTGGAATTTTTGGATTTTTAAATAACTATTTATTGACTTATTATATAATTTGTATTATTTTACATATATTTAGTATAGTGCTCATTAGTGAATTTAGTATAAAAATATATAAATCTATTTTTCTAGTACATTAAGGATCTAAACTATATTATACAATTTTTTTCAAAATTTTAGGATTTATTTCATAACTTTTATTACTTTTTACATGTTACTTATATTGTACACTATTTACATAATATATAATAAATGTCAAATTAGTATTAAATATTTCAGCTTGTATAAATGAGATTAGATGAAGGTTGTTTAAATAAATATTAACTCTATTTTTAAATAATGTTATAGATAATTTAGATAAATATGAACTATATTTTTAGTTAATCATAATCCTAAGTCTAATTGGAAAGCATCCCTATCTATATTATATCATAACAAAGTAACTTCTATCAATTTAAATCAAATCCTATCTAATTTAGGAGATAAATCTGAAATAAATACCTATATAAACCCAATACATCCCCCTTCTATCAGCCATAATTCAAAATTATTTTTTAGTCCAATAGAAACTCTAAAATTCGTCATTAGAATTCAGCCCCGCTTTTTAGCAGCAAGAGCAACTTGGAACGACGATATCTCCTAGCTCCGAACTCCGTTTCGCCTCCAATTTTTTTTAAAAGAAGCGTATCGAGGTAAGGTCCAAAAACATATTTTAATAGACAAAATTCATTCTGTAAATTTCTGCAAAACTGCTTGAGTATCTAGTGTCCAAAAAATAAACGTGTTTCGGTATTTTTGCGATTTCGGGAGATTCCGAAAATAAAAATGCGATCCGTTTAGTTTTTTCGAAAAGATGATACGAAAACCTATACCATATCCTAACTTTAGAATTTATAAATTAAATTTAATAGGTATAGTATTAATTATAATTAGATAATAGACTATTTTCAGCATCCGAAGTTGTTCCTACACCTTCCTCTTTGTGCGTTGTTGTTGATTCTTCGCCAGGACATCATCTTACCTTACTCGGACATCAGGTTAGATACCTTACCATCTTTACTGCTTACATTTAGTTGCATTTTAATATTCAGTTATTATATATTACTGTACTTTTATTTCCAGTTAATTATTTTCTTCTTGCATGTGGACCTAGAGTTAAGGGACTACCGTTAATTTAGTGTGTCTCATTAACTTGTCACGATCGTACACGAGTTTTGTGTGAGTTGTGAGTAACATATAGAGGTCACTTGCGTGTTGACTGATCCCCCGTGCGCATGCGTTGGAAATAACTGTCAATAGATGCATGTTAGAAGACTTGACAGCTATTAGGTATAAAACATTATTGTGGAAGCAACATGTGTTAGTGCGTCGTGGTTACGACGCTTGTATAGTATCATTGGAGGGAGAGGACAGCTATTAGCGTAGGGGCTACATTTACTTTTACACACATTTTGGGTCGATAGCGACTCGGATGAGCGCTACTTACTGCCACGGGACCGATAGCGACTCAGATGAGTGCTACTTACTGCCCATGGCCGATAGTGACTCAGATGAGGGCTACTTACTGCCACTCTTTATTTACTCTGCTGATCCTACAGCCCCTGCGTAGAACATTGTCCTCAAAGTACATATCACTTAGACGGTTAGGAACCCAGTTGTGTTGTAGTTTTATAGTATTTATATTTACAGTTATAATGGCATGCTCTTCCTGTATCTTGTTATGTCCCTCTGAGGACCTGGTGATTTCTCTAAGTATGTTTTTGTGATTTTTGCAGGTGCTCTAGTCAAGGCCATGGTTTACTTCTGTCCTTTGCAATGACTACTCTTGGACTCGTCGCTTGCTTGCTCGACAAATTCTTTCCTTGTATATTTCTTTTATTTAAATTTGTTGGTAGTAGATATGTCTTCCCCAACGTTTTTGTACAAATGACATTATAAAGTTGATTTTATAATATATTCATTATGGATGAGATTAGCTTCATGGTTACTGCATTTTACATCTTATGTGTACATACGAGATATCCATATATTGGAGTATACTTCGTATGTAGACAGATGGCATGTCTACGATTCTAGTCTCAAGTATTTTGGGACTGGGGCATTACATCCTAGTACCTAGAGTGTATAGAGTATCCTAGTACCTATAGAATATCCTCTAGAGTGTATAGAGTATCCTAGTACCTAGATTATATAGAGTATCCTAAGATATTAGAGATTACCTACTCTGAGAACCTTGCTTAGAAGTATCCTAGTACCTAGAGTGTATAGAATATCCTAGAAGTGTAGGTATGATTGGTACACTGTTTTGAGCCCTTCTCTAGAAATTAAATTTACTTATGCCAAGCCTTTTGGACCTATTAGAGTTAGAGTATCCTAAGATATTAGGGATTACCTACTCTGAGAACCTTGCTAATAAGTATCCTAGTACCTAGAGTGTATAGAGTATCCTAAAAGTGTAGGTATGATTGGTACACTATTTTGAGCCCTTCTCTAGAAATTAAATTTACTTATGCCAAGCCTTTTGGGCCTATCAGATTTATAGATTTTTTTTCTTCGAAAATCTAGTATAACGTTGATTGCCTCAAAAGGCTTGCATAAGTAAGAGTGTATAGAGTGAGTATACTAATAGTATATCATAGTATCCTAGAGTGTATAGAGTGAGTATCCTAGAGTGTATAGAGTAAGCCTCCCTACTTTCTTTCTTCTCATTCGGGTCATTCAGCCGACTATTCTGCATCATATATGATATCTACCTCAACCTCACCCTAAAGAAGTGTAAAAATATTAATATTAACCAAGGTTCACAGTATTGGTATCGGTATTAAAATCGCTATCGGTATCATTTACGGTTGATATCATGAATCTCATGGCTTTCTCTAGCAGAGCAAAATGTAAAATCAAACATGAAGCAGAGCTTCATATTCAAAACATCAGAAGTAAAAAGTTTTCGATTGGACAACCACCAATTGAAATTTTTTTACTTCTGATATTTTGAATATGAAGCTCTGCTTCATGTTTGGCTTTACATTTTGCTCTGCTGGCAGAAGCCATAAGATTCATGATATCAACCGTAAATGATACCGATACCGATACCGATACTGTGAACTTTGATTAATATTAATATTTTCACACTTCTCTAGGCTGAGGTTGAGGAAGATATCCTATGATGCGGAATAGGATGTTGAGAGAGTCGAATGAGAAGCAGGGAAGTAGAGGGGGGTCAGAGAGGGGGCCTTCTTGTTGAATATGTGACGACACTCATTTAATACTCATGTGTCTATGCATCCATTTGGAATATACTCGAATAATGTGTATCTATCTTTGCAGAATTATTTTCAATTAATAGATATAAATTACTATCTGCGGTATCGTTCGTGGATGTACAATCGTCATCCTGATGACATGTGTGATATGCGGGATAAATTTATATAGGGGGTAGAGCAGTCCTACAGTTCGCCAAGGCGTTCCCTCAGTACATGGACCATACCAAAATTAAGTGTCCATGTGTGAGATGTCGCAACATGAAATATCATCCAGAAGTGGACGTGGTATATTATTTGTACTCGAGAGGTTTCATGCCGAATTACTATCAGTGGACCTCACACGGAGAACTTGTGCCTTTAGCATCGGAGCTGGAGCCTAATTTGCCGTATATGGATGTCCATGACCACGCTGGTTACGACGAAGGGTGGGTGAACATGATTTTTGACACTGCGGGGCCTAGTTTTGATTCGGACAATCATGATGCGGCTGAGGAGGCACCGAATGTCGATGCTGCAAAGTTTATGGAGTTGCTGGAGAATGCAAGTACTCCTTTGTATCTTGGTTGTGAGGATCATTCACCGTTAGAGGTGGTTACAAGACTATTGAGCATCAAGTCCGATTTTAACATGTCTCAAGAATGCTACAATCGAATAATCGAGTTGATTATAGAGATCTTGCCGGAAGGTGCAAAGTTACCTACAGACTTCTACCGATCTAAGAGGATGGTGAGATCTGTATGGGTGGGATACGATAAAATCGATGGATGTCGCAACGGGTGCATGTTGTACTACAAAGATGACAAAGATGAAGACGCATGCAGATTTTATGGTGCTGATCGCTACAAGACAACAAGTTCAAGTAGGACTCCCGGTGCAAGGAAGCCTACCAAATTGATGCACTACTTGTCGTTGATGCCTCGGTTGCAGAGGTTGTTTATGGTGAAGGAGACTGCAAAAAATATGAGTTGGCACAGATGGAAACAGATCAAAGGAGTGTTGGATCACCCATCTAATGGAGAAGCATGGAAGCACTTTGATCGAGAGTATCCAAATTTTGCTTCGGATCCGCGTAATATCGGATTGGGTCTCTCCTCCGACGGTTTTACCCCATTCGGACTTTCGGGGTCCCAGTATTCTTGTTGGCCTGTGATCGTCACTCCGTACAATCTATCGCCTTGGATGTGCATGAAGACTCCGTATATGTTTTCTACCGTTATTATCCCAGGTCCGAACAATCCGAAGAGGAACATCGATGTGTATTTATAGCCATTGATAGATGAGTTGAATCAGCTGCGGAACTAGGTGCCAACACCTTCGATGTTTCTAGAAAGCAGAATTTTTAGATGAGGGCCGCACTGATGTGGATCATCAACGACTTTTTGGCCTATGGAATGTTATCTAGATAGAGCACTCATGGTCGTCTCTAATGTTCGTATTGCATGGACCGTGCATGAAGGCTTTCCGTTTGAAACACAAAGGAAAATCGTGCTTCTTCGATTGTCATCGACAATTCCTGTCGAAGGACCATCCATTCAGGAGGAACATGAATGCTTTTCGTGTCGGCATTGTGCAGAAGGCCAATCCACCGCCAAGGTGGACCAGAGACACGATATGGAAGGAGGTTAAAGATTTTCTAAGTGCTATCGAAAAGCCTATAAAGGGACACAAGTGTGATGAATTTGGCCGCACTCATAATTGGACGAAAAGAAGTATATTCTGGGACCTACCATATTAGAGCACCAATCTGATCAGACATAACCTTGATGTCATGCATATCGAGAAGAATGTGTTTGACAACATAACTAATACTGTGATGGACGTAAAGGGAAAGACGAAAGACAATCCGAAGGCCAGGTTGGACTTGGAAGATATATGCAGACGTCCTGCGTTGCATTTGATAAAGGAAGACAATGGGAAGTATAAGCAGCCTAATGCAATTTTATCACTAGACATGGAGGATAAAGGGAGAATTTGTAGGTGGATTGAGGGCCTAAAATTTTCTGACGGATACGTATCAAATTTAAGAAGATACGTTGACCCGAAGGAGAACAAACTGACGAGTATGAAGACCCACGACTGTCACATATTTATGGAGAGGTTAATTTCGATTGCATTTCGGGAATTATTATCGTCGGTCGTTTGGGATCCGTTGACAGAGTTGAGCATATTCTTTAGAGATCTTTGTTCTACTAATTTGCTTGTCAATCATCTAGAAAAGCAAGAGAAGGACATTGCAGTAACACTGTGCAAGCTCGAGAGGGTGTTCCTGTAAAACCCCTAAATTTCTACTATTTTTTTATATGTAAATTTGGTACTGATTTTTTTATTTAGTATTGTACGTCGCGTAGTTGAATTGTACATCGCGCGCGAAATTTCGTTTTTCGTAATTGCTCGACAAGTGCGAATATGTGCAAGCGTATATATGTTTGAAAAACATTTTTTCTATTTTTATAGTTTCAAAATAATATATGTAATAATTATTTTAGCTATCATACCAATATTTTCAAGTTTGTTATTTTATTTATTTTATTTATAAAACGTCTTTCGTAAAAACAGTTATTAATAATAAATAATATTCTTCGTGCATACATATATATTTCATAAATATTTTATTAAGTTTATTTTTAAATAATAATGTATTTTCGAAATTATTATTATAGTATTTTTGGAAAACAGATTTTGAAATTTTTGTGTCAATTTAAATCTTGATTTCATTTTATGGATTGATTTAAATAGTAAATTAATATCTATATTTGAAATTTGATTATCTTATTTGATTTTAAACTAAAAGATAGAATGTAATTATATTTAAATTGATTTAGATTTGGATTTAAAATTTTTGAATGGATTAATTCAATAATTGAATTATCTATTTTTGGGTTTAAATACTCCTAATCCTTATCTACTAAGATTTTCCTCAACCATATAAATAGGGGACCTCCATATTGTTTCCTCCATAATTATTTCACAAATTTCCACCACAAGCATGAGTGCATCGTGTCGGTGCCCAATCTTTTCCGTGTCAGCCGTGACGACCTCGGGTCCGACCCCGGGTGTCGTTCCACTAAATCTTAATATTAGAATTACATCTCCTTCCCCGTGTCGGACACCCCCCGACATCATCTAATCCCAAACCCGACTCTAAGCCTGTCCCGGTTCACCCCGATCGCCCTGGCCATCCCGACGCCACCCCGCTGTCCGTCAACAACCAATCCTGACTCCGCCATCAGTCATCCCCACAACCAGCCGCTCCCTGCCTCGGCCAACACAACTATCACCAACCCTGCCTTGTCGCCACCACCTCCGGCCAACCCGTACCCCTTCGACTCATCCCACACCACCGCGACAACCCCACGGCCACAGCCATCACCACACCACCACCATTACAACCACGCACTACCACCATCTGCACCCAACTTCCGTCGCCGCTACCGCAACGACCCATACTCTGGCACTATTCTATATCAAACGACCAACAACGTCGAACCCATGATCCTACACCCCCACCATCGTTCTCCATAGCACACTCGCTGCTATCACCACCATCGCCTGACCAGACCGGCCGACCGTCCACCTCTCCGGCCAACACGCCCGTCCCCACCAACACCATTAACATCGCCACATCTGTAACGCCTATAGTTCGTATTACGTATTTTGGTATACGTGTACGTATTTTGACTCATGTTGCCTGTCTCATTGAATGGTTTATTTTAGCATTTCATTGCTTGGTTCGGCTTGGTTCGATTTTGCATGTGAACCAACCCAACCTACCCCCACCACTAACCCCATTTATATCCCACATACTTTTCTTTCTCCTCATAACTCAGCATTTACTCCTCCTTTACTCCTCCTTCTTCTTCTTTCTCCCTGGCATAGAGCTCCACCTACCCCCTCTCCTACCGGCAAGTGCATCTTGCTTTATGGAGGAACTTAAGTTTTGTTGTTCTATTTTCTTCCTCACGAGATTCTAAGACACTCTAGTACTTAGCACTTTTAATTTCCATGACTCATTTCGTGTAGATCTAAGCTTGTTATATTTTCGGATTTTTTGGGTTTTGATCTATTAAACCTTGTTATTCTCAAGTTTTGAGTGTTCCAGGTGGTAGAGAATTTTGTTCTACCCCATTTTGACCTATGGAAGTCCAGATTCTGACCTTTGATGAAGGAGTACGGAACTTGGAAGCAATGGCTTCATGGTTCTTCTTCTCGGAATAGTGGAGAAGAAGAACAGTGCTTAGCCGCATGACTTTTCATGCGGCTAGATCCCCTGCGGCTCCTCTTTGGCCGCATAGGCATCCGAACCGCATGGCTTTTCATGCGATAAGTCCCCTTTGGCCGCATGGCCCTTGCCGCATGGCCTTAGCCGTATGGCCTTCACCCGCATGACTCAAGTTGACTTCAGCCGCATGAGCCTGTTCCCCCACTGCCGTATATGCCCGTTCCTCCATGGCTGCATGACCCTCATTCGGCCCTGCCGCATGAGACCCCCATCTATTGCCGTATAGCTCTTCCAGCCGAGCCGCATGGCTTCGGTTGGCCTTAACCGCATGGCTTTGGTCCCCCGAGCCGTATGAGCCCCTGCCGTGTAAGCCTGCTATCCTTAACCGCATGCACCCTTTTCCTCCAACCACATGAGCTTGTCCCCTTCTTGTCGCATATCTTCTTCTAGCTGAGCCGTATGTCTTTGCTTGACTTAGCCGCATGAGCCCGTTCTCCCTTGGCCGCATGAGCTCGTTCTTCTCTGGCCGCATGAGCCCGTCCTTCCCGAGCCGCATGAGCCCTTAACCCCTGGCCCCCTTTCATGCGCCCTTTTTCCCCGGCCGCATGAGCCTGCTCCCCCTCCCGAGCCGCATGAGCCCGTCCTGCTTAGCCGTATGGCTCTTTCCATAGCCGTGCACTCCTTTTAGCATGTTGAGTTGTTATATTTATGCTTTTGTCTCATGGCCCTATGCGTAACTTGGGCCCCTTGATAGAATGCTTGTACCATATAAATTCTGCAAACGTGCCATGAACACGACAGTGACCCGTAGTGGTACACTCTTGACAAGTAACATGACATGATAGTAGCCCGTCGTGGCGCACTCTTGATAAGTAAACTTGATATGATATACCCCGATATGCTGTTGCGACGGCTAACTTGACATGACAAGAATGAATGGCCTGGACACCGTGGGCGATTGTGTTTGTACATATGAACCAGTATTATCTTGCATCATGTCTAGGACGGAGACCCCTGAGTACCACGGTCAGGGGTACCTACTGAAATTTACTAAGGCTAATAACTAGAATAATCCAGTAGTCATGAAGAGATTTTCCAGCTACAGGCAATCCCGTTATCTGGGCGCGCAAGTGGACTTTTAGCCTGCCGACGAGTAGGGCACATTTCCAGCACACTGACATGTGTTGCACCCTTCATGAATGGATATTCGACCTGGATAACCTGGATGGTCTGCAGGGCTTGTGGTTGTTGGAATATCTCATTGCATCTTGCTAGTAACTAGGCCTGTGATAACCCTAGTTAGTTAAAGTATCAAGCCGTACTCATTGCTTGGCCGTGATTGATTGGATGGAGTCAAACCCAGTCTAGTCTTGTCCTGATCATGTACAAGATTGTAACATGACCTGATTGCTTGAGCTTTACTTTATCGATAAATGGTGGGAAACCAAGTTCCGTTCAGACGAAGGGTTACAACCCCGGTCCTTGTTTGGTTTAAGGGTTATAACTCGGTTATCTGAATAGTCCCATGGTTATCTCATCGTATATCGTCATGATTTTATGTATTACAAGTCTTTTATTATGTAATTATATCTTGTACTAATTGCTGGTTTTAGTTCTTAAGTGAAGCCTCCTTTATGGCACTTGTTCTTTCTGGGATCTGATCCAGCTGGTTTTGTATGGCCAGATACCGGAGTAGCTCTAGAGGATCTCCCTACCTTCCAGCCAGATGGTGACCACTAAGCGTAACCAAGGCAACGAGTGGGTTTTCCTTTTGTTCTTCCACTTTATTATAAAAATTATTCTTTTGAGGCGTTTAGCCAACGAGCATATGTTAGCTCGATTGTACTTTACTTACTGTCTGCCTACGGGCTGTAACATGATTGACGAATCCTAGGGTTGATCATGTATGACTAAAACTCTTGGTAGTCTTCATATTTTGTATGACTAGCTTCATGCATGATCATCCAAATATGTAATGTATGGAACGCCTTACTATTGTATATTTGATGCACTAACATCTTGTAATTGCTTTTACTTGCTTGAGATTGAGATAATAGGCTTGTTCATGACCATAAGAGACCGATGGCTTGTAGTTAAACCCTCATGTATCTAGACAATCGTGACCGTATAGCGAGGTGGACTCCATTTTAATATACGTAGCTGGCTATGTATGCCCCTGCTCTCCAGTATTCTGATTCTGGGGAGTTACATGGTTTAAGTGGTGGCCCATGCAGGTCTTATGAATCAAGATATGTGAGGGTTTACCGAATAGATGTCTCAATCAGCACTCGCCCTTGATCTCTGCTCGTATCCTCTAAATCCCTAAATTCTTGACCTGATCACATGCTTGTATCTTTGATCTGTCCTGGTCCTTCCTTATTGTTCCCTGTATCGTCTTCTTCAGCGGCATTGTTCCTGGTCCTACCGATCGGCAAGGCGGAGCACCTCCCCGTGGGCCAGCAGCAACCTGGAGATCAAGTCCAGCATTCAGGAGTAGCCTCCAGAGTCATGCCTACTAGGGGTCAAGAGCCACCAGTTCAGCCAGTCCAGCCTGCAGAGCCCGATGATGGCACCTTGGTGGGTCTCATCAGGATATTACTAGCATCCCAAGATCGTCGGGGCGATGCCCTGCACCAGGCAGTACAAGATGCTTTGAACAGAGGCGGTCATCAAGGAAACCAGGCAGCCAACAGCTTCAAGCATTTGAACCCTCCCTTCTTCAATGGTAGCAAAGATGCTATTGCCGCAGATGCTTGGCTGCAGGATACAGAAGTAATTCTAGAAGCGACGAAGACGCCCGAGAATGAGAAGGTGGCAGTAGTACGCCTACAGCTATTGGATCTTGCCCGCAGCTGGTGGACGGCGCAGGCCGTTGGATTAGTGGCACCGATTGTATGGACAGTGTTTCGTGAGAGATTCCAGACCAAGTACTTCGATGCTGTAGCTCGGTACGATCTACAGACGAGGTTCTCCAATCTGAAGCAGATGGGCAGGACGGTCGACGGATATGCGGCCGAGTTTTCAAGACTTAGTCGGTTTGCTCCCACCTTGGTAGCGATCGAGTTCGACAGAGCCCAGCGATTCCAGCAGGAGCTCCATCTAGAGATTTTATTAGCATTGGAGCAGTTTGAGCATCAGACTTTTGATGCGGTATTGAGAGTAGCTAGGAGGCACGAGTATACCTCCCGGAGGATTGAGGACAGGACCGGAGGTCGAAAGCGATCTCATGGCCATATGAATCAGTCTTCAGCACCAGCCCCGGCAGCTATGGCTCTGACAATTGGAACGTCGAGGCGGGTGGCCTCAGTGACGTCAGTTCAGCATTCAACCCCGACGAACCCTCAGCAGCAGAAGCAGAAGCAGTCTTCCGCAATGGGCTGCACTCATTATGGGAAGCCAGGACATGTGGTGGCAGAATATCGCAGAGCACAGGGATTGTGCTTGGTTTGTGGAGCACCGGACCACAGGATTGGGAACTGCCCGAACATGGGGAGTTCCTCTTCTTCGGCCTTTTTTAGTCCTTCAGTGAGAAGACCAGTGCCAGTCCAGCAGCAGCAACAGTTTCCGAGGCCCCTGTCGCCTCAGTCCCAAGCATTCCAGCAGCAGAATCCCCAGCAGTATACCCAAGCCCAAGCCCTGATTCAGAGCAGACAGAGAGGTTATCAGCAGAGGGGATCCGCACCCAGAGGACATGGTCAGGCGATGGCGATGACCGTAGAAGAAGGATTGGCACCAGGTGAGGTAGTGGCAGGTACTATTCTTGTCAACTCCTTTCCAGCATCAGCGTTATTTGATTCTGGTGCATCGTATTCATTTATGTCTGCACGATTCATGACACGATTAGGACTGGAGCTCGAGTCATTATCAGTAAGGCTCAATATACTTACTGGTAACGGTCTGGTGGGAGTAGATAGAGTGTTTTCCTCGTGTTGGATCGTGGTTAGCGGTAGAGAGTTCCTCGCTAGATTGATTGAGTTCCCGATGGCCGATTATGATGTGGTCTTAGGGATGGATTGGTTAAGGGACCAGTATGCTAGGATAGACTGCCATGTTGGCATGATTGTTTTTAGCATTCTAGGCGAGCCAGAGTTTTTTTTTTCCCGAGGCGAAGTTGAACCTTCTCCTCCAGTATTGCGGATGGCAGTAGCAGCAGTATAGTTACCCCGGATAGTCGAGGAGTTTCCAGATGTTTTCCCAGAAGAGCTTCCAGGAATGCCGCCAGAGCGAGAGATCGAGTTTACTATCGACTTGATCCCAGGGACAGCCCCAGTGTCGGAGAGAGTCTACAGGATGGCACCGTCAGAGTTGGAGATATTGTACAAGATGATTGAATAACTCAGGACCAAGGGATTTATTCGTACAAGTGGATCGCCTTGGGGATCCCCGATGCTTCTTGTGAAAAAAAAGGATGGTACGTCCAGATTATGTGTAGATTATCGTACCTTGAACTCAGTAACAATCAAGAAAAAATACCATCTCCCGAGGATAGATGACTTGTTTGATCAACTCAAAGGGGCGTCCGTATTTTCGAAGATTGACTTGCGATCAAGATACCATCAGATCAGAGTCAGAGAGCAGGACATCCCGAAGACAGCTTTCAGATCTAGATATGGGCATTGGGAGTTCCTTGTTATGCCCTTTGGAGCAACCAATGTGCCGGAAAAAAAAAAAAAAAAAAAAAAAATTCATGGACCTCATGAATCGTATCTTCATGCCTTATTTGGATCAGTTCGTGATTGTGTTTATAGACGGCATCCTGGTCTACAGCAAGAGTGAAGCGGAGCATGAGCAGCATCTCTGTGTGGTTCTTCAGATTCTCAGAGAGCACCAGTTATATGCCAAGTTCAGTAAATGCGAGTTCTGGCTTGATCGTATTTCTTACTTGGGTCATATCATCACCAGAGGAGGAGTAGAAGTGGATCCCCAGAAGATCGTGGCTATTGAGACATGGCCATTACCCAGCACAGTCGCAGAAGTTTGCAGCTTTCTTGGTTTGGCCGGCTACTACTGGCGATTTGTTTCAGATTTTGCTCGGATTTCAGTGCCTGTGACCCAGTTGACCTGCAAGGATGCAGTTTGTTTGGACGGCCGAGTGTGAGGAATCTTTTGAGAAGTTGAAGCGAGGCTTGATGATGGCACCCATTCTCACGCTTCCAGATGGGACCGAAGGATTTTCAGTATATTGTGATGCTTCAGACAGAGGTTTAGGATGTGTTTTGATACAGCATGGAAAGGTAATAGCTTATGCGTCACGTCAACTTCGTGATCATGAGAGGAATTACCCAACCCATGACTTGGAGTTGGCAGCAGTAGTATTTGTACTTAAGCTTTGGAGACACTACTTGTATGAAGATAGGGTGGAGATTTTCACCGACCACAAGAGCCTGAAGTATGTGTTTACCCAGAAGAATCTTAACATGCGTCAGAGAAGGTGGCTAGAGCTACTTGTGGATTATGATGTCAACCTGCAGTATCATCCTGGGAAGGCTAACGTTGTTGCAGATGCATTGAGCAGGAGATCCGGAGTTTATTTTCTAACAGTACAACCAGAGTTATTAGCAGATCTTCAGAAAATGGGTATAGAAGTTGTCCTTCTACCAATGTGGCATTGATGGCCAGTATGCAAGTTCAGTCCACTATAGTCGAGAGGATCCGGATGGCACAGTCAACATATTCCAAGCTTCAGCGACTCAGAGCAGAGTGTGTAGCAGAACGAAGACCAGAATTATATATCTATGAGGACGGTACACTTCGACATGGAAGGCATCTTTGTGTACCCAGTGGAGATATCAGACAGGAGATCATAGCAGAAGCTCATAGTTCTCAGTATTCCATTCATCCCGGTGGTACGAAGATGTACCGTGATATCCGTCAGCACTTTTGGTGGAATGGTATGAAGAAGGAGATAGCCCGGTTTGTCTCTCGGTGTTTGGTTTGCCAATAAGTTAAAGCTGAGCATCAGAGACCGGCTGGACTTCTTCAGCCCTTGCCAATTCCAGAATGGAAGTGGGTGCATATCACCATCGATTTCGTGATTGGATTACCTAGGTCTCCGGCCGGTAGAGATGCTATTTGGGTTATTATAGACAGGCTCACGAAGGAGGCTCACTTTCTCCCGTTCAGAGTTGGTCAGTCGACGGCTCAGCTAGCAGAGATGTACCTCAGGCAGATTGTCAGATTTCACGATGTTCCAGTCAGTATCACCTCAGACAGAGATTCAAGATTTACGTCGCACTTTTGGCGCAGCCTGCAAGAGAGTTTAGAAACTCACCTCCAGTTCAGCTCAGCATGTCATCCGCAGACAGATGGTCAGTCAGAGCGTACCATACGAACCTTGGAAGATATGTTGAGATCTTGTACACTCGACTTCGGTGGGTCATGGGAAGATCACCTGCACCTGGTGGAGTTTTCGTATAACAACAGTTTCCAAGCCAGTATCCAGATGGCACCGTTCGAGGACTGTATGGTAGGAATTACAGATCCCCGCTAGCATGGGATGATATTGGAGAGAGGCAGATGCTCGGTCCGAAAATGATTACTCAGACAGTTGAGGTGATCAGAAGAGTCAGGGATCATCTTCGCGTCGCACAAGATCGCCAGCGTCATTGGGCCGATTCACATCGGCATCCCCTTGAATTTTCTGTCGACGACCATGTATTCCTTAGGATCTCGCCTAACCGTGGCGTCATTCATTTTTGCGTACGGGGAAAGCTCAGTCCTAGGTATATAGGGTCGTTTGATATTCTGGAGCGAGTAGGAGATGTGTCCTATCATCTCGCTCTCTCGTCGTCGTTGTGTGAGGTGCATGATGTCTTCCATGTATCCCAATTATGATGGTATATCCCAGATCCGAGTCATGTTCTTGATCATTCGGAATTGGTTGTTGGTACCAACCTTTCGTATGAGGAGAGGCCCGTATCCATATTGGACCGGAGAGAGAAGATACTCAAGAACAAGACTGTTAGTTTAGTCCGTGTTGCTTGGGGTCATCACTCTCTAGGTGAGTCAACATGGGAGCGTGAGGATGATATCCGATCACGATATTCTGACCTGTTTGACTCGTAAGGTATAATGTCCTTCTTATGCCTTATACCCTCAGCTTCCTTGCTTGCCTGAATGATTGCTTGATTGATTGTCTAGTTATAACTTGCTTATGATTAGTATAGCTTGTCCTTGTCTCTCTAGCCTCTTGATTAAATTCTGAGGACAAAATTCTTTTAAGATGGGTAGAGTTGTAACGCCCGTAGTTCGTATTACGTATTATGGTATACGTGTACGTATTTTGACTCATGTTGCCTGTCTCATTGTATGGTTTATTTTAGCATTTCATTGCTTGGTTCGGTTTTGCATGTGAACCAACCCTACCTACCCCTACCACTAACCCCATTTATATCCCACCTATTTTTCTCTCTCCTCATAACTCAGCATTCACTCCTCCTTTACTCCTCCTTCTTCTTTTTCCTCCCTGGCATAGAGCTCCACCTACCCCCTCTCCCACCGGCAAGTGCAACTTGCTTCATGGAGGAACTCAAGTTTTGTTGTTCCATTTTCTTCCTCATGAGATTCTAAGACACTCTAGTACTTAGCACTTTTAATTTTCATAGCTCATTTCGTGTAGATCTAAGCTTGTTGCATTTTTGGATTTCTTGGGTTTTGATATATTAAACCTTGTTATTCTCAAGTTTTGAGTGTTCCAGGTGGTAGAGGATTTCGATCTACCCCATTTTGACATATGGAAGTCCGGATTCTGACCTTAGATGAAGGAGTATGGAACTTGGAAGCAATGGCTTCATGGTTCTTCTTGTCGAAACAGTGGAGAAGAAGAACAGTGCTTGGCCGTATGACTTTTCATGCGGCTAGATCCCCTGCGGCTCCTCTTTGGCCGCATAGGCATCCGAGTCGCATGGCTTTTCATGCGACAAGTCCCCTTTGGCCGCATGACCCTTGCCGCATGGCCTTAGCCGCATGGCCTTCACCCGCATGACTCAAGTTGACTCCAGCCGCATGAGCCTGTTCTCCCACAGCCGTATATGCCCGTTCCTTCATGGCCGCATGACCCTCATTCGGCCCTGCGCCTTAGCCGCATGGCTTTGGTCCCCCGAGCCGCATGAGTCCCTGCCGCATAAGCCTGCTGTCCTTAACCGCATGCGCCCTTTTCCTCCAGCCGCATGAGCCTGTCCCCTTCTTGCCGTATGGCATCTTCTAGCCGAGCCGCATGGCTTTGCTCGACTTGGCCGCATGAGCCCGTTCTCCCTTGGCCGCATGAGCCCGTTCTTCCCTGGCCGCATGAGCCCGTCCGCCCCGAGCCGCATGAGCCCTTAACCCCTGGCCCCTTTCATGCGCCCTTTTTCCCCGGCCGTATGAGCCTGCTCCCCCTCTCGAGCCGAATGAGCCCGTCCTGCTTAGCCGCATGAGCCTGCTCCCCCTCCCAAGCCGAAAACCCCTAAATTTCTACTATTTTTATATGTAAATTTGGTAGTAATTTTTTTTATTTGGTATTGTACGTCGCGTAGTTGTATTGTACGTCACGCACGAAATTTCGTTTTTCGTAATTGCTCGACGAGTGCGAATATGTGCGAGCGTACATATGTTTGAAAAATATTTTTTTTATTTTTATAGTTTCAAAATAATATATGTAATAATTATTTTAGCTATCATACCAACATTTCCAAGTCCGTTATTTTATTTATTTTATTTATAAAACGTCTTTCGTAAAAACAGTTATTAATAATAAATAATATTCTTCGTGCATACATATATATTTCATAAATATTTTATTAAGTTTATTTTTAAATAATAATGTATTTTTGAAATTATTATTATAGTATTTTTGGAAAACATATTTTGAAATTTTTGTGGCAATTTAAATCTTGATTTGATTTTATGGACTGATTTAAATATTAAATTAATATCTATATTTGAAATTTGATTATCTTATTTGATTTTAAACTAAAAGATAGAATGTAATTATATTTAAATTGTTTAGATTTGGATTTGAAATTTTTGAATGGATTAATTCAATAATTGAATTATCTATTTTTGGGTTTAAATACTCCTAATCCTTATCTACTAAGATTTTCCTCAACCCTATAAATAGGGGACCTCCATATTGTTTCCTCCATAATTATTTCACAAATTTCTACCACAAGTATGAGTGCATCGTGTCGGTGCCCAATCTTTTCCGTGTCAGCCGTGACGACCTCGGGTCCGACCCCGGGTGTCGTTCCACTAAATCTTATTATTACAATTACATCTCCTTCCCCGTGTCGGACACCCCCCGACATCATCGAATCCCAAACCCGACTCTAAGCCTGCCCTGTTTCACCCCGATCGCACCGGCCGTCCCGACGCCACCCCGCTGTCCGTCAACAACCAATCCTGACTCCGCCAATAGCCATCCCCACAACCAGCCGCTCCCTGCCTCGGCCAACACCATCATCACCAACCCAGCCTTGTCGCCACCACCTCCGGCCAACCCGTACCCCTCCGACTCATCCCGCACCACCGCGGCAACCCCACGACCCCCACGGCCACAGCCATCACCACCATTACAACCACGCACTACCACCATCTGCACCCAACTTCCATCGCCGCCACCACAACGACCCATACTCCGGCACTATTCTATACCAAACGACCAACAACGTCAAACCCCTGATCCTACACCCCCACCACCGTTCTTCACCGCACACCCGCTGCCATCACCACCATCGCCTGGCCAGACCGGCCGACCGTCCACCACTCCGGCCAACATGCCCGTCCCCACCAACACCATTAACACCGCCACATCCGATACTACCCTGTCCACCAAAACAACACCACCGCCAATGCCACCACAGTGACGCGGCCACCCGAGCAACCGCACCACCACCATCACCGACGTCACCCGAACCAGCGCCACCCCGCCAAAATCTCAAACACAACAAAGAAAACCTACCTCGCCGCGAGCCCTGCCGCCAATAGGTCTGCGACCGACGCTCTGCCTCCAAGCCATGGCCGCACGATCGGCGTCTGCGTCAACGAAACCAGTTCGCCCACAGCGGTACCCCCCTTCCTCTCTCCTCCGTGAGTCTCTCCCGCAACTCCTCTCTTCTCCGCCTGTCGTGGCTTACTCCTTCTCCTTCCATGACCGTCGCTCCCCTCGTACTCCTCCCTCCATGTGCCGATCGACGAGTCTAACCCCAAGCGCTGACAGCCACCCGCCTCCGCCGCCTATGCAGCCTCCGCCTCCATGCCGGACAGCAGCCACCGATGAGAACCCCTCTCCTCCGCTCTTCCTCTTCCCTCCACCGCTCACAGCCACCGCCGTGCCCGTAGCCATCTCCAGACCCGGACGCTCCCTCAGCCGCCTCCTCCGGCGCAGCGCCCCACCGCAGCGCCCGGTCGGCTCCGCTCTCCCGATCGCCGCCGGAACCCTCTCCCGATCCGGCTCTCTCTCTCTCTCTCTCTCTCCTAAATTTAGGGGTGTACATCTGAAGTTTTCATTTTGCGTCTTTTTTTACTGTTAACTAATATATTTTTATATATTATTATTATTAGGATTATTAATATTATTACTACTAATTATTATTACTATTTTTTATTTTGTTATACTATTGCTAACCTCATACTTAATATTTTGTTATTATTATCATTATTATTACTATTATTATTATTATATTATTATTATTATTATTTTCATTATTAGAAAAACAAATAAAGTAATTATTGTGTATATATAAATATTTGTGGTTTTTTTTTGCTATTTGTTACCATTAGTTTTAAAAATATAAATATAATTATATAGATAGTCATTTGTATTTCATACATAGTCGATATTTTTACAATTATTTTTACAAAAGTTATTAGAGGGCTTGGCCCTATAATTATTCCCAAATTATGTTTAGAAGCCTAAAAATATTCTTATTACTACTCTAGTTTATGTGTTAAAAGGATGGCCTTTGAATCTAGATTATTTTGACCAAGTTTAGTTATAGTCCTAGATCACTTTGCTAGATTTCAAATTTTGCTAAAAATATTTCATAATAAGTTTCGAGTCTTTTCAGAGTAATTATTTTGGACTAATAAAAACATAGATTCTACCTAAATTTTATTGTTACGAACTTGGAGTTTTTGCCTATAAACGATTTTTGATTTTTGTATGTATCTAAAAACTATTTTAATTAATTAATAAAATATTGTTTCAATTATTATAAATAGTTTTCTAAATAGTATATATATTATTTATCCAATTTCCCTCGATTATCTTTCTGTCCGTGACCAAACCCACTACTCATATTCCCTCGCCAATTCTAGACTACCTTAGGTCGAACCTAACTAATTTGACCCTTCTGGACCCAATAGAACTGTACGTGCCATCATCAGAGGTCACCTTGTGTAGTTGTTATTCGAAGTCGCAGTTCGTGCCACCTTGATCATCGCAGCACACCAGGCATCCTACCAGGCAAGACACCTTGCCATTTGCTGTTTATTTATTTTAGCTCATATTTCATGCATTATTCATTATTTTCTTTATGCAAAATAAACTGTGATACATGGCATAACCGGTTAGAACTTACTATTCAGTTATATTTTCTGCTATGTATTATTTTTCTTACACATTAAACCTAGATTTAAGGGACCACCTTGTGTATTGCATTCATTGGCCTTGACACGTCGTACCACGAAGTTGTGTCGCATGTAGAACACGGACGTGCGTGATTGGCTGGCCACCAGTACGTACAAGCCGTGCGATAGGATTAACCGCTAATAGAATTGCATACTAGTTTGACTTAGCGGTTATAGAGGTTTTCTGTTGTGGAAACAACATAGTAGGCATTGGACGGGGAGGACAATTCCTTAGCGTATGGGCTTCGATGCACTTTTCCTTGTGACCCGGAAGCTCCGCTGGAGATACGGGGTTGATGACCCATGATTACTGACGGCCACTGAAGTTCTGCGGAACGTTATGCTCTTATTGATTGGGCCTCTGGTGTCCCAAGGGGGGACTATGCCGATCCTATTTAGCCAGGGCCCATGCGTAGGAAGGATTGTTCTTAACTATATTTCACTTAGAACGGTTAGGCACCTTATCCGTTAGGTATGAGTACTTTTGGTTTGGGTACTTGTATCTGATCGTGGCTTGGAATAATAACTTGTCACGGACTAGTTTGCCACATCTTGTCCTTGTTTGGTTGTAGGTGTGGCTTACTACTTTGATGAGAAGGTATTGAACCTTGTTGGGGTCCGAATACCATATTAGATTCATAGCATGGAAAAATACGTCACCGTGAATTAGTTTACCATCTCCTGTCCTTGTTTGGTTGGGGGATGGTAAGCTAGTTCAATAGGTGTGTATTGGACCAATTTATAATTCAATTGACTTATTTATTTGAGCAATATTTATTCAGTTTATATGGCATGATATTATGTGTCTTGTTACGTTCCTCTGAGGACCTGGTTATCTCGCCAGGTGTGTGCTCTTGTCTTTCGCAGGTGCTCTAGCCGTGGCCATGATCGTCACTATTTCTTCGAGGATGATTGCACTTAGATCGTCTTCGCTTCGCTCGCCAAAATTATTTCTTTTCTCATGTATTTTTCCTTTACTTGTTGGTAGTAGATTTGTCTCCACCCAACATATTGTATCAAGACAATTTCATAGTTGATTATATGATATCTTTTATTCATTTATTTTGTGTGGATGAGATTAGTTAGTTGTGGTTTACTGCATTTTACAGCCTATGTATCCATACGAGGCCCATGTACTTCATATGAATACAGCTGGCATGTCTACGTTCCTAGTCCTACGTATTTTAGGACTGGGGCGTTACAGTTCCCTCCTGGGTTCTTTGACTCCATAGAGCGTTTGCCAATTCATCTTTCCTATGAGAAGTGTTGGTGGGCATGTCGGTTATCGGTGGATGTACCCGTTTGAGCGGCATTTGAACCACCTAAAGAGAAAGGTGAAAAACAAGGCTCGGGTCGAGGGTTCTATTTTTGAAACCTATGTTCTCGAGGAGATTACAAACTTCTGCTCGATGTATTTCAAGCCACATGTTGCTACTAATAGAACAAGAGCTCCGAGAAATGACAATGGATATCTCGAATCTAATGATGCAATACTGAAAGTCTTCAATGCTTTTAGAAAGCCTTCGGGGGAAATGAAGAAAAGATATATAAATGACGAGGAACTAAGGGCTACTCAGTCATATATATTACTCAACTACGACGAGGATGAAGTGGAAAAACTCAAGGGATAAGTAACTAATACGTCCATGTTTACGTCATCTATGTATGTAATAGTATCCAATATTATTATTACACTAATTGGTCGATGTGTTTTATTTTCAGCACATTTAATAATGAGGTAAGATCGAGTAGATAGTACGTAACGGATGAATAACTAGAACAGGAAATAAAATGTCATTTTCCCTCATGGTTGAGTGCATATGTAAGATACTCAGTAATTACTTTTCGTATATGTACTTTGCACAATAATTAACAGAACGCTGAATTTAATTTCTTATCTTGTGGTATTTAGGTCGATTGTTCGGACGCAATACTAGAGAATGAGTCTATTAGAACTCTAGACAAGGGGCCCATTTATTCCATCAAAATCTGGTCAAGCTATCGTGTGAATGGGTTTAGGTTCAAGTCAACAAATGCTCCGATCAGAGAAAACTTTTCGGATCTTGATTCGACCAAAAATAGTTGTTTGTGTATTCGATCTATAAACTATAAAGATGTCGATCCGGGCAATGATTTCTATGACGTCTTACGGAAGATTGTAGAGTTAACATATAACTACGACATAGAGCCGGCTAGGATCGTGTTGTTCAGGTGTGATTGGTTCGATCCGATCCAAGATCAGGGTTGGAAAATTGATAAGTATGGTCTTGTGGATATTAACTACCGTCGTCGATATCAAAGATATGAACCATTTATCCTAGTAAGTCAGGCTCAACTAGTCTACTTCACTACTTATCCTAGACGGGGAACAATTAGGTTGGACTGGTGGGCAGTATGCAAGATTAAAGCCAGAAATACCTAGGATGTTGACGAAATAGCTTATCAGGAGGACGAGCTACCTCTCGTAACAAATATAGTTGACGTGGACACAACGGAAGTTCCATATTACACATCTAATCGTGTAGAATAGGTAGAAGTATCCAAAGAGAAAAACGAAGTAGATGGAAGCGAAGATGAGAAGGAAGAGGAATATGAGGACGCGGAGGACGAAGAAGATGAATTTTCAAAAGATGATTGAAAATAAAATAAAATGTAAAATATGTTTAACCACTAATTAATCTCCATGCAACAGTGAATCTTCCACATTACACGTCTAATACTGTCATTTTGTTTAACCCCTAATTAATCTCTATATTTCCATCAATCTATCCAGATGGCACATATGACCCGAACACGTCGCTTGAGAGACACTACACCAAAATTGACGATTTGTGACACTTAGAGTTGTCAAACAACGACATATTAAAACTGTCGTTACATTTTCGACGGATTGAAACCGTTGTTGTGAATGTAAACCGTTGTTTAACATCACAACATATTTCACAAAAATAATATATTTGGGTTCGACGGAATTAAAATGTTGTTTAACGTCAAAATTCTATCAATTTTTTTGGCTCCCTACTCCATTGAAATTTTTAGCTCCCTATTTTTTTTTCAAAAACCCGCGCCCTCCCCATCCCCCCTCCCCCCCCCCCCCCCCCCCCCCCCCCCCCTCTCTTCCGCTGTAACCTTCTCAAAAATTCCTTCTCTCAATACTTCTCTATGTCTTCTCCACTTTTCATCTTTTTTCTCAGAACTTCTCTCAAAACCCTGCTGGCCCTTTTCTCAATCCATTGTGCCACCGTTGTTCGTCCCTCCTTTGCACCCTCCCCCGTCCTGTGCCTTTTTGCAACTTTGGGGGGGGGGGGGGGGGGGGGGGGGGGGATGGACATGAAGGACGGTCCCGACCAGTAGAAGACGGGAAGGACGGTCCAGACTTGGGTTGGACTCTGGGACAGGGGCGGAGAAGCGGTTTAATCTTCTGTACGGTTTAACACTACCTCTCTACCACCCTCATCGATGCCATCACAACTCCCACCACCATTTTTGTTCTCCTTCTTTCTCTCTCAATCCAAACCCTAACACTAAACAACAAGTCACAGGTAGAGAACTGAAAATGAAATTAATGGCTACTTGGTGTTTGATGAAATGATGCTATGAAATTTTATTTATCATGCAGGAAATGAACGCACTGCTGATACTAATGATCGTCAAATATAGTTTGTATCTCTTATATTTTTGTTCCCTCTCAAAACAAACTATTGTCATCGCCAACCATCTGACCGGTTCCCGGTTGAGAACTGACTAGAGTCAAAAAAATATAAATGACTTGTTTGTTGACACGACAACATGTATGTTGGTAGCATTTTGGTTTTAGTAATGGCTGATGATGACTTAGGTTATTCAAATGTTGATGGTATATGATGTGTATTCATGTCTCTTTTTTCTTTTCTCAGTTCTTATTTGTTGGTCCCTAAAATGAAAACTGCTAATGCTAGATATCATTTATATTAGTCTAATTTCTTTATGGACTATATAATAGTTTATTGTATGAATTCAAAAATAGATCATGATTATTACCAAGTGTCGGATCTTGGTCTTGGCTATGTTCAACGCTTAGATTAGTGATGATGGTTGAAGTTTCTGATTCAGTTCGGTCTTGTCTTCAAGCTTACAAATCTTCCAATAATGATCATTATAGTATTGTATTGTAGAATTATATTTCTTTTGCTGCAGAATATATTTTGATGTTACAATTCGGTCTATCTTCAACCTGCAGGTCTTTTGCTTCCAGTTCAACCATTTCCTCCATATAATGATCTATGTGATTCCATTCTTAACCAATACAAAAGTTCACTGAGAAATTTGTGTCCATGATTAAGGCCGAAGGACTATTTGAATCCCAGGGCAGTCCCATTATTCTTTTGCAGGTATTCTTCAATCGTGACTTTTTTTTAGTTGGGTTCATAGTGAAGATCAAAATATCTAAAAGTTTAGCTAATGTAGTTTTGAATAAACTATATAAAATAGATCGAGAACGAATACGGGCCACTAGAATACTATGACGGGCAAGCGGGGAGGTCTTACGCATTACTGGGCAGCAAAAATGACGGTCGGACTCAACACCTGTAGTTTCATAGGTTATGTGCAAGGAAGATGATGCCCCTGATCCAGTTGTATGTTGACTCCACCTCCCTTTATTCTTCCATAGATATTCCCCTACTTTTTGTTCAACAATAATCTCCTACTTGAATGAATCAAGGTCCCCAGTACACATGACTTTGAAATGGTTTGCATTCTTATTCACTTTGCATCATTTTACATCTAATCTTTTGATTCCATTTAAATGCTCTGCTTTGTTCATGTATCATTCTCTATCATTCATATTGACTAGTTAACTTGTCGACACTACTATTGGTTTGGAATTATCTTTTGTCATGTTAATTTCTTTCATGTAGTTGATAGCAAATAACCATCTACAATGTTCTTCCCCAATCATTTTTTTGTAACCTTAAGTTAGACTGTCCCATGACATATTAACATGTGCAACAACTGCTACTATGTCTACACTCTCCCAACAAGCCTAACAAGTCCAAGATATGGATTGAAGCTTGGACTATAGTTGGTAAATGTTTCTATTGAAGTTTGTAATATTGATCAACTTGTAGGTCTTTCCTACTAAATTTGTATAATTATGTTGCTTCTGGTAAATTTCTTTCCTCAGTTGATAATATTTTGATGGATTCGCTCATATGAATATTTTTTAATGTTGGAGAGATTCATATGACTTATTTTGAATCTTATTATTATTTCTTTATTGTTGAACCCATCAATTGTCAACACTATTTTAAGAAATGAAATCACAGAGTGAAGTGTTTGATCTATAAACAAAGTCTAGTGTTAGCAGATTCTTGAATTTTCATCTTTTGAAACATATGAACTATACAAAATGTGGAAATCATAACTTTTAATGATGTAGGATAATATTTGGACAATCTATTATTTTTGTCTTGATCATGTAGACAATAGCAATTGGAATATCTCCTCCTCTCCTTGAAATATGGTTTGATATCCTTTAAAGTGGAAAATTTGTCCTTATACTCAAGTATTTCTAACTTGGAGAGATTATGTCATGATAATTTATAATGGCATCTAGCTGATGTTGGCTTAGCTAATGGCATGTTCTCTATGCTTGTATCACTTATGAAGCCATCATCATAATCATCTTTTCATATAATATTTCTATTTCTTCTAATTGTGTATTTAAGGTTTCGAAGTGTCCATGCTTCTTAAAGGACCAGTTACATTTAGTCCTACATTATTGCCCTTTGATTCTAATTGTGTATTTGAAGTTTTCACTTTAGTAGGTCTACCGTTCCAAGCTGAAATTGCCAGTTATGTTACAAGCTGAACTCATTCAATTTTGTTGCGAGCCCGGAGGACACTTTTGTAAGAAATTTATTGAATCAATAATTTTGTCTATCAATACAGCCTAGGGATATAAGCAGCGGATATACGTTTATCAACATTCCTGTTAGTTTTTTGAGGATGTAAATATTAGTAACTAGTTTTTTGTTTGATTTTTTTACCCTTGATAAGAGCATAATGATTGTTTTGTCTGGTATCTGTTGGTCTTAGACATTAGTTTGTTACCTAGCTTGATCTTTAACAGATTTTATCTAATCGATTTTATCATTATGATTACTACTAAACACATAAAAGCAATCTTATCTGAGTGGAACGTAGGAAATGTCTAATGAGACATTTCTTGACATTGTTTTTTATTCTCTATTGCTCAATTTGATAAAAGTAAAAAAACAATTCATCCTTCTTAAATTAGAAAGGCCAATTCTATAAGTTTTAGTTCAGATCAGTTTTGAATTTGAATCTATATCGCTCGTTTTGTAAGATTAATTACTACGTTCTCAACGCAAATGCTTTAGCTATGCTTCTTTCATGAAGTGGTCAATTTAATGTATATAAACAGATTTTTACTTTTTCCTAATTTTAATATATTTGTTGATCATGAGTAGACTGATCATAACTCATCCTAATTTTTGAATACACAGACCTATTGAATCCTTATGGTTTTTGGTCTCCGACTCGTACGAAAGCTGATGATTCTTCGGAAAGGCATTCTGAATTTGGGACTGCACTCGATTACAATGACTTCAACATATTTGGTGATTCAACCTGGTACAGCGATCAGTTTGTAAGTGAGGGCTATCACAAAGATCCATTCTTTGTGCCGGCAACAAGTAGCTTTCTGGATGAGGACAAGTTTGTAATGTCTATGGAGGCCAAGGAGCACTTCAAAGAGCAACAGAGTGACAAACCCGAAATGTGTAGTTGTTCCTTCCCCCTCGGTGATTGTTGCGGAGAAAGGTTTGCGGAGAGGGATAAGACCTTGAGCTCAGGTTCGGCTATTTATGGGCGGTATCAGATACTGGATGATGAGACTGAGAGATTGGATGAATGCGGTGATGATGGGTTTCAATGGAAGAAGGATGACTGCCAAAAGGGAATTTTGTGGAAAAGCAGTTCACTTTACGAACCGTATCATATAAGAGAGAAGGGAAGTTCATAGATAAGTTCAGTAGAGGAAATACAGGTCATTGATGCATATGCTGCCGATCAGAGTACTTTTACGAGTGAGTTTGTTTGCCTTTATTTATAGCTATTATCCTTTTGAAGTCCTTTGATCGCAATCCATTTTCTTTGTAAAGTATCACTCTCCATTTCTAGGTTTATGGAACCAGCAATTAGTAGTACTTTTCCTTTTTTCCTGAATGATCTTATTTCAGCTGGAATATGGATATTACCTGTCCTTGATTCTCGACTGTCCGCCCAAAATGCACACAAGTAAAAGAGAAATAAGTATGCTAAATTGTTCAAGTGAGTTATTACTGTTGCTTCTTTCTTATTTTATAGGTTTCATTCAATTGGAGCATAGGTATGTGTTGTGTTCATTTTCTTGTGGGCCACTCATTACAGGTGATAAACAAACTTTCAAAGAGTATCTTTTGTTCCTTTTTTTGGACTACTATTACTGGACATGAGGTTTGCCAATATATTTTTGAACCAATGTTAATTATTGTGAATTATAAGAGAAACTGTTCCAGTTATCAGGATCAAAACAATTTTGGACACCCTGAAGGAATGAAATATTGGACAGTTGAGCTTTAATAATTAAGGATCCTACAGATGGTTCCAGTTAAGTTAAGCTATAACTTTTTACAAACTCAAGTCAGAGGTTATTAATCACAAGAATCTACAAAGCCCAGCTAGGGGGTCAGGTTTTATTGAGATGTACTTTAGTTATCTTTGGGTCCAATTAATTTGATATGTAAAGAAATATCAGAGAGAGTAGTAGTGAATTGTACACATCATACTATGATTGTATAAAATTAGATGCATGAATCTTCAAGGAAGGAAGGAGATGGTTGTGTGATTCTTTTCTTGTAATGAAGCTTATTCCAGACCACAGACCTTGTCTGTGACCTTGTGCAAAATTGCATTCTCTTGCATGATGTATTTATTTTCTTGTTCTATCAGTAAGATCCAACAAACAAATATATATATATATATATAGCACATTATTTTGACAACTATCTATCTATTTGCTCAGTCTGGTACTATATGAAGGAATAGTTAGTTCATCCATCTGTAACAATAACCAATCAGACTGACTGAAATAATAGTGTAATGGCTAAAATATATCCATATAATGAATATGACTATGATCCCATGTATATTTTTTTCACATGCTGCATATTGTGTATGTTATGACCCGTTAATTGAGTTGCAGTTGGCTCAGGTTATTTCAATGAACTTTATTGAGTTTGTTTTTGGTAAAATCAATGACTATTTATGACTCAATATGTTGGGTAGAACCGGGTTTGGTATACACTACTTCTCTATTTATTCCATACTTCCCTTGATATTAAGGTCATAATCCTTCCATGATATATTAATGGACTAGTTGTTATTGGACAGGTATTATAGACCTTCTAATCCCATTATGGCATGCTATGTAATGATGTCCCTCCCATTAGGGTACCACAATCTGCCCCACCCCCACCCCCACTCCCACCCTTCTTAAATTGGTGGGAACTATGTTGCACAAATATGAATACGGATATGGACACAATATATCTTGTGGATACGGACTTTTCAAGTCAGAGGTTATTAATCACAAATTTTTTGGGAGGTTCGGGTTTTATTAAATATATAAATGTCCTCTTTAGTTATATACACAAGTGAGTCTTTGGGTTGTTGGTAAAGGTAGGAATTTATACAAGAGGTACATGATTCAATTTTCAGAGCTTTTGTTCTTCCTTCTTACACAATGGCATTGCATTGCTTTCAATTTTCAGAGCTTGTGGTACTCTACCTTGTAATCAAACCCAACTAGCATGGCCAACCATTTATGCGGATTGTGCAGTTATTTGTTGTCCTAATAGACACTTGAGTTTTTATGGTATTGATTTGTTCTTGGGGAACTTCATGCTTTTATGATCAATTTTGATGAGGAACTCCACCCAAGTATTGACTCCACTAGTTGACAGCCATTAATACTTGCATCTCCTTCTCATACACGGATGATGTTGTGCTTGTTCATTAATTTCTTGGCTGAGGTATGATATTGAATGCCCCTTTTGGAGGATAACGGCAACCAGTAGATCAGTTATATCACACACACTTCACTACATAAATTTAGCCTTCTAATGGCTTCAGAGGCTTATAGTAACCTCTGCATCATACTCTACTACATACCATCATCTTTTTGCCTTTCAAATGCTTTATAGGCTTCTACTGACCACTGGACTGAACCTTTCTTCAAAATATAACTCAGTGGTGCCACGGTGACACCGTACCCTCTAACAAACTTTTAAGGTGCACTTATATACCTTGGCGACGACTAATTGTCCTTTAATGTCTCCATAACAAGCTGCAGATGTTGTAGATGGTGATCCCTATGACCAGCTATATACCAAAATATCATGAAAGAACACCAATAGAAAATCTATGAGTGGGTTTGAATACTTAGTAAGCTTAACTTTTGTAGAAGCATGAAAAATACAAAGACAAAAGAAGCTATGCGCCCACATGGTCAATAAGGGGCCTATGCGCCTACAGGATCAATGAGGAGCTATGCGCCCACAGGATCAATGAGGTGCTATGCGCCCACAGGATCAATGAGGGTCTATGAGCTTACATGTACCCAAGTGTGGGCGCATAAACTCACTCCCGCTCTATGCGCCCAAGACAGCAGACCCTACGACTCAGTCAAACTCCATGATCAATCGTGCACCGAAGCATGCGGCCATGTCAGTCTCCACGAGCAATCGTGCACCGAAGCATGCGACCACGTCAACTCCACGACAACCCTACGATCTACCCACGATCATCCAACATCCATGCGCCTGCACTCTATGCACCCAAAGGAGTGTTATACGCCCACAGTAAAATCAGTGTATTTTCCACCTGTGGGCGCATAACAGTCGTTTTCAGTGCCAAAACGACTATAAATAGAGGGCGTCCTCCTTACAAAGACACACAGAATGAAGAGCATTTCAAGAGCCGAATTGCTGTCCTTCTTGCCAGTGAGCCGAGAGTTAGCAATTTCTTTAGGTTTTCTCTCACTTTTGTAATCGGAGTGCCAACGGAGTAAAGGAGCAATTGCCGCTTGATCTCCATCGTCCCATTCCCCAGAATTCTTTTTGTACTCGGGGATCCTCAGTGCAGGATCTCTCAGGCGTACTTGATTTGTGGTGCATTGCGCCAATAAGAAAAGACAACATTTCTTCTTCTTTTTTGTGTGTGTCCACAAAAATGACAACTCTGCTGGAGACTACCTTTTTCTCTGACGAGAACGTGGTGATGTAATCCGATATCGATAAAGTGGAGAGCACTCAGAAGATGTTGATCGTGAAGTTCGATCAGCAGGCGTCCGAAGAGATGCTCTCTAGGGACGGCTCTACTCCCTCAAAATCAGTGAAGCCAAACAAGTCTCGCAAAACTTGGCTTCCGAAGGCTCGTGTTGCATATCCTGCCAGTGTCATAGAAGATATGCAACCGAAGGACTCTGTCACGTGGGCGCATAGGCCTTCCACGTGGGCGCATGGAGCTCCTCTGTGGGCGTATAGCTCTGCCACAGAGGCTCCTAACACGAAGAAGGTGCATACCGGTCCGGGCTCTACTAGCCCAGCGACTTCCCGCTTGTGTAACCAACAACAGAGTGTTCAACACTCGAAACTTGGTAAAGAAAAACACTACGATGCCATAAATCGAAGTGTTCGACGCTCTAGACAAACTCAGCGAGGCTCACAAACGAAGAAGGCAAAACTGGGAGAAAACAGCGCTGCTTTCCCAAGCATGTGCCCAGAGTCATGTGCCTAAGGCAGTATGTGGGCGCATAACCCTACCAGAGGACTTCTGTCTTCAATAGGCTATGCGCCCAGGGCCATGCGCCCAAGGCTATGCACCTAGGCTCTGACGGCCCATTCTATGTGCCCACATCCAGGAGGGCCAGGCATGCTGCCAGGACCTCAGGGAAGCATGCGTCCAAGGGCATCCTCCAGGGTCTATGCACCCACAGCAAAAAGACAGACCCCACCGCGTATAGCACGGGGTTGTCTTCAAGGTCATTACGGAACTTAGGTGTGGGGGTTGTCCCTACACGTGAACTAAGTCAGGATGCGCCAACTCCTCTTACAAACCCATATGCAAAGCTCGACGATGCATGTGACATGGGTTTTAAGGCAAAACTCCCTTCCGCTGATTTACGCGACCTGATAAATCATAAGCGTAAAGCGAGAAAGGATACGACAATTCATGGCGTACATCCATGCACCAGTATTGCCATCAACTGTTGCTGCTCCAAAGCAACGAGAGTGCCTCAGAGACAGTCCGTGTTTCGACGACTACATCGCTCTGATGATGAAAAGCTGCTATGTGTTTCATCCAACATGGCTTCATGGGGTCTTCCTTACGGGAGCCCCAATCAAAGAAGGTGGACCACAAACCCAACTTTTTCTCTCAGTTCTGCGAACAGAAGAAGAAGAAGTCTGCCAACAGATAGCCAGCGAGCTGTTACATCTGAAGGAGTCTATATGGGTACTCGGTCAAGGACGAGATTCCGTATAGATGACGAGGACTTCCAAGCTGGAGGTGATGATCCTTCAGCTGGGGGTAGTATTCCCTCAGAGTCTGAAGTAGATGACCTTCACACCGGGGGTAGCCTTCCAGATGACGATGATCTCTCCGAGTCTAACGGTAACTATCTGCCTCCCCTACCTGAAGACGAAGGACTTTTCAACTCAGAGACAGACAGTATCAGCACCAGTTGTACTGTCTTCTCTATTCATCCTCGCATGTTATCTACATACATGGCGGATGGAGAGAGACCTGAAGAAGCCAGTGATCAGACCAACAAGTGGCTAGAGAGTCTTGAAACAGCATTTGCCAAGATTACTGATATGCTTACCAGTATCATGGCAGTCCAAACTGCTGGAGCTGTTCCTCCACCTCAACCAAATGTCTCAGCACACGTTAGTCCGGCTCATAGCAACAACCCTCCTTCACTACAGAAGGAGTATTATTCCGTTGCGCCTCCTCCAAATCTTGTAAATGCTGGGGGTAGTCCTTCACCAACGACGCCTGATAACCGTACAGCAGTCGTTTTTCAACATCTGCTCAATCAACAGGATATAATTAATTCTCTTGTTGCCTGTCTCACTACCATCTCACACAAAGACGAGCTTCAGAAGATGGAGATATCTCAACCTTATCCTCCTGAATGGGAGAATGCTACTTTTCCTCCTAACTACAAGCCACTGACGCTAAATTCATTTGACGAGATGACTTCTCCTCGCCAACACATGACATACTTCAACACGCAGACTCTACACTTACCCAGGGACGATCCGTTCTTGTCAAAGCTATTTATTAGCACCTTGCCGGGGGTAGCTTTTGAATGGTTCTGCAGTCTGTCTGACGGTTGTATTAATTTATTTAAAGATTTTGAGAGGTTATTCCTCAACAGGTTTTATGAGAGTGGCATACATGTTAGTGTGTCCACCTTCATCGAGACCAAGCAAAGGAGGACTGAGTCTGTTATTGCTTTCATCGGACGCTTCAGGCGACTAGCATTGAAGATGCACTTCGGTATACCAGACTCAGAACTTATGGATACTTGTCGATATAACTTCCTTCCTACAGTGAAGTTCTGTCTGGGTATACATAAGTATGATACATGGCCTGCTTTCATTGGGGCCGCTGATGCTGCCGAAAATGACGTCCCTAATCTGGAATTACTGGGGTTGAAGACACCCAAATCTGAAGACAAAGGCAAGCACCCTCAAACTATCCCTATCCGTGGGGGTAAAGGGAAAGAAGTCTTGAAGGTCGACACTTCCAAGGGAGCTTCCAATCCTCAGGGCACTCCTGACAAACCAAAGGAGACTTTCTCCTTTGACGGGATGATGTTATTACTATTTTTTACACATTGATGAAGGGTAATAAACTGACATTACCTCCACCACGACGTCCTGCGGAGGCGAACCAACTCAACGATCACAAGTACTATATTTATGTGGTGAGATCATGTGGGTCCATTCGGATCTTGTACAAGAAATGATGCGGGGGTGGTATCTTCCAAAGTAAAGAGGGGCAAGAAATACAAATCATGCCATATGGTGTCTTCTCCCATTTACGAAGTTCTATCTGGCGAGACGCGATCTGGGAAGACTTACCTACGAAATTATGACCCTGTACAAGAAAAAGCAGTACCTTCTCAAGCTCCTACTGCCCCCATAAGTTTAGAAGTCGGTCCATCTAAGCCCTCAACTACCGACAAAGCCAAGCAGAAAGAGATGCGATTTGACAAGTCTCTAAAGGCGCCAACTCCCGAAGGCATGGATCGGCCTTACAAATTTGACATACCGACACAGCTGGCCAATACACCTGCCAGGTTATCTTTGTTCGATCTATTGCGACTCTCCAAAGAAATGGAGAAGGCCTTAAGTGAGGTATTGCTACATGCCGACTCTTATCTCGCTGAAGTCAAATCCCCCGCTAAAGATCCCGTCTCCTATCCTCACTGCCACAGCACTATGGAAGTGGTGTCCAACATCACCTTTTCACAGGAGGATATGCTACACAAAAACAATCGTCATGATAGACCTCTGTACTATACAGGGTATATCGGGGCGATTAAGGTGGATCGGATGCATATCGATCCAGGTTCCTCCTTCAACATCATTTCTAGAAGTTTACTCCAAATTCTAGGGATCCCTCTGCACAAGCTATCTGCAACCAATACAACTATCATGGCTTTCAATGCTGGGAGAAGCCACCCGCTGGGCAAGATCCGTCTCAAGTGCCAGATTGTGATCTCCGGACGGAGGTTTCTTGCTATGTAATCGACGCTAACGTGTCCTACAACGTCTTGTTAGGACGTTCATGGATACACGAGAACATGATCGTTCCTTCTACCCTTCACCAGTGCTTCAAGTACTTCAACGACGATCACATCGTGAAGACAGAGTTTGCCGATGTCGATCCTTTCAAGGGTATTGAAGCCTGTTATGGAGATTCGATACTTTACCAATCTCAGCCCTCCAAGGATGATGGCAACGAAGCTGACGATGAAGTTGAAGTGAGTTCATCCACTAGTGATGGTCCCCTGATTATTCGAGTCAAAGGACGTACTACTCCAAAAAGTACTCCAAAGCCTCTCACAATCTGGGTTAAAAAGAAGAATCCTGATAAGTTCAAACCATTGACCATCACTCTCCGCAAAATACCTCGGGTAGAACCTGCTGAAGTCCGTCCTCCCATTCCTGTAGAGTTATCCTATGTGACGAACTTGGCCAAGTCTGTGGCTCATGTTCTAGACAATGATCCCCTCAATGAGTATATCAACTCAAAATAATATACCTTCAGTGGATGATGTTATCCCAGAAGAAGAACTTGCATATTTTCTAAGTAAAGGTTTATCTTTGAATTACTCCGATGTCTACCAATCTGTAAACCAGTACATAGATACAATATACGCCCTAGAGCATGGCATAGGACCACATCTCTGCATGCCGGTCACGACGCCTCATCTGCGGAAAAAAGTCTGGCTAGAAGATATCCACTACTTCATCGTTCCAGCTAGAAAGAATAGTGAAGAATTGATCATCTTCGGTCGAATAATTGGCAAAAGAAGGTTCTTTCTAGACTCTACTTCTCCCAATCATAACACTGAAGCTGACTATGATTCTGAAAAAATGCAACTTTATCGATATAGTTGGCAGGCCAAGAATATCATCCAGAACATGGGATATGATATAAAAAGCGACCAGAGGCTAAACTACGGTCAGGGACGACGACTGCCAATACGTCACTTTGCTCCTCCCGGCAAACTCGAGAACTATTATCAACAAAACGGTGTTGGTTTAGGTTACGTTACTCCTCCAACAACTCCTAAAAGATTAGACGTCGAAGCAGATCATTGTTCTCATTCTTCTGATTCCTGTCTCTGGGTTTCAGACTCCAGCATTGGAGACATGCTCAAAGCAACTTTCTCCATCAACATGGTGTCAGTTGACCAAATTACAGACGATGTCTAATCGATCGAGCTTGAACAATAGGCTCAAAAGATGGGTACTAGGTGGGAGTTATGTTTCGAACAACATGAATCACCTACTGAATATGAAGTCGTCCAAGTTAATTTAGGAGATGAATCATCTCTTAAACCAATCTTCATCAGTAAAAGTCTGTCTGGCGAAGAACGACAATCTCTTATACAGCTTATAAGAGAATACATTGACATCTTTTGCATAGAGCTATGAAGACATGCCATGCTTGGACCCTAAAGTTGCTATGCACCGCCTAAATATTTCGTCCAAAGCTAAGCCAGTGAAGCAGCAGCAACGACAATTTTGACCAGATATCATGGAGGCCATCGAGAGTGAAGTCAAGAAGCTTATTTCAAGCGGGTTCATTCGCGAAGAACAACACCCTGACTGGGTCGCTAACATTGTGCCTGTTATGAAAAAGAATGGTAAAGTTCGAGTCTGTATCGATTACCTCAATTTGAACTATGCATGCCCGAAAGATGAGTTCCCTCTACCAATCACCGACGTAATGATCGACAATACTTGCGGCTTCGAGCGGATATCCTTCATGGATGGGTTCTCAGGCTACAACCAGATCAAGATGTTCCCCGACGATGAGAAACACACATCTTTTCGAACATCGTTGGGGGTATACTGCTATATGGTGATGCCCTTCGGATTAAAAATGCAGGGGCGACTTACCAGCGAGCTATGAACACAATTTTTTACGATCATTTGCGCAAAACAGTGGAATGCTATGTAGACGATATCGCAGTTAAAAGTCGTCTCAAGGGAAACCACCTCTAAGATTTGAGAACGGTGTTCGAACTAATGCGTGCACACCAACTCAAGATGAATCCAACCAAGTCTTTTATGGGAGTCTCCAGCGGGAAGTTCCTTGGTTTTGTTATCACTTCAAAGGGTATACATCTTAACCCAGAGAAAGTGAAAGCTATCCTCGATATGCATCCCCCAAGAAATCTCAAAGAGCTACGCGGACTTCAAGGAAGGCTAGCCTATATCAGACGATTCATTTCAAATCTTTCTGGAAGGTGTCAACTGTTTACTCAGCTCATGAAGAAAGAAGTATCTTTTGTCTAGATTGAACAATGTCAACGCACATTTGACGACATCAAGAAGTATCTCAAAAGCTCCCAGTGTTGGTGGCTCCAATAATGGGAAAGCCCTTCTTACTATATGTCCGCACTATAGACCATTCCCTTGGTGCCCTATTAGCTCAGAAGAATGAAGGCGGCCATGAACATGCAATCTACTACCTCAGCCGCACGATAGTGGGTGCCGAGCACAGATACACACCTGTGGAAAAGGAATGTCTCGTACTGGTATTTGTTATCCAGAAGACACGCCACTATGTGTCTAGGCAGACTATCCACATCATATCTAAAGTCAATCCTCTCAGAATACTCATGACTAAACTGGGTTCTCTTATTTCCCGTTTAGCTACATGGGCAATGCTGTTGACTCCATATGATATGTTGTTCGTCCCTCAGAAGGCAGTAAAAGGCCAAGCGTTAGCTGATTTTCTAGCAGCTCATCCGGTGCCAGAATCTTCCAAACTCTACGATGAAATCCCGGATGAAGTAGTGGAGCCTAACACTGCAACTGAGGAAATTCTCATTTGACGAATGTTCTTTGATGGTGCATCAAGAACAGGACCTAAAGGAAATATCGTGGCCGGAGTAGGCATCGTGCTTGTGTCACTCGACCATCTGGTTATACACCATGCATATTCTTTCGTGGAACCCTGTACTAACAATGTGGCCGAATATAATGCCCTACTGATCGGCCTTCAACTGGCAAAACAACTGGGAGTTGATTATCTAGAAGCTTACGGCGATTCTAAGCTAATAGTTAGTCAGGTCCGAGGGGATTATAAAGTTCGTCACGAGGACCTCATCCCATATCATAAAGCGACAATTGAATTGGCTTCTACTTTCGCTGGATTCTTCATCGAGCACGTGCCTCGACTACAGAATATAGAAGCAGATGCTTTAGTCGGTCTTGCTACTTCCTTGACCGTCCCTACCAATACTCAGCATTCGATCACAGTGTCTGGTTGAGAGCTATTCTATGTGAAAGATGCCCTGCATATTCATCACAGTTATGAAACAGAAACAAACGTCGACGTTAAAGACTGGAGATTTCCTTTCATAGACTATGCCATCTACGAAATCCTCCCTGAGGACCCAAAGGAAGCAGTGTCTGTCCAAAGGCAATCCCTCAGATTTTACTATGATACAGCTACCAAAATGTTGTACCGACGCTCTTACGATGGGTTACTGCTATGATGTTTATCAGACACAGAAGCCAAACATGCACTCCATGAGGCTCACGATGGAGTTTGTGGTGCACATCAACCAGGCCCCAAATTACAAGACACCTCAGACAAATGGGTTATTATTGGCCTACGATAATAGCAGATGTTGTTGAATATGTAAAGAAGTGTAGGGCTTGTCAGTTCCACGCCGACTTCATTCATCAACCTTCGGAGTTTCTACACCCGACGGCGGCATCTTGGCCTTTTGAAGCCTGGGTATGGACGTCATAGGCCCAATCAGCCTGCCATCCTCCAGAGGACATCGGTTCATCCTAGCTATAACCGATTACTTCTCCAAATGGGCGGAAGCTATACCGCTCACCGAAGTAAAGACGTCTAACATGATCAGTTTCATCAAATATTACGTTATCTATCGCTTCGGTCTACCTCGCAGGATCATCCATGATAATGGTCCACAATTCGCGAGCCATGCATTCTATCGGTTCTGCGATAAGAATCGAATCCAGAATGTAGCCTCTACTGCCTACAATCCAGCGGCTAATGGGTTAGCAGAAGCCTTCAATAAGACCATCATTAAACTTCTCAAGAAGTTTGTGTCTTCAAACAAGCATGATTGAAATAAGAAGCTCAACGAATGTCACTGGGCCTATTGTACAACGGTCCGGACACCAACAGGCAGTACGCCATTCTCTCTGGTTTATAGGAGTGAAGCAGTTCTTCCCCTAGAAATCCAGATTCCCTCTCTTCGAGTAGCCTTAGCCAGTGAGTTGACTGCCGAAGAAAGTTACCGTCTGCGACTACAAGAGCTCAAAGCGCTAGACGAAAAATGCTTATTAGCTCAACAGCGTATTAAGCTTTACCAAGCACGCCTTTCCAGAGCCTTTAAAAAAAGGTGAAGGAAAAAATGTTCCATGTTGGTGATCTGGTCTTAGCAGTAAGAAGACCAATGGTCATGACACACAAGATAAAGGGAAAATTCCAGCCTAAATAGGAAGGTCCTTTCGCTATAGAATCAGTGTATTCTAATGGTACGTATCGACTAACCAAGCCTGATGGTGACTTGCTCATAATGTCGATAAATGGCAAGTTCCTAAAGAAATATTATGTGTAACCTTCATGAACAGCGTTCACATATACCCTGTTTTAGTCATGTAAATGTACAATACAATATTTATGTGATTCAAAAAAAAATCATTTAACTATTATCAAGAGTCTTGAAAATGCCATGGATAATAGGTCCTCTAAAAAGATTCCCCAGCGGAATTATTTCCGTTTTGGACTCTGCCCAGACTTGGTCTGATGAAAACAAGTCACGTCCATATTACCTCTGAACTATTTTTCGATAATTATTTTTCCAGTGGGATGATTAAGAAACATTTTGCCACGTCCATATAACCTCTGAGCAAAGCATTTCATCAAGGATAATCACGTCCATATTACCTCTAAATTATCCACTCCTACCTAATGTTATATATCCTTCCACGTCCATATTACCTCTGGTCAGATATAGAACATCCTCTGCTATTACGTCCATATTACCTCTATTAGCAGCTTCTTTCAACTTATTATCTATATTCAAGAACCTTGAATATAAAATGGATAATAAGTCCACATCAAATTCTCCAGCGGAATACCCACCAGAAATATCCTTACTAGTCCACATTACCTCTAGTTCTGATATTTCACAAACTTCATTCATGAATTTTGAAAGCCAAAAGATTTTTTATTAAAAACGGCTATCAAAAGACAGAGAAAAGAAAAAGATACAGGAGTCTTGATGGCTAATTGAGCCTATTACAAAAGAAGATCTAAGGAATATACAACCGATTGATGCTATCCCTTAGAGCCGCAATCTCGGTCTCGGACTTCGCAGTAGCACGACGGCGCGCTTCCTCCTGTCTGGCATCTTCATCCTGGAAGGGAATCAATTTCACGTGCTCTCCCTCCAACTTCACCAGCTGTTCTTTTAGTTGGTCTAAAGTTGTGGTAGTCACGGCAGCCTGAACCGAATAATCCTCTTCTTCAGACACAACTGTCCTCAAGTTGGCCTCCAGTTGGGCAATCTCATTTTGGATCTGCACGATGTGATTATATTTCTTAGTAATTTGGGCAGCCAACTTATTCTTCGAAGCAACACGAGCCTCACTCGCGGCGTTGAACTGCTCATACTGATCAGCCAATTCGCTGATCTCTTGAGCAAGGGCATCCTTCCTGGCCTGGAAAGTAGCCGCCTCCTCCGCGAGAGCCGCAACTAAAGCCTCGTCTTCTTCAAGAAACAACGACGTCGGGCTTCGTTGTTTGGCTTCCCTGAGTTTGGCCACGCGGTCCTCTAAGTCATTCAGAACTTTTCTTAGAGCATTAGCCCGCTCCTCATAGCCAGCAATGCTCTCAAGGGCTGCCACTTGGCATTCAGCAACAGCCTTCACAAGGCCAAAGGCGGCATTCCGATTCAGAACTCCAGGAAGCTTTACTTTCAGGATAGAATAGAAAGCTTTGACGACTTCCTGGGACATCTCGTCGTCTTCGGAGGAGGTTGTCGGGGAGGAAGCTTGATGAGGATCTTCCGCTCCAGGAAGAGATGCTTGACAAGAAGTCAAACCTGACAAGAAAACAATATATATATATATATATATATATATATATATATATATATATATATATATATATATATATATATATATATATATATATATATATATATATATATATATATCTCAGCAACGGAAAGAGGAACCTGAAAGAGTAGTAATTTTGTACCTGTCACAACCCGCACCCACTGTGAGGGTACGAGAACGTAACAACGCCCAGCCTATGCCGCAGTGTCGACGGTAGAACGCTGTTCTAGGTCACTATCTAATCAACAACTCACGCAATTATATAATGTACTTGTCAAAATCTCAACTCCGAACGGAGGACAAGTATAGATATAATGAATCTCAATCACAGTCTAAGCACGATATGATAACACAGAAGTTCATAACTAAGACTAAATAACAACAATAAAACCAACTACTAAATAATATAATCTCAACAATCTCAAAACAAAACATATCTCAACTTATTTACAACTCAAGTTCTAAAACATGAAAACTAAACCAAGTCATCTAGCTAGTCTCCCGATCACTCCTGAGTGTCGGGGCCAAAGGTAGCTAAGCCATCTCCTGGTCCATATTAAGTAAGACAAGTGTCCTCAGGGCAATCATCTGTAAAATTTTCAACAGGTCCAGTCAGGACAGGAACGAGTACAACTCATCAAGAAAATCCAAGTAAATGACAGAGAACTATAAAACAGTTATAGACAGTTTTATTGATGAACATGGTAGTCTATATTCAGGTGATGGTATAGAGAAACAGATAAGATACAAGAAAAGTAAAGTAACTAAACAAGAGAAGAATCATGGCAATAAAGACTGTAAAATAGAAACTAGCTGAACTAGAGTAGCATGGTATGTCCAGACAGTAAATATAACAAGTGTAAAACCTATGTAAATCTAGTACGGGACGAATCTAATACAAGATGAATCCAGTACAAGATGATTCTAGTCAGTGATCAAGAATCCAGGTGAGACAAGCTATATTCTAACAGTGTATTTTAAAATACTGAGATCGACATGTAAATGGCTGTAGGTATCAGGCGCATCTCTCACTGATCAGATGAGAGATGGCTATGCTTCCAGTAGATTCCAGTAGGGAGATTCCAGATTTGGGGTATGTCTACATATCTTACTCAATATTTCTCTGCCCAGTAATATAAGTGAATCCAGTACAAGACACGAGAATCGAGATGAGTCCAGCCAAACACGATGATACTAGCAATGATTCCAGAATGATTCCAGTAATAGAGGCCAGACAATATGGTAAGTGTGTCGCATACATGAATCCAGAAATATCCATACGTGTGGTAACAGAGAATCACATAAAACTAACTAGAACTGAAGTACAGTAACTGACAAATAAATGAGAGAACTATCAGAGAATGTACTCGCCTGATACTCTGAAAAGAGTAGTGTAATATCATATGTCTGTACCGGAGTCACAATATCCTAAATAGAGCAGTACAGGTTATAATATGTTTAAAATAGGACAAATGAAGTTTATGATGCAATCTATATGATTCTAAGTCAAATTTAGGTCAAAGTCAACTCTAAGTCAAACATGGTCAACTGTCTAGGTCAAACTAGGTCTAAGTCAAACTTGGTCAACTCTGGGTCAACCCAAGCCAACATCTAGTCAAACTAGGTCAATTGATCACATTTAGACTCAATGTTGACTTTTGGTCAACTCTAGTCAATCTTGAACTATTGGGTCAAACCTTGGTCAATTCTAGGGTTTTGGTCTTATGTGAACTATATATTTCTAGGCTAATGTAGCATTAAACCTCATCTAATCCTAGTTCAACATCCTATAGATAAACCATGATTCAAAGTATACTAAGGATACAACTCAACCCTTTTTCACTACCCTCATCTCACACCTATAACATATATATATATATATATATATATATATATATATATATATACATGTGAGCATGCCTCATAGTTATTCCTATATATACATATAGGTATATCCCATATCTATAATACCTTACCTCTCTAACATAATACCTTATCCTTAATATCAATTACCTTAACATTTACCTACTAACATTCTAACATACCTTACTAACTATCACTCAACTCACACCCACACACACACATGAATCATAACATATAGGACTGTATGATGCTGAAATATATGGATGCATAGGGGACTGTGTTGAATGTGAAATGAATGGGTGGATTGCAAGTGAAGTAGGGATGGACTGTAATGTGGACCTTGTATGGACTGTGAGATGGATACATGGACTGAAATTTATGAGTGAAAGGACGACTGAATGTAAAGTAGGCTGGTATGGACTGTCAACATGAAAGGGCTGTCAACATGGGAAATATGGTATGCTATAATATAGGGGCTGATATATGGACTGATATTAAGTCCTAACATGGGCTGAAACCAATTTAGTTAGGAAGGCATCAATGGAAAAATAAATGCAATGCAACCTCACACTCAGGCCTTCCCAAGCCCTGCACTCATCACCTTGTTCCTCACATACACTCTCCTATGCCATTCTTACTTGGAAACACTCACTAAGGCACTAGGACGCTAACACTGGTACATACATGGTATTCCACACTCACATGGCCAATGCCTAAAGCCCAAGTGTCAAGCAAAATCCTAATCTTCCTTACGACACCAATCGACACTTACAGTCTAACTAATACTGGCTATACTAAATCTAATATACTAACTTAAAACCCAACTCCCCAGGTAATCTCAGACTTGTATGTATACTAACATCACATTAATTCTTTCCATCTCAGGAAAAACAGTCACTATCTCAGGAATTTGTGAACTTCAATCCAATCTCAGGTTTCACCTATCAATATCAACATCTCAGGATACCTCTCAACACTCAAAGCCTAACATCAAACTCTGAACTTAAATACAAATAAAAACTCTACACTCGATAACCATTCGAACTCAATACTCAAATCACAGTATCAGAAATAGGCTCGAACCCTACACATATAGGGGGGATAACTCATAATATGTATACCTACATATATGCATACAAGTAACACATACATCCAAGTGTCGATCAAAACTGGCTGAACTGAAATGGAGAAAATCACAGGGTGGGAACAGGACAAGTGTGTCAAGTGAGTCGTGAAACATGTGTCACATGGTGTCCAAGTGTACAGAGAGGAGTGTCGAAGTGAGCAGCGAATGCAAGAATGTAGATGTACGTGTCACAGTGTATAAGTGTTCAGTTAACCTATGAAATTGAACACAATTCAAACAGGAAAACCCAATTTAAGCTCGAACAGAGGTGAGTCACCATGCATATGTGTTAAGGGTGCCAATCGTGTCCACAACTGTGTCCAATGTGTGGACACGAAGTGTCAAAAAAAGGAAACCCGACAGTGCCAGAACTGGCAGTTAAGGCTGCCTCGTGCAGCCATGTCGTGTCCGATTGGACACGACTCAGTGCTCGAGACGAGCCGTGCTCTTGCACAGTGACAGGTAGGATATAGGGCTAGGTTTCTAGTACCCTGCAATGTGTCCACGTGCTGTCGACGTGTCGATACGAGGCCGTATCAGTGGCTTGAAATCGCGTGTGTGCGTGTCAGGGAATTTCAATGCGAGCTCGAGAACTTTCTCGACTCGCAACCAAGTGTCACGAAACTTGGTGAGGGTCTTGTCAGACATGGCCCCTACTACCTCGTCAAGTTTCACGTGTCCACGTGCTGTGTCGTGTCCTGTGTCAAGCCCGAAATGCAGGGGATGTGTATAGTGTGCACGAGGCAGTGCAAAGTCGGTGCGCGGTTGATTTCTCCGCGCACACTGAACGAGGAACCGTGAAATTTTATGGGAGTGATGTCAGTGGGTGGCCGCACGTCTCCACAAAATTTTGTGGTGTCTCGTGCCGTGTCGTGTCCGCTAGGACACTCGAACAGCAGGGGACTGCACGAGGTCTGTGCACGGTGTCGTACATGAGGTGCGTGTCCGATTTGGACACGAAAATCCCCCCAAATCGTGCTCAGTCTTCAACATATTTAATCTACACATTAAAAGCTTCAAAAACATGTAATTAGTTTTGGAAAATACGAAAATCCATTTCTATGTGGCATTTCAACAAACACTTGTACATACACATAGACACGTGCCCGATACGGACACCAAATGGACACAGTTTTCTACTAAACTCTAGGGACAGCTAGGGGACACCTAGATCTAGTCTATTATGCAAAGAAATCAGAATTAAAATGCAATTTGGGGAGCTTTACATATAGGTGCAAAGATCAAGAAAAAAGCCCCAAATCGGTTGATTCCCGATGTTAGCCAAATCCTCCAAATTGCTCTTAGACTGAAATTACTCCTCAAAATCAGCAAGTAGAGGTGGATTAGAATCATATGCAAAAGATTTGGGTCAAAAAGGATTAAAAATGGATTTACTATGAATTTTGGAAAGTGGGAATTTACCTTTCCTTCTAAAAACTTAGTTGAGCACAAAAGAGGCAAGAACAAGGAGAGGGGGCTTTAAATAGGGGTGGGAATCTCTATATGGCTGGTCACTTAGGGTTTGGTTAGGGTTAGGGCTTCAAGTTATGGGCCTATGGGCTTAAGTCATAAGTTATGAAACCAAATCACAAGTCATTTCACCTATTCATAATTCTTCCTATTGAAACTAGATTCTAGTGACTAAAAATAGGTTTGACTTAAGCTAGACTAGGGTCACACCATTGCCTACTAAGTCACCATAGTTAGGGTTAGCTTCTAGGTTAGTCTCTTAAGTCACAACTAGCAAAAAGTCAAAATTAACATCACCAATGCAATAAATCATAAAATAATTCAAAGAGGCCAAATGACCAAAATACCCTCATGTTCAAAAGTAAAAATAAATCATCCTAAGACATGGTTAGGCTCTAGGTTAGACAGTCTCTTAGATTTCACTAGCAGCACATCAAAATCATAAGTCATGACCTAGAACAATTTTAAATTGATTAAAAATCACCAATAATCATAATGTGATATAAATATCAATAAATAATAATATAATTTCAAAAGTTCAAATTACCCTCATTTAGAAAACTGGGTGTTACAGTACCTTCAGCATGCTCAGCACCAACTTGGACTAGGTCATCAGCCTTGGTTACCAAGGAGCCAAGGGCAGGCCTAGGTTGTTCAAGGAGAACAATGTCAAGGTCCCGAGCAGCATCAGGATGTATATCTTCTACGGCCCCAGATGGACCGGGAGCAGATTCAGCAACAACCACCTCAAGAGGCTGTTCAACCTCTCCTTCTGCAGCCGATGTCGGCTTACTGACAGAATCCTCTGCACCAGCAACTCCAGAGGAGCCAGGGACAACCTCTTTTCCTCCCACAATATCTTGGGCTATCTTTATGTGTGGTTTCTTCTCCTTGTCTACAAGGGAATACACAATGGCAGTCAGCCTCACGAGGAGCACGCAAAATTGAAGTCAAAAAATCTCATCTGAAGAGAGGTACGAAGATAACATACCCAGAGGAGGGTGAGCTGATTGGACTTAATTTTCATCAAAGTCTTTCATCATAGCTCCTATCGCAGACATATCCCCCAAAGAAATGTCATAGGAGGGACTCGCTTTCTGTTCGTCGTCATGGTATGGGCCTTCGCCCTGATCATCCCTTTGCTCAAGCCTTATAACTGAAGAAGACCCGCCCTCATCCATAGGCTGAGGACGAATTGGGGACACTGTTGTTATTCTACCTCTTCAGACGAAGAAGCACCTGCCGCAGTCGTGACTTCAACGTCTTGCGCAAAGGACAAACGCAATGGTAAGAAAACTTCTAACGGTTTGACCAAAACGGCTATGGAGTCTAGGAAGGGATCTACCTCCCGAATGGTAACGGCCTACGACGCCGTCTACCGAGAAGATCTTCTGGGAGGAGGCGAGCCGGCACTCACGTCCGTGACCTGCTTTCTCCCTCGGGAGACAACAACCTTCTTCCTTTTGGGCCGTGGAACCAGCTCGTTAGAAGCTTTCCTCTTATGAGGAATGTCAGGAAGAGGTTCTTCAGTATCCTCTCTCCGAGGCGCTGCCACAATAGGCTCCTCAAGAACAACTCTCTGTTGTGGCGCTGCAGCCGGCTCAGTTGAGGGTGCAGCGCCTTCCTTTCTGTGACCCCCCATTGCGCGCACTCGTCCTATATCAACAAGGGTAGGGGCAATCCTAGTCCCCAATATTAAACTCTGCTCACGGTCATACCGAGAATGAAGGGTATTGACCTGAATATAGAACTTGGCAGTAGCAAAGAGAATGTGGGTGTCAGGCTTATCTTCTGGCAGGGTAAAAACTGCCCTCGTACATCCAGCATTATAGTAGCCCCATGCACGTGCCCCGTCGATCAGGCTTCCTATCGACTGCATATGAGGACTGGGATTGCCCAAGAGAAGCTGGCTGTAGCCGAATTGCCATGAAAAGCGACTCGGCAGATAAGGTTATAAGAAAGTGTGGTTCCTATTCCTGAACACCAGATGGGAAGGCCTGATGGACTGGAGCCAATGAAACGCCCCAATAGGAAGGCTAGTAGTGAGTGCTCTCTCATCTACTAGGGTGTCTCCTGCACGGCCACTACCAGACGGAGGCGACACTCTGAAGAATTTATAATTATGTAGGAAACTCAAAGCCTTTCTGCAAACAGGCACCCCTGTAACGCTCCAATCTGCATCTTTGAATCTCCGAAGGAAGACATCTCCCGCCAAAGAGTCTGCCATCAGCCCGGTATTCATTAATTTGGGACAGTGCAGCACCAGCCATCCCATCAGATAATGAAAGAGAAATTCAGTCCTAATAAAATCCTTTCTGCCATCGGGCGTCACCGCGTTCACAACGAAGTGTCGCAAGCCTCGTTGGATGGCGCAGACCATCGCAGGAAGCAGGGCAAGCTGACATCCAAAGGCCAACTTCACAGCCGGAAGTATCATTCCTCGACTTATTCTTTCAATAGACCCTGAACCACCAGGGACTACACAATCACGAAGCCATGTCATCAAGAAAGCAGCTAGCACTGCCTTTTCTGACAGCTTGAACTCGGCCTGCCTGAAGAAATTATAAACCGGAAAGTTCCCCTCAGGATCATCACTATCTTCGGCATCTACAGCCCTGTGATCTGCCATCAACTACTCTATCTCAGATTTCGTCGAGGGCTTGCGAGTCGAGAAAGAGACTGGGCCGTCTCCTCCTTCTCTGATGAAGATGTAGTTGGTCCAGGCCCTCGTATGGGGAAAAAACCCCTCAGTCTTACCCTTCTTCGTGATCTGATGACAAATAAAAAGGTGACAGAGTAACTCTTTGTATACCTCCATCATCTCGGAGTGCTCCCTCTCCAAATCCAGGAGCTCCTCATCACAGGGGACGTATTCTTCGTATGGCTCAGTCCCCCAGGAAAGTTTTGATATCGCCTGCATCTCGTGAAGAGCCAGACCCATCTCCCCACCCGGAGTGAAGAAGGTACATGTGTGATGGTTGTACAACTCCACCAATGATATAAACATAGGCCAGTTAACCTTAATGCCATATTGGGTGGCTCTAACAGCATAAAAAAGACCAGCAGCTTTTAGGGTAGCCTCGTAAGTCGAGAGCACCCATCCAGTAAGATCACTCCAGAACGGGACAGAGTATCTCCAACATTCCATCCGCAGCTTTCCTCTCGGATACGACTCCTTCTTTGACAGCATCAAGTTGGAGAGAGTCTCTGCAGTGTAAGGATGAAGATCAATCGGGACATCATTTATTATGGCCCCAAGATGTAGCCCCCTCGTGGAGTAGGACGTGAAGCCCTTGACACACTTGAAAGTGTCCTTCTTAACGTCACCAGAGTTGAATTGGATCCTGCCAGAAACGACCCCATGCAGTTCAGGGGTCAGGTCTCATTTCATCTGCCTCCGCACAACCAGATCAGTAAACGCTGACAGAGGGTATTGGCGCTTCATCGATGGCAACCATATTCTTTAGTTATTTAACCTAACTACTAGAGGGTCTTCTAGATATATCTTCTCGTTATCCTCAAATCCCAGGCTGTCAGCAAACAGGAAGTACGGTCTCTTAAAGCTCCGTGTCTCTCTGAGTGTGAACTTCTCATCATTTATCATCTACTTCAAGAATATTTTATCCTGCTCAAGCATAGCAATCACCCGCACCGAAGGCTGGTCATGGCTGATCTTCACCTGAGCTTTTGTGACCATTGCGGTGATAAGGCTTGAATCCAAAGCATGGCGGGCAGAGCCAAGAGGAATCCCCCCAAAAACTGGGACAACCATGTCAACTGCGGAGAGGAAAATTTAGACTTAAAATATACAGAAAAAAGAGCTAAGTACTGAGAAAATTTTATGCGCCCTGATGTTATGCGCCCAAAGGGACTGTGGGCGCATAAGCACAAATTCTGTGTGGGCGCATAAGCACAAATTCTGCGTGGGCACATAAATTCTACGTGGGTGCATAAGAACATGTTCTGTGTGGGCGCATGACACAGCAAGTGCCTAGGCGCATAACATAACAGAGTGCATGGGCGCATGCATCTGTGATCGCATAAAGTCTGCTCATAAAAAAAGTGTTTGCTTTGGGCACATATCGATGGTTATGCGTCCAAGCAGAGAAAAGTTCGAGCGTCACAAGTTAACGCTCGAGACTTTATTTTTCTGGAGATATCGCCTCACCCAGGATGGGGTCCTGAATCAGATGCGACGCTGCCAAAGGAGGAGAACTAGCTGCTGCAGACTTCTTGGGAGTCGAAGCAGCCTTGGGAAACATGATTGCTCGAAAGAGAGTAAAAGAAAAACTCTTTGAAAATTCTAAAAATAAGAGAGAATAGGCTTTCTCTCTCTTCAAAGCCTATTTATAGGCATGAACGGAGAGCTATGCGCCCACATGGCCTATGCACCCATATGGTCTATGCGCCTACGCGTTCTATGCGCCTACATAAAGACAATCTCTTGCAGATTATGTGCCTGCTATCTGCTGATGCAGACTACGCATAGAGAACGGACCTTTTCAAATACCGTTACAAAACAAGCCTATAACTTCAGATTTCCATGGAAGATCTCAATGGCCACATTTCAGCAGCCTGGCAGACACCTATGCGCCCAAAGGGTCATTTCTATCATGCGCCCATGAAGCTGGTGGAGACAGTTTTGCCCATGCTTCTTTCAAAGTATTCCGACACTCGTTCGAGTCTCAAAAACTTTGAAGGGGATCTTGTAGAAGCATGAAAAATACAAAGTCAAAAGAAGCTATGTGCCCACATGGTCAATAAGGGGGCTATACGCACACAGGATCAATGAGGAGCTATGCGCCCACAGGATTAATGAGGAGCTATGCGCCCACAGGATCAATGAGGGTCTATGCGCTTATATGCACCCAAATGTGGGCACATAAACTCACTCTCGCTCTATGCGCCCAAGACAGCAGATCCTATGACTCAGTCAAACTCCACGATCAATCGTGCACCGAAGCATACGACCACATCAGTCTCCACGAGCAATCGTGCACCGAAGCATACGGCCACGTCAACTCCACAGCAACCCCACGATCTACCCACGATCATCCAGCATCCATGCGTCTACACTCTATGCGCCTAAAGGAGTGTTATGCGCCCACAGTAAAATCAGTGTATTTTTCACCTATGGGCGCATAACAGTCATTTTCAGTGCCAAAATGACTATAAATAGAGGGCGTCCCCCTCTACAAAGACACACTGAACGGAGAGCATTTCAAGAGCCAAATTGCTGCCCGTCTTGCCAGTGAGCCGAGGGTTAGCAATTTTTTTAGGTTTTCTCCCACTTTTGTAATCGGAGTATCAACGGAGTAAAGGAGCAACTGCCGCTCGATCTCCATTGTCCCATTCCCCAGAATTCTTTTTATATTCGGGGGTCCTCAGCGCAAGATCTCTCAGGCGTACTCGATTTGTGGTACCTTGCGCCAATAAAAAAGACAGCATTTCTTCTTCTTTTTTGTGTGTGTCCACAACTTTCAACTTCTTTCCTCTTGTTTATTTAGAAAATATGAATTAACTATGAATTCTTAATATCCATTTATGTTTCCTTTTTATCTTGTAGGAAAAAATTAAAAGGCTTATAAAAGAAGATCCCTACTTAGGAGAGAAAGATTTGAACAATGATACTGTTGCAATGGTTTGTGGTATTCTAATTAATTTTCATATTTATTTATAATTTCTTAAAAGTTTATACTATATAATTACTTTCTCTTCTTCCGAAAATTGTTTAGGTATTGGGCCGTGATTATAAGGGTTATGTACATGGAATGGGTCAAGATGTTTCAAAGACGGAGATTCGTGCTTCAGCTGCAAGTCGGGAGATTGCTCGTAGAGAAATACAAAAAAAAATGATGCTTTGGTAAATCAGATTAAGAATCTTGAACAAACAGTAGCTTCCCTACAGGCTGCAAGATGTAACACTCCTAGATCAAGTCAATCTTCATCAGAGTTTCACACTCCTAGTCCTTCTCAGGTGAGTAGACCTAAATTGTCGAATTCTTTCTTCTTCTTGAACAAAATTGCATCGCTACTTCGATAGTTTACCAAGCATTTTATTAATATAACATAGTGTATCTACAATAAATGAAGTTATTCTCAATTATATATGTGTCATAATAATACATGTTTGCTCAATAGTATTTCAGCTTAATTATGATTATGTCGGTAGGGACATGACATAAAGACGTGTCTTTTGAATTTTTTTAGAAAGAAAGCCATTGCTATTGGACGTGTGGATACAGATGCACCGCCTAATAATGAAGGTTATAATATCATTGTCGATGAAATTTTTGACGATAATGAGTTGTTGTTCGACAGAGACGGAAACTTTGATGATATTACGGTTGGGGAAATAATTAATTAGCTAAAATATTCAGTTCAATTTGTGAGGTTTTAAACTTCTCTTTTTTTACTGTACTTGAGATAAGGTAGCAACAACATTATCTGTTTTGTTCAGCATAGGAGCTAAGTCATTGTGAGCTAGCAATTTTGGGGGTTTCTTTTGTATTGTGATATAATATTGCTATGTAAACTCGATACATTAATTTGTTAAGTTAATACAATTTTGATTGACTTTCTTTCATTTTTGGTGATTGTTCATGTTTATATGAAACTGTATTTTCAGATGTATTTCATTTTTTTATGTAGAGGATGTACATGTTTAAATTATTTTGATATGGAACGTTTTGAGATTTTTTTTTAAATTGTTTCCAGAAAAACAACAGATCTTAAATGTTGAAAAGAAAAAAAAGTAGTAGACTAATTTACAAATTATTTGACATTTTTCATCTATCATTTTTATTCGACAGACAATAACTGTCATTTTTGTCAGCTACCAAATGACAGTTCAAAACTGTCATTTATATTTTTGGACGCGCTATTAACGACGGATGCTCCGACGGATCAAAACTGTCGTTAATCATTATTTACGACGGTTTTGGTCTGTCGAAAAACGTATGTTTTGGCGTAGTAGGCATAGATGGCTGCTGAGGAGGTACTTATACCTCCTGCTGCTGAGGAGGTAGTGCTTCCTGTAAGGCCCCGTCCCGTTCAGTCAATCGGAGGAATGAAAATGTCGATGGCGTTCGGACTTAGCCATGCAACGGCTGCTCGAAGACCCGCTCGGCCGAGGCGACTCCTCGCTCAGGTGGGTGGCTTCGATGAACTTGCCTCAGCTTGGCCTTCGCACTAATAAAACGAAAGTTTTCAACTGCACAAGTAGGCTTGATAATAAAAGAGACGCATCCACATAGCTAAGAGAATAATCCCAACATGGGTCGATTGAGTTAGAACATGGAAAACATCCCACAGTCGGCTTAGAAATGTTGCACGATGGCTTTCAAAATGACACTTGGTCCTTCGTCCCGTGACTTGGGAGAAGAAAAGTCGGTCTTCGCCATAAAGTTATGAATTAGTCTAAGTCATAGGCGTCGCCCGCATAAATGCTTAAAAAAGCATGCACGGTCCCATCGTCCACGGCTTAGCCTAGCCTCTGTTCGTCCCACGGGTTAAGTTGCGTTGCATGATTTGTACCATAAGTCTAGGCACCCAAAGAACTTGGTTGTTCAAGTCGAACGCGTGTACGGCACGTTTCTATAATGCAAGGCTTGGCATAGCCCTTGCTCGTCCCGCTGGTTAAGTTATTATACGATTAAATTAGGCAAGAGTTTTGTTGTGCTATCGAAGTCATAGCAAGCACTGTCCCATATTTTTTGCGGTTGTCAAGTCGCATAGTCCCACGATCCCAAGGCTCGTCATATAAAATATGACTTGAGTGATAGTGTCGCTTAAAAAACAAGTTGGTTTAAGGCACGAGCCACGGTAGGTTCAAGGGTAAGTATGCCACGGTTAAAGAACACATATTTGGTCTAAGTTAAGCTGGAAGACTACGCAGTAGTCATTCCTTGGGTTTTAAAAGGATAAAAAGTTCACGCTACTGGTTGTTGCCGAGATCGGTCCCACTACTTGGGAGTCTAGATAGAAAGTTCACGCGACTGGTTGTCGCCGAGATCGGTCCCGCTACTTGGGAGTCTCAATAGAAATATGGAAAGCACGGTCATGAATAAGGAAGGACATGGTAAATCGAGTTGAGTCTTGCATGGTCATTGGACAACTTGTCGACAAGGATGGTTTTGTTCCTCAGACGGTACCTGCGGCCACAGGACCGGTCTGGCCTAGGAGGAACATGCTTACGGGACCCTCGGATTGTGTGCGACCTAACCCGAGGGGTGCACTGTAGAGCAGGTAGTACGAGAAATTCGGCAAGATCGTACCTCGTTATATACGAATATACCGTATTATCCAATTAAGGTCCAAGTATATCTTGTGGTGCTAGTGACCCTTTGATATAGATAAGTCGGCATAGGAGCGGCTATCCGCGTGTATGCCTTAAGCGAGTCAAGATTTGTGAGCACGGTTTGAGTGGGTTACGAATTATTTGCTTGGTATGCAACACAATCGATAAGACTAAGATTTAGCTAGAGCCAAGGCACGTGCTTTGGTACGAGATGTGGGTCGACTAATGAGTTTGTTGGCATAAAGTGCATAGGTTCGAATTGAGTCGTTTCAAAGTTAAGTCAGGAAGGGCCATAGGGCAAGTTGGTTAAGGCATCATGAATTGCGAGGCACGACCTCTATATGTCATGGTACGACCATGCTGTTATGACACGAGCATAGGTGAAAGACTAAGTGGGGAGGCACTGCTTCGATTATACTGAAGCATAAATAGAGTATAGCACGACCATGTCGTTGCATTGCTAAGTATATAAACTAAAACTGATCCTAAGGCAATAATAGAAAGACAATCATAAAGGGCTATTATTGTACAAAAGTAAATGAACGTGTTGGTTTTGTAAGGGTGGGCGAGGAGCTCACTCCACCAGTACAGTTGAGTACTGACACCCACACAGTTTTCATGTGCAGGCACAGGTATAAGCTCGTTGGCGCGGAGCACGGCTTGGATGCGTCGAGGCACGAAATTTCTTGGCGTTTCGAGGCGTACAGCCGCATGGAGTCAGAACTTGTGTAGGATATAATGTATGGACATCGCCTATCCGAAGCTTCCGCTGGACTACTCAAATTGTATTGAGAGATGAGAGAGAGCAGAGTGACTTGTAATTATGAGAAGAGGAGCTTGAGTGATTGTAATCTTGGCCTCGCGCCACGTTGTAATCTTTGTTTCAATATCAATAAAGAGCAGTTCGAATGACTTGTGTTTTGCTTTAAATTTCTGCTGCTGTTATTCAATATTTCTGCTTGGGACTTCTGTGCGACTACTCCATCGTAAGCCGCTGAAATCGGCCGTTATGGAACCTGTCTTGCACGAGCGCAACCTAGGCTCATGCGGCATCATGCCTTAGCGAGGTTGATCGGTCATACGGGACCGGGACGTGACATAATGTTATCAGAGCACGGCTTTACGTCCTTGAACTTTCGATTGAATTCTGTAACTCTGATGTTCTGCAAACTCTGATGTTGTTTTCGCAAATCGGTATCGTTGGTGCGCTCTCCCTCAAATGTCCCACGGGATGTCCATACAATAAGTCTAAATATTTTAAAAGGCATTACGAAAAAAAATTGGTTGAATAAGTTAACTTTAAATAAGTACGGTTGGCTAAGTCGGGTTGGGCATATACACCAAAATTGTGTCGACCTTAGAGAAGTCGAGTACGAAATTCGAATCGTATCGAAATGTGAATAAGTTTGACTTGATTCATATAATGCGGGATGACTATCGATATGGGTGCCATCGGACGATGTGATCGTCAATGTGATATAGATAAGCGTGCTTAGATTTTTGAGGAATGGTTCGAACGGAGCTTCGAAGTAATCGAGATTCAAAATTTGTTTCGAGGATTGATCGAATGACTTCATCCCTGAGTGGTGTATCGGATAGCCTTGAGGATGTTGATCGATTGAGGATGCGGGGTGCCAATGAGTCTATCAGCAAGCGTCGCTTGTATGCAAAGCCTTAGATGAGTATCGTTAAGTAAAATGTATTCTTGAAGTTTAATAAGTTGATTCAGACAAACTAGAAATGACGCACGCGGGATTGTGATTACGCAAGTATGAAAGGTGGAAATGATTGAGTAAGAAATTTGAATCGAGAAAAAGTTAAGGTGTACAAATGGACGACTCGATCGAGGAAATTGATATGAATCGTATACAAAAAGTTAGCACAATCGGATGATAGCGTGCACAAAAAATGATTCGAATATTTGAGAATGACTCTAAGGATTGGAATAGATGTTGCTCGATGACTAAAAATAGTCGGATGAATACACGTTAGTTTGGTTGTGAACGAATTGAACATGTAGCCAGTTCGAGGGATAATGATCGAATTTGATCTTGAATATTGAGGAGATTATCCAGTTCGGACAATAGTATCGATTGCACGACTCAAAATTTGTTGTAAATGAAGATCGTCAGGTTACATATATCATCGATGGTATTGAGGCGTATCAAAGATCGATATACGATAAATCGGGGGTACTCTGATTCGAGGAATGATGATCGTGTAAAGTGTTATTATTTTGATGGATGCTATACTTGGGATTTTGATTGGAATGAATACTTGGATGAAAATGATCGCGTCTTGATTTCTTTGATGATAACCACAATGTCAACGATCTTGTCTTGTGCGAGCACAACTCCAGCCTCGCACATACATCATGTCGGATTTGGGGCGATCATTCCGCGTGAGCGCTGACATGGTGATTCATGTCGCAGGAATAATCGAACTCGAGAAATCAGGGCGTGGTAATTTGGATTGCTTTGACTCGTGGTTTGATGCGAAGGTAATATTCGAGGATGGTTCGGATTTGTGATTGACGATTGAGTAAACTTGAGGATTGAGTAGTCCGATCTGCTTATCATGAATGAATTAGTCTAGACTCAAAGCAAGAGTTATGCCCCGATAAGAACGATTATCCTGGAAAAATGCATGGTGATTTCATGTCCCGCATGGATGATCGAACTTGTATGAGATTGGGGCATGACATATCGTTGAGCTAGGCGACCTTGTGAACGATTACGTGAATTACGATAAACGACTTAGGGAATATGGAATGAGGATTTTGGCTCAGTGAGAAATCATGTCGTAGCATGCTTGACTTGGGAAGAATGGATAGGTGGATTATATCAAACATGTTCGAGGAGATAGACTATACGAATTGCTTGTTGGACGAGTGATATTGATATGTCGTGTAATCGGTTGAACAAAACTTATCATAGGATGGCTTTGCTGAATGACTCGGACCCCTTAGACTAAGTATTGCAAGTGCGAATAGGAGGAATATATGCTCAAAGTTTAGGAATCAGAGTGATGCGAGCGTGGGTAGAAAACCCCGTATTATCAACTTTGGTTCGACCCTAGGATTGGGGTCAGTGTTGGTATTATTGTTGGAGAACTATGATTCCAATCCTGACATTGACTTTAGCCTTGAGAGATGGCCTAGCGGTTAGGCGAGACGTCTATGTTTCAAGAGATAACATTGGCATGATTGATCTAGAGGATTGATAGGATTGGGAAATGATATGGATGGATAGAATGATTCAACTAGAGGAAACCCCACTCACGAGGCGAGGCTGAAATACATATATTTTTGGGATGCCTGAATATGTGCACGATCTGACTCGAGTGAGAATGACGAATTCTCTATCACGAGGCTTGGCTGAAATGCATGTATTTTGGGGACGCCTGAAATATGTGCACGATCCAATAAATGATACGTTGAACTGAAATGAGACTAAAGGAACAGAAGGGTATCTAGGATTTCAAAATCGTATCTCAAGTAAAAGATTGATAGTAGTGCGATCGTTAGTTTGGAAATGAACTTGAATATTGATTGAGGCGAAGTGCGTACGAGAGTCATTGGATGATGAATCGAATTATAAGTCAATAAGTGTACTCAGTTAGTTTCGAGGACGAAACTTTTCTGAGTGGTGTATAATGTAAGGCCCCGTCCCGCTCAGTCAATCGGAGGAATAAAATTTTTGATAGCGTTCAGACTTAGCCATGCAACGGCTGCTCGAAGACCCGCTCGGCCGAGGCGACTCCTCGCTCAGGTGGGTGGCTTCGGTGAACTTGTCTCAGCTTGGCCTTCGCACTAATAAAATAAAAGTTTTCAACTGCACAAGTAGGCTTGATAATAAAAGAGACGCATCCACATAGCTAAGGGAATAATCCCAACTTGGTCGATTGAGTTAGAACATGGAAAATGTCCCACAATCGACTTTAAAATATTGCACGATGGCTTTCAAAATGACACTCGGTCCTTCGTCGTGTGACTTGGGAGAAGGAAAGTCGGTCTTCGCCACAAAGTTATGAATTAGCCTAAGTCATAGGCGTCGCCCGCATAAATGCTTAATAAAGCATGCACGGTCCCATCGTCCAAGGCTTAGCCTAGCCTCTGTTCGTCCCACGGGTTAAGTTGCGTTGCATGATTTGTGGCATAAGTATAGGCACCTAAAGAACTTGGTTGTTCAAGTCGAATGCGTGCACGACACATTTCTATAATACAAGGCTTGGCATAGCCTTTGCACGTCCCGCTGGTTAAGTTATTGCACGATTAAGTTAGACAAGAGTTTTGTTGCGCTATCGAAGTCATAGCAAGCACTGTCCCATATTTTCTGCGATTGTCAAGTCGCATAGTCCCATGATCCCAAGGCTCATTATATAAAGTATGACTTGAGTGATAGTGTCACTTAGAAAACAAGTTGGTTTAAGACACGAGCCACGATAGGTTCAAGGGTAAGTATGCCACGGTTAAAGAACACATGTTTGGACCAAGTTAAGCTGGAAGACTACGCAGTAGTCATTCCTTGGGTTTTAAAAGGATAAAAAGTTCACGCGACTGGTTATCGCCGAGATCGGTCCCGCTACTTGGGAGTCTCAATAGAAATATGGAAAGCACGTGTAACCCCACTTTTCCAATTTCATGAATTTTGGACTATTTCTAATATTTTTAAATAAATGATATTAAGTTTGTTTTTAGTAATTGTAATTCATAGATATTATTTTTAAATTATTTTATCATGGTTAGTTAATTGACTAATTGGGAATAACTAATTTAGAGTATTTCCCAAGTTTTCTAACTAACTAGAGTCTAAGATTCTAACTACTTTTATAACAACTTCTAACAACTTTTGGAGGTGATTTATAATTAACTAAATTTCCAGGGGTTAGATGCAAACTTTTCCCACACTTCTCCTTACTATAAATTCTGTCAGTGGAGAGAGAATTTCATTTACTCGGCCAAATCACTCCATAGCTGAACCCTTCCTCCCAATTTCTTTCTCCCAAATCGAGTCCAAACCCTAACCCTAATTTCTGGTTCGCCGGCGAGTGGCGATGGTCCCCTAGACCGGCGACCGACGACGGCGGCTGCACTTCTTCTCCTCGGCGGCTTCATCCCGACGGCACACGGCGTGCGGATCACCACTTCGACGAACGACTGCGAGATCCTCGGCGGCGCTTCGTCCGTCTTGGCACGCAACCACCGCAACGATCGTCAATGACGACGGTATTTTCGACGATCTTCATCCTCCTTGGTGATCTTCTTGGCAACACACGGTGGTGCAAGTTCCCTTGCTCTGGTGGTTGCTCTCCTTCGCTCTAACAGCAGTCTTGGCTGTGGAGATCTACTCCAGATCCGTCTTCTTCATCCGCCACGAGTCTCGCTCTCCAAACTCGCTGATCTGATTCCTGTGGCGATCGATCCAGCTCTCATTTTCGGAGATCAGACCGCTTCCTCGACGACACTCCACCGTGATTCCATCGAGGTGAGTTCTTGATTTCAGTTTATTTTGCTCTGGAAGAAATGTTGCAATGGTGTTCCTGATGATTGGTTGGATTCTTATTTTCTTTGCTGCGGAGGGAATTCGAGCAGGACATTGAACAATTGATCGACTCAGGATCACAGCTAGTTGTGAGAATAAAATTTTGACAACTGGACACAGGGAAGATCGTGTCCGACACGTAGGATGTATCCATTCCATTGACTCCTCTTTCAGGTATTATGTTATCGCACTATCAATTGATATATCCTTACTATAATTCTTTGAGTATGGGTGTGTTGGCCAGGATTGATAGAATTGGGTGTGGCGTATCCAAGTGTTGTGTCAGGATGCTGTTGTGTATACAGGTGCCGTTTTTTGTTCGTATCTGGCGTGCGTGTCCATTTATGTGCCTCAGGGTTACTGATCGTGTCACAGTACGAATTGTGTCCAAGAAGTGTGTGCGTATCAGGATTTGATTTAGCAGGGTTTTGTTAATTCAAATTTATAGTTATGTACTTTTTATTTCTTCATTTAGGTTGTTATATAATCCCTCACTCTTTCTGAATTGGATTTGAATTGTTGTGATTTTCTAGTTGAATCGATTTATGAAATCTAGAGTTTAATTCTTGTGTCTTCTTCCAAATTATGGGTTCGAAGTGACTGTAGAGTTCAGGGGATTGAAAACTCTATGTGTTTTCTTTCAAGCAGTTGCATTCTAATGTTGGATGTTGGTACCAGCATTTGAAGCCCATGACAAGCTTGATTGCTTGAGTAGGCTGGTTGCTGAGTATTGGGTTGGTTCCTATATAGTAGATTGGTGTGTTGGCTAAGTGTTGGCATCTGTTGCTAGGTTTAGTCCATCTGTGATTGATTGCTGGTTTACCTCTACTGCAAACTAGTTAAATGATGGGTTATGGTTTGGGTTGTGAGTTGAATTGTGAATCTTAGCCTGTGTACACTAAGCTTGACTTGGCGTATTATGGAGAAATTGGGACCAGGTTACAGGAATAATAAGAGAATTGTGTTAGCAAACTTTGGGACCTAGTGTACCCTTACTTAGTAGTGTTGGGAGATGGGTATTTTGGTTACGAGTACCTTTATAGATCATTTCTTATTTAACCAAATTGCATGCTATACAAATAGTTGGAAGTAAGTATCAGGTTAAGAAGGGATGGCAATATTTTCTAAGAACATATGCAAAATAATTATATGGTTTTGCTAATTAATATGAGATTTTATCTTAAATATTAGTTCTATCTTGAAGATTCGTGATACCTATTTAAGTGATAGTTAGTTTATCTAGATAGTTCTATAGGATTAGTTATGTGAGATTTAGAGATAGATACTAATTAACAGATTTGGTTAATTTTACTTAACCAACTTGTACCTATATCAGGTGGACCTACAGATCTTCATTTTCTCAATCACCCTGAGCAAGGCAAGTACATTCTATGGTTCATGTTCATTTACATTATTCATGTACTTTTTTTGTGACACGTCATGACACGATATCATGTTCTCTTGTACTTTCATGTCTTGTACCTACTTGTGGTCGGGGAGGAAAAATACACTAGCTATGTGACCAAACCCAGAGATCAGAAATTCATGTGAATAGCTTAGGCCTCGCACCGTGCACGCGGGCCATAAGCTGTACCCATTTTATGTGCTTCCTGTGCTTACCCCAGCCGGTCACATATGCTAGTTGTATTTCAAATATTGTACACATGTCATGTCTTGTACTTCAGGTTCAGGATTTATTTCTTGTACTTTATTTTTTGTACTTCTTGTACTTTACATTCTTGTACTTTCATGTTCTTTTCCTGTACTTTATATTTCATGTTCTCCTGTACTCTTTTTTTATATTATGATGTTCTTGTTCATTACCTAGAATTGTACTTTGCTCCGCTCCTGACTGAATATGTTGTAGGTGTACTTGAGGATATCGTTCTACCTTATGGGCCAGAGCCCGGAATCTTAGCTAAGCAGGATGGAGGCATGACTTAGCTAAAGGTTACAGGTTTAGGTTTGTTTAGCTTTACTTCTAGATGTTGTATATTAAGCGTTCATAGTTGTATTTCATTCCTGTCACCAGATTTGTCTCTGGTACTTTTCTATATAAATTGTTTATGACTTGTGGATTATGGTGATCATTCTGGGACGGTTAGATACTGTGATGGTTACTTTCATGTTATTCTTGGAGTTTTCCTTAGATGTTTACAGCTTACTACGTTGAGTCTTCCAACATAGGCTTGGCGTGTCTGACTCGTATCCGAATATTCGGGAGCGGGTCATGACAGCACGGTCATGAATAAGGAAGGACATGGTAAATTGAGTTGAGTCTTGCATGGTCATTGGACAACTTGTCGACAAGGATGGTTTTGTTCCTCAGACGGTACCTTCGGCCACAGGACCGGTCTGGCCTAGGAGAAACATGCTTGCGGGACCCTCGGATGGTGTGCGACCTGAACCGAGGGCTGCACCGTAGAGCGGGTAGTATAGGAAATTCGGAGAGATCGTACCTTATTGTATACGAACGTACCGTATTATCCAATTAAGGTCCAAGTATAGCTTGTGGTGCTAGTGACCCTTTCATATCGATAAGTCGGCATAGGAGCGGCTATCCGCGTGCATGCCTTAAGCGAGTTAAGATTTGTGAGCAGGGTTTGAGTGGGTTACGAATTATTTGCTTGGTATGCAACACAATCGATAAGACTAAGATTTGGCTAGAGCCAAGGTACGTGCTTCGGCACGAGATGTGGGTCGACTAATGAGTTCGTTGGCACGGAGTGCATAGGTTCGAATTGAGTCATTTCAAAGTTAAGTCAGGAAGGGCCATAGGACAAGTTGGTTAAGGCATCATGAGTTGCGAGGCATGACCTCCATATGTCATGGCACGACCACGCTGTTATGACACCAGCATAGGTGAAAGACTAAGTGGGGAGGCACTGCTTCAATTATACTGAAGCACGAATAGAGTATAGCACGACCATGTCGTTACGTCGCTAAGTATATGTCCTAAAACTGATCCTAAGGAAAGAATAGAAAGACAATCATAAAGGGCAATTGTTGTACAAAAGTAAATGAACGTGTTGGTTTTGTAAGGGTGGGCGAGGAGCTCACTCCACCAGTATAGTTGAGTACGGACACCCACACAGTTTTTATGTGCAGGCACATGTAGAAGCTCGTTGGCGCGGAGCACGGCTTGGATGCGTCGAGGCACGGATTTCCTTGGCATTTCGAGACGTACGGTCGCATGGAGTCAGAACTTATACATAACATAATGTACGGACATCGCCTATCCGAAGCTTCCGCTGGACTACTCAAATTGTATTAAGAGATGAGAGAGGGAGCAGAGTGACTTGTAATTGTGAGAAGAGTGAGCTTGAATGATTGTAATCTTGGCCTCGCGCCACGCTGTAATATTCGTTTCAATATCAATAAAGAGCAGTTTGAATGACTTGTGTTTTGCTTTAAATTTCTGCTGCTATTATTCAATATTTCTGCTTGGGACTTCTGTGCGACGACCCCGTCGCAAGCCGCTGAAATCGGTCGTTATGGAACCCGCCTTGCTGCAGATTAGCAACGCAATGTCGGTAAACGTCGCTACTTGTGAAAAAATCTAGCGACGTGCTGCGTCGCAGACTTACGTCGCTATAGCGACGAACAACGACGTTTATCTAGTTAGCGACCATGTTTTACGCGACATTGTCAAAATGTCGCTAATTTCGTCGTCGATTTATTTTAGCGACGTGTTTTTGATGTTTAGCGACGTCATCTGGCGTCGCCAATGTGACATATTTTGGTAGTGCCACTTGAGTTCGATAGCTCGGGTGATATACTGAGATATATAAAATGCAGCCGTTTATTGGTCTAAGATCATAGTCATAGTAATATCACAATAATCAAACCTTGTCTAAATTATCTGGTTTTGCCATCTAACCACATATACTTAAGAAAATAAACAGGCATGCCATAAATGGTCAAGAAACTAAGCTCCAAAGACTGGCTACATGTTCTTAAGATTCCACAGCTCCACTAACAACTACTAAATGTTAAGAAAATTATAGTACTATTTTTTTCATATGAGTTAGTCCACACATTGTCCATTCTAGAGTTGAACGTTCAATTTATTCAGTTTTAATTAAATCAAAACAGTTAAAACCGGATAAACCAAAATTCTGAAAACCAAAACCGAAATCGAATCAAAATTAGCCAAAATCGAACCGAATAAGCAATTTGTTTGTTCGGTTGGACTATTTCTATTTTTTAATGGATCATGTCCAAAGTTGGAACAATAGTTAACTTATATTAAAAAAATATAATTTTTATACACGCATTTATTGTATTTTAAAGTTATGTCCGAAGTTGGACTAATTATTAAATTATCAAAGTTGGACTTCAAAAAATATACATAAAATTATTGTTTTCAAAATATACACATTTTTAATCATAAAATATTCTTAGGACTGTGGACATTTATATAATTGTACAAGTCTTATCGATTTTCGGTTTTGGACAGTTCGAAACCGAAGCCGAATAAAAAAAATTAGTATTTTTGAAACTGAAATCGAACCAGATTTTTTTTAAAACCGGACCGAATCTCTTATTCAATTTGGATTGATTTGGTTCTCGGTCCAAAACCAATCGAATAATGCTCACATCTAGTCCATTCTAGCCCACTCTAGCCTAGTTCAGATTGAATTTTTGGTTCCGTCCTTGTGAGCACCCTGTTAGTGCCGAGGCACAATTTTCGATGGAAAATTCTGAAACTGAAACAATTATAAAGACAACGTTTCAAATGCAACACCTTAAAGAAGATGTACAACAGAGATCTTGGAGGATTCTGAATTACGAGGATCTAAAAAGATTCTACATAATACACAAAAAATCTAAAGAGACTTTTGTGCAAGCGACTATCGGCAGTAGAGCTTCTAAAAAGAAGTTACTGTAAAAGGCAACAGCAGCGATGATAGGCGAGAATGAAATGCTGGGGTGAATGAACCACCGTTGCTCAAAGCTTTATTCGTCCCACACGAGCACGAACAGCTTCCAGGAACCAGCAAGTTCACGAAGAACTTCTGGAACGCTCGTAAGTCAATATTTGAGACTTGAACGGGCTTCCTGGACTTAACAGACTCCCTCAACTCTCTTCTTGGTGCATCTTTCAAAGGAGGCCAAGGGGCTCTATTTATAGAGTGGAGTTGAGACTTCACCTCTTCTCCTATCCGATGTGGGACTAAAATACCAATACTCAAAAATAGAGTTTGATATTTTAGATCATCCCACAATCAGCATAGAAGTGTGCCAGTCCACGCCTACCCCCCGAACACTCCCGTGCATGCACGAGACATCCTGGAGTCCGTGTCCGAGTCCGAGTCCGCACAACAAAAATTAACTTGCATCCTTGTTGGATTTAATCCTTTTTCCTTCTAGGAAAATACTTTCACATGGCACAAACTTGTGCCCCACTACACCTCATGTGCACACCTCAACACAAGCAATGCATTATATTGAGATACTCACCATTTGGTGTAGCCGATGTGGGACTATCTTTTCTAGTCCAAAGGCAAAAACACCAACAATCCCCTACATATCTCAATATATGGGTTGAGCGTTCCCCACAGTGACTGCCCATCATGCATTAGGAGAGATGTCGCTACGACTTGAATCTTCCCGTATAGGTTAAATAACAGCATGATACAAGAATGGACTAAGCCTTGAATTCTGCACCATAACTGTAATTCTTCATACTCACATAATGACATCAACTGTGCTTCTGGCTGCACATTGAAGGCCTAGTGCCAGCCTGGTTTCAGTGTATAATTTTTGGACGTCTACAAGTTTACCCTCAAGAGACGGCCTGATATCTCTGTCCATACACTATAGGTGAGTTCTTTATAAAGAGTCATGGCATGAAGCATTGCGCTTCTTTGCGGTGCTACGTCGCTATGACATGGCTTAAAGCCGAGGCTTTACCCCACCTGGGTACCTCATCGTAGTGTCATACTACTGTAGCATGAGGTCACAGGCCTCTTTGTAGTGCCAAACTACCCAGCATGAAGCCTTGCGCTTCCGTGCGGTGTTACGCCGCTATGACATGGCTCACAAAGCCGAGGCTTTACCCTACCTGGTACCTCTTCGTGGTGTCATGCCACTGTAACATGAGGACATCGTCCTCTTTGTAGTGCTGTCTACTTCTCTTTATTATGATTATCATACAGCATTAGGCTACCTGCCTATTTGCGGTGCTACTCCGCTGTGACTTGGCTTGCAAAGCCGAGGCATTACCCCTACCTGGGAACCTCATGGTGGAGTCACCCCACTGTAGCATGGAGTTACACTCCTTGTAGTGCTGCGCTACCGTGCTTCCTGTAAAGCACTCCAGGCATTCACTCTGCCTGAGAACTCATTAAGGCATTTAAGCCAACCTTCCCACAGAAACCATTTTCCGCAGAAAACAATAGTAGACAACAGTGGTTATAGGTCCGTAACCTCTCCATGTCCAATAGAATATGTACCCACCGTTCCTGATATTCTTCCGATTAGTGGTCCTCCCTTGAACCAAAAGCTAGATGTCTAGTAGATAAATCTTTGAACTAATAGCATAAAACTTTATGGTAGGAATACAATAATACAATATCAGAATGCCTTCAAGCCCATTTTACAAGTTGTGTCATCGACCAGCTGGCGCTTGAGGCCCTTGGTGAACGGATCCGCCAGGTTCTCCTGACTCCGAACATCAATCACTGCAATAACACCTCTCTTGATAAGATCGTGTACTGCTCTGTGCTTCAACCGCACCGTTCTTTTCTTTCCGTTGAAGAGTTCATTTGATGCCACTGCTGCTGCCGTCTGGTTGTCACAGTATATCGATATTGCCGGTATCTGAGCCCCAACCACCGGAAGATCATACATGAGCTCCCGAAGCCACTCTGCTTCATCTGCAGCAGCATCCAATACAAAGAATTCAGATTCCATGGAGGAGCGAGATAACATAGTCTGCTTCTTCGACTTACACGATATAGCAGCTCCGCCCATGGCGAATACGAATCCACCTGTGGAATACTCGCTCTCCATATCTGAACACCAGCTAGCATCACTGAAGCCTTCCACTACTGACGGATCTCCGCTGTAGAAAAGTGCATATGTCTGAGTTTTCTTGAGATATCTCATAACACGCTTCACAGCTTTCCAGTGCTCAACGCCTGGATTGCTAGTAAACCGACTCAGCATTCCCACGGCAAAAGCTATGTCAGGCCTTGTGGCAGTAGTAGCGTTCATCAAGCTTCCGATGACGCTAGCGTACTCCAACTGCCTGACGCTTTCCCTCGAATTAGGCTCCAGCTTCTGATCACTCCGGTACGGTGTATCAATTATGGGAAGATCTTGATACCCGTAGCGAGTGAGCATCTTCTCAATATAATGAGATTATGACCCCGCTATTCCAGTGCCTGTCCGGATGATCTTGAGCCCCAAGATTACGTCGGCATCCCCCAAGTCCTTCATACTGAACTTGGTCGAGAGGAATTTCTCTGTCTCTGTGACGCAGCTTAAATCCGTACCTAGGATTAGCATGTCGTCCACGTAAAGACAAACGATTACTCCTCTTCCGTCAGCAAACTTCGTATAGACACACTTGTCTGTTTCACTGACCCTGTAGCCATTTGACCTTATCACCTAGTCAAACTTCTCATGCCACATTTTGGGAGCTTGTTTCAAACCATACAGAGACTTCATCAACTTGCAGACTTTGTCTTCCAGACCTTTGACGACAAAACCTTCTGGTTGTTGCATGTAGATCTCTTCGGTCAGCTCGCCATTAAGGAATGCCGTTTTCACATCCATCTGATGTATCACCAGCTTGTGTATTGCTGCTAGAGCAATTAACAATCTGATGGTTGTCATCCGAGCTACTGGAGCATAAGTGTCAAAGTAGTCGATCCCCTGCTTCTGAGCAAACCCCTTGGCCACTAGCCTGGCCTTGAACTTGTCAATGGTTCCATCTGCTTTCATCTTCTTCTTGAAGATCCATTTGCATCCGATGGGTCTTGCTCCTTCTGGCAGGTCAACCAATACCCATGTGTTATTGGAGGTGATTGAGTCAATCTCGTTGTCTATCGCCTCCTTCCAGAATACAGCATCTCTGGTCTTCATCGCCTCATCATAGGTTTGCGGATCTGCTTCCACATGATAGGTGACGAAGTCATCTCCGAAGTCTTTCGGCCTCCTCGTTCGCTTAGTTGACGGCTCAGCGAGTTCTGGTTCAGCTGGTGTCTCATTGACGACAGCTTCATCTTGGACTACTGGTTCATTAAAGACTTCTGTCTGCTTTGTACCCTCATCATTCTCCGGAAGATCCGCGAGAACAATATTCTTGTGTTTTGCAAACTTGTCTTCAAAGTATTCAGCAATGCGAGATTCGATGATATGGTTTGACTCGATATCAAGGAATCTCCGAGCATCACTCTTCTCGGCATACCCCAAGAAGATCGCCTTCGTAGTCCTTGTCCCCAGCTTCTGAATCTTCAGATCCGGGAGCTTCACATAAGCCAGACACCCCCACACTCGAATGACATTCAAGTTAGGTCTGACTTTGAACCAGAGTTCATGAGGAGTTATGTCGGAAGTTGCATATGGCACTCTGTTCAGAATGAACGTTGCCTTTAATGCAGCTTCTCCCCAGTAGCACTTTGGAAGACCCGTAGTCAACAGCATGGAGTTCATCATCTCTGTCAACGTTCTGTTCTTCCTTTCTGCTACTCCGTTGGATTGAGGAGAGTACGGAGCCGTTGTCTCATTGGTAATTTCATGTTCTTTGCAGAATGATAAGAATTCATGAGACCGATACTCCCTGCCTCGATCACTCCTTAACCTCTTGAGATGTTGTCCAGTTTGCCGCTCAGCCTCGGCCCTGAACTCCTTGAACTTCTCGAATGCTTCGTCTTTAGACTTAAGCAAGTAGACGAAAGCATACTTTGAGAAGTCATCGATGAAAGTAATGAAATACTTCATCCCGACCTTTGTAGAGAATTGTTTGAAGTCACAGATATCTGAGTGAACCAACTCCAGAAGATCTGTGCTTCGATGGACCCTGTGAAAGGATTTTCTTGTGATCTTCGTCTGAGCACATACTTCGCATTTCTCTACCTTACCCCCACACTTGGAGATAAGTCCTAGACTAGACATTCTGTTAATCCTTTTACAATGAACATGTCCTAGCCTATTATGCCACAACTCAAGAGAATAATCAGAAAAAGTGATTGCATTTATATTATCATGCTGGGTTACAACAAGCTGAATCTTGTACATTCCTTCAGTTTGGAAAGCTTTCCCGAAGAATGTACCCTTCTTGGACATCACCAACTGGCCAGCATTGATGTCCATCCTCAAGCCTGCGTTGCAGAGCAGACTTCCAGAGATCAGGTTCTTAGCAATTACTGGAACATGCTTCACACCTTGAAGCGTCAGAGTGTTCCCCGATGTGAGTTTCAGCTCCACCGTTCCGATCCCCAGTACTTCAGCTTGTGCCTGGTTTGCCATTATGACCTTCTCTGAAGTTGGCTCATAAGAGACGAACCAGTCTTTGTCTGAACAGACATGGCAGGTCGCACCAGTGTCTATCCACCAGTCCAAGTCAGCCCCCACAGTTGCAACCTGTGCTATCATGGCAACTAGATTAGTAATCATAGAAACCTTACTAGGCTCACCTTGTTCCTTGGGCTTGGACTTGCATTCGGATTTGTAGTGGCCCTTCTTGCCATAATTGAAGCAAGTCACATGGGACTTGGACTTCTGCTGCTTAAAAGCAGGACCCTTCACTTTCAGATTCGTGAAGTCCTTCTTTTTGCGATGAGAAGCAGCCTGCTTCCTCTGGTACTCTCTGGTTTGGACCAGATTTGCCTTCGCCAGTTGTTTGGACAGAGTATCCATCTTCTGTTGAGAGCGCATCTCGTCCTCAACATGGATCTCTTGCAAGAAATCTTCCAAGCTAATTTCCATCTTCTTTCGATGCATCCTTGCATAGAAGTTGCTCCATTCTGTAGGAAGTTTCGCGACGATCCCTCCAACGACAAACTTGTCGACGAGGGGCATGTTCTCGTCTTCTAGTTTCTGACGCAACTTCAGAAACTCCTTCACTTGGGACAGCATCGCCTTCTCGTCTTCGAAGGTCCACTTGTGGTATTTTTCTACCATGAAGATCTTGGACCGGTTCTCGTCATCTTCATAGAGCTTTCCCAAGGAGTCCCATATCTCTTTGGCAGATGTCTTCTTGGAGTAGGACTCTGCCAGAGAGTCTTCCATGGAATTGAGTATCAGTAGTTTGCATATACTGTTTTCTCTCTTCCACTTCGCTTGTTTGGTCGTAGCAGCGGCCACAGCCGCAGCAGATACAGTGGTTAGAACGATCGGTTCTTCTTCTGACAGCACGTGATCAACATTCACGAGTTGAAGATTTAAAGTGACCTTTCGTCTCCATATCTGGAAGTGTTCGCTATCGAATTTCTCCAACTTGTTAAAGCCGGTATCGATGAGCGAAGCACGAGAATTATCCATCTTCTCAATAAAGCTTTGAGATTGTTAGTGCCGAGGCACAATTTTCGATGGAAAATTCTGAAACTGAAACAATTGTAAAGACAACGTTTCAAATGCAACACCTTAAAGAAGATGTGCAACAGAGATCCTTGAGGATTCTGAATTACGAGGATCTAAAAAGATTCTACGTAATACACAAAAAATCTAAAGAGACTTTTGTGCAAGCGACTATCGGCAGTAGAGCTTCTAAAAAGAAGTTACTGTAAAAGGCAACAGCAGCGATGATAGGCGAGAATGAAATGCTGGGGTGAATGAACCACCGTTGCTCAAAGCTTTATTCGCCCCACAAGAGCACGAACAGCTTCCAGGAACCAGCAAGTTCACGAAGAACTTCTGGAACGCTCGTAAGTCAATATTTGAGACTTGAACGGGCTTCCTGGACTTAACAGACTCCCTCAACTCTCTTCTTGGTGCATCTTTCAAAGGAGGCCAAGGGGCTCTATTTATAGAGTGGAGTTGAGACTTCACCTCTTCTCCTATCCGATGTGGGACTAAAATACCAATACTCAAAAATAGAGTTTGATATTTTAGATCATCCCACAATCAGCATAGAAGTGTGCCAGTCCACGCCTACCCCCCGAACACTCCCGTGCATGCACGAGACATCCTGGAGTCCGTGTCCGAGTCCGAGTCCGCACAACAAAAATTAACTTGCATCCTTGTTGGATTTAATCATTTTTCCTTCTAGGAAAATACTTCCACATGGCACAAATTTGTGCCCCACTACACCTCATGTGCACACCTCAACACAAGCAATGCATTATATTGAGATACTCACCATTTGGTGTAGCCGATGTGGGACTATCTTTTCTAGTCCAAAGACAAAAACACCAACACACCCTTACATTGGAATGTCACCCATAGCGTTGTCACTAGAAATAGTTGTTGGAAAAGTGAATAAAAAATTGACTTGAAAAATTAATTAAAAATATATTTTAATTAATTTTTGTAAATTTTCAATAGGTGTTTGTTGGAAAGGTTGTGTCACTTCTAAACATTGTGTCTGTTCGAATGGGTATATCCCTTCCAAACAATGTGTCTCTTTATATTTTGTGTCTCTTCATCCCTTATAAAAGGATAATCCTATAAGTGTTTGAATTAATCAATCCAAACTCATTCACTCATTCAAGCATTTAGTCCCAAAGAGAGAGACTACCTTCATTGCTTCGTCTAGTTCTTGCGGTGTGAAGTACTGCTACCGGATGAGAAGTTCCGTTGTATCCTGGGAGACTAAATCGTCATTCAACCGTAAGCATCTGTATGGGACGAATATTATCTTAAGGACATTGAACCAAATTTAAGTCTCGATTTCGATCAGATCATTTATTTATATTATTTATATTCTATTCTTAGTTTGAAAAATATAAAGTTGAAAATTTTACTACAATAGTAAGGTTCAACATTGGCATTATTTAGCAACCTCAACAGCATCGCATTTGTCGAGCTGATATATCTTGTGAGAACGTAGGACACTAGCTAGCAGCCTAGCAGCATGGGCGATTCACTTCAAAAGGCAAAGGTTTAAATAATAGTTCATCCGCCAACAACAACAGAGACTATGGAAACTCTGCCACTTCAGGGGTGATGTCAGGAACAGAATTAACAACATTAATCACGGCTCAGTAAAATTAGAAACACCAGTAGTACCAACATTATGTGCGGTAAAAAGGTCAACAATGTCAGGATTGGTCCAGTGGGTTGGATTATCTTAATCGGAGCTAAATTTAATTATCGTTTGTCCTTGACTCCAAGAAAAGATATTAAAAAATTTACCGAGTGGGGTTGGCGGCGGCATGGAGCTCGAATTCTGAGTTTCTCTCCTTAAGCTACTCGAGCCCTTCCAGTGGAAGCCACGGGATCCGGCACGGAAGATAAATGTTCGAATCCTTCCTTAACATTTGTCAAGCCAAAAAAAAGGACACCTCAAAAAAAAATTATCCATAATAAAATACTAACAAAATCAGATACATGATTTGGATTAGTAAATTATGTTATAATTGCCAACGCTTACGAGTTATACCATGAAATTATTGATGATAGGAATTGACTAAAGATGAAGAAAGGAGATTACAATTTCAAAGAATTAATTTCTTTTACGTTGGAAAAAACTATTATAGAAGTTATTTATTTACTAAGAAAATTAATAAAAATATTTAGGGAGAAAATAAACAATTTACATATCGTTTTTACCGACTTAGAGAAAATTTATGATCGAGTTCCCCGGAGAGGCAATGTGCTAGGCTTTAAAAAAAGAACAAGTTGTTAGTAGTTATATTAAAGATATATATGATAGAGTTATGATGACCGTGCCAATTGAAGAACAAAGTAACTTTTTGTGATAATTATGGACAAAATTGCTAGATATATCCAAAATGAGGTTCCATCTTGTACGATGTTTGAAGATGATAAAGATAAGATGCAAAAATAGAAGTGTGGAGAACGACTTTAGAATCTACGAAATTTAGGACTAATAGAACGAGAATATAATATATGAAATATAATTTTAACTCGAAGTCAAAAATAATTGGGAACAAAGTCCATATATATATATGGACAAGAGACACCTAGGAGTGATAACTTGTGATATTTAGGATTAATCACTTATCATGATGGAGAGATTGAGAATGATCTTATACATAGAATTAGACATGATGGTGTTGGAGTGGGTGGGATTTCCAACCTATGTGGAGAATACCCCGGAGAGCGACGAGCGCCATCCGTGTGTTGGAGAAGCTCGGGAGTGCATGGATCATATTTTGGAACATATATGGTAAGAAAATATATGATTTGATTTCCATATTTACTTTGATCATATATTTATGATTGGACCATTCATATAGTAGCTTTCCATATAATTGGACTTCCAAATATGGCAAGCCAATTATGATTGGATTTTCATTAAATATATGATTGATGCATATTGGAAGTTTCCATATATATTGGCCTTCCATGTATAGATTACCAAGGGCTTATAAAAGGGTGATCATGCTAGTTGTAATCTCATCTCAAAAACAAGAGTGCTTTACAATCTTTGAGAGAGAGAGAGGATTAAGGACTATTTTGAAGGAGAGATTGCTTCGAGTAATTTTTCGGCATCTCTTGTTCTTCGGAGTCCGCAATCAAAAAAAATTATTCTTTCAAGTGAGTTGTGGTGATTCGTGTTGGATCGGGAGGAGCATGTAGATGATGTATTCTTTTTATTCCATTAGTGGAGGTTTTTCAGGATTGGACTCCGATCGTCCCGTAATTTTTCCCGCAAGGGTTTTCCACGTCAAAAATCTTTGTGTCTGCAATTGTATTTGGCATTTTTGGTTTGTGTGCTTTTGCTTGGTTCTCTCGCAGGACTTTATGGTTTGGGGGAACGGTTTTCGCGCTTCGTTCCCAACAGAGTGGTATCAGAGCTTTGGGTTCAAAGAAGTGTCAAGAGTTGGCAGTCAAACCAGGAAGCAGAGATGGACGCGAAGTCGGTGCGCATGGTGAACCTGAACGGTACCAACTACCATTATTGGCGGAGCAAGGCGAAGGATTAGTTGTTCGTCAAGAAGTTGCATCTTCCAGTATTTGCATCCGAGAAGCCCAGTGACAAATCCGATGAGGACTGGAACTTCGAGCATATACAGGTGTGTGGGTACATGCGGCAGTTCGTTGACGAGAACGTGTACAACCACGTTGCCAATATTGAGCATGCGAAGACGTTGTGGGAGAAGCTGGAATCTTTGTACGCAAAAAAGACCGGGGTAAACAAACTGTTCCTGATCCGGATGATGATGGGTCTGCGGTACAAAGATGGTGCATCCATTACGGATCACTTGAGTGAGTTCCAGGACATGGTGGACCAGCTATCCTCGATGGGAGTCAAGTTCGACGACGAGGTTCAAAGACTTTGGTTGCTATGTACATTGCCAGACTTATGGGAGACCGTACGAGTATCTATGATCGCTTCTGCTCCGGAAGGCGTGGTCAGTCTAGAGTTTGCCAAGAGCGGGGTACTGAATGAAGAGATGCGGAGACGTTCTCAGGGCACTTCATCCACATCCCATTACTCAGAGGCACTAGTTTCAGAGAGCCGCGGAAGGAGCAAAAGCAGGGGTCCAGGTGGTGGCAGAGACAAGAGCAGAAGGAAGTCCAAGAGTCGGTACGAGGACTCGGAGTGTTACCATTGTGGCAAGAAGGGCCACATCAAGCGGAACTGTTTCGCTTGGAAGAGAGAGAAGAAGGGCAACAAGGGAAAGCAAGATGAGAACACTAAAGCGGCAGCCTCGATACATGGAGGCGGTGTGATCATCGTAGGTGATGAGGTTATCACAAACCTCGTCTGCGATGACAATTCTTGGCTGGTGAACTCAGGAGCTTCAGCGCACGTATCTCATAACAGGGCATTATTTGCCACTTACACGACAGGCGACTGTAGAGTATTGTAGATGGGCAATGGAGATGTGTCAAAGGCGGTTGCCATTGAAGATGTGCATTTGAGGACGAAGACGGGTGCAGTTCCTGTTCTCAAAGATGTTCGCCATGTCCCTGATATCCGTTTCAACCTGGTATCGGTTGGAAGGTTGGATGACGAGGGATTCTTTAGTCTCTTCGGGAATAGTCAGTGGAAGCTTTCCAGAGGTTCGATGGAGATTGCCAGAGGAAGTAAGAAGTTCGATCTCTACTATATGGATGGAAGCACACAGGGAGCACAGGAGGTGAATGCAGTCAATGATGCGTCTACCGAGTTGTGGCACAGGCGGCTCGGCTATATCAGCGAGAAGGGAATGAGCTACTTGGTGAACAGGAAGGTGATTCCAGGGCTCAAGTCTACAAAGTTGGAGAAATGCACGCACTGCTTAGCTGGGAAGCAAAATAGGGTATCTTTCCAAAGTCACCCAAGTTCAAGGAAGCCGGCATTGCTCGAGTTGATTCACTCGGATGTCTGCGGTCCTATGAAGGTAAAATCTATTGGTGGTGCTTCTTACTTTGTAACTTTTATTGATGACTGTTCCAGAAAGGTTTGGGTCTATGTCTTAAAGGCCAAGGATCAAGTGCTGCCCACTTTCAAAGAGTTTCAGGCCTTTGTTGAAAGAGAGACGGGCAAGAAGTTATTGTGTGTTCTGTCCGACAACGACGACGAATACATTGCTCCCTTTGATGCGTATTACAGAGAGCAAGGGATACGACACCAGAAGACTCCGCCCAAGACACCTCAGCTCAATGGTGTAGCGGAGCGCATGAACAGGACACTGATGGAGAGGGTGCGGTGTTTGCTGTCAGAAGCAAATCTGCCAGGCAGTTATTGGGGTAAGGCTCTTCTCACAGTTGCTTATGTTATTAATTTATCTCCTAGTGCTCCTTTGCAGGGTGATGTGCCTGACAAAGTATGGTACGGCAAAGAGCCGTCATACAATCACCTGCGAGTGTTTGGTTGTAATGCCTTCGTGCATGTACCGAAGGACGAGAGGTCCAAACTTGAGCCGAAGATGAAGCGATGCGTCTTTGTTGGCTACGGTCGGGATGAGTTTGGCTATAGACTCTACGACCCAGTGGGAAGAAAGCTCTACAGAAGCAGGGACGTGGTATTCGTCGAGGATCAGACCATGACCAACACTCAAGATTTCGAGACGCTTTCTGAGGCTGAGGAATTGCCTGAGTTAGAGTCATTTCGCTTCGAGTAGTTTCCAGAGAACATCGCAGAGGATCCAGTTATGGGGGAGCCAGTGCATGGAGTTGCTCCCAACCTTGATCATCAGCCTGCTGATGGTGGTCAGGGTGTCCTTCAGGAGGATGAGCATGCCGGAGAGGAAGTTCCTGAAGGGGAGGAGACTGTTGGGATACAGCCAGCACCAGTGGCTCCACTGAGAAGGAGCAACAGAGATCGTCGACCATCTACGAGATACTCATCGGCTGAGTATATGCTACGGACTGACGAGGAAGAGCCCGAAAGCTTTGCAGAGGTTATGGAAGACGAACACAACCAGGAGTGGATGCAGGCTATGCAGGAGGAGATGAGTTCCTTACACGCCAATTCCACTTATGAGCTGGTGCGGTTGCCAAAGGACAAGAAGGCTTTGAAGAATCGATGGGTGTTTAGAGTGAAGCAGACGGATGATGCTACTCGCCCTCGATACAAAGCGAGGCTGGTAGTTAAAGGCTACGGTCAGCGGAAAGGCGTGGATTATGATGAGATCTTTTCGCCAGTCGTCAAGCAGTCGTCTATTCGGGTGGTGCTAGCATTGGCAGCCAGTTTTGACTTGGAGGTCGAGCAGATGGACGTGAAGACGGCATTCCTCCACGGTGATCTAGAGGAGGAGTTATACATGGAGCAGCCAGAAGGATTCTTTGAGAAGGGCAAGTCATATTTGGTCTGCCGGTTGAGGAAGAGCTTGTATGGTCTGAAGCAGGCTCCGAGGCAGTGGTACAGAAAATTTAAGTCATTTATGGAAGCGCATGGTTATGCACGGACGACGTCGGACCATTGCGTATTTGTGAGGTACTTTGCCGAGGATGATTTCATCATTTTATTGCTCTATATTGATGACATGATATTAGTGGGTCGGAGTGCCACTAGGATAGCGGAGTTGAAGCGCCAACTGGGCGTGGCCTTCTCTATGAAAGATTTGGGTGCAACAAACACTATTCTTGGGATGGAGATCAGCCGAGAGAGAGAGTTCAAGCTGCTACACTTGTCCCAAAAGAAGTACATTCACCGGGTACTTTAGCATTTCGGGATGGACGGGTCGAAGAAAGTGAGTTGCCCCCTTGCGACTCACTTTAAGTTCACTGAGGAGCAGTGTCCATCTACCGAGGACGAAAAAGAAGATATGGAGCGGGTTCCATATGTCTCAGCTGTGGAAAGCCTTATGTATGCTATGGTATGTACGAGGCCAGACATCGCTCATGCAGTTGGCACAGTTAGCAGGTACCTTTCAAATCCTGGAAGGGTACATTGGAGTGCGGTTAAGTAGATTCTATGATACCTTCAGGGCACTGCTGATTGGAGACTTTCTTTTGGTAGTGATGAGCCGAAGCTGATTGGGTATACAACTCTGATATTGTGGCATCTGCCATCCCGATTATAATTTAGTGATATTTTTTATTTTTATTTGATTAGTTTACATTTAATTTTTCTATGATCATAGGAGTTGTGACTAAGCCCACAGGTGATTTATGACCAGCTTGTGGTCACATGATTCTAGATAGGGTCTATAAGCATTCTATGGCTATATTATATTTTATTATAATTTTTAGACATTTTTATATATTTTTAAATATTTATTCTATGAAGATTTATATTTATGAATGACTTTCATAATTTATTTTGAGGCTATTTGTGACGATTTTGAGACCCAATTTTTTTTAGGCTCTATTAGGTTAAATATATTTTCTGTATTTTTCTACAATTTTTCTGGAATTATTTTGATTATTAAATATTGGGAAAACCTATTTTCTAGCACTTCTAGAATTTATTTTGCAAGCATGTGAGTAAAGGTTGACTCCAAATATTTTTCTAGGCTTCATTATGTTATTTTACATTTTCTAGAATTTTCCATATTTTTCTGGCTATTCTTAATATTTATTATAATTTTCTGTAATTAAAATTTCTTTAAAAACTGTTTTCTAGATTATTAAAACTCTTTTCCTAATTAATATCCCAGTCAGCAAGGCAGGCCCACCCGTCAACCACCCACTGAGAGGGAGGGGCGGGCCCGCCTGTCAGTCAGCATGACGCTGACTCAGCCCCATATTCACTTGAGTCGGCTCAACCGACTCTGAGTTAGCTTAGTTTCAGCCGCATGGCCATCTGGCCGTCCACTAATTGGGCGGGTGCGACAGGATTTTGACACGTGGCGAAGCCACAGATCACAGCTTTGAACCGACCCGCTGAGTCCCGCTCTATATATATATATATATTATATTTCGTAAAATCAGAAAACCCTAGATTATTGTTTGGCTGACTTTTAGAGTTTGATCCCGGTGATTCTCCGACTTCCCAAGCGATTCCTGCCAATTCCGACGTGCTTTTCGTGCGTCGTTTTTTTTTGTTGGATTCATATCGAGGTAAGCTTTCTGACTATGTGATTTTTTTCATAGATATTATTCCTAAATTTTTGAAAAATTCGTAGAGTGTCGGTTGTCCGAAACTTGACACGTTTCGTTATTTTCGAGATTTCGGGAGGACCGAAAATCAAAATCATGAACCGTTTGAAGTTTCGGAAAGCTAACACAGAGCTCTACGACATATATTTTTTCCAGAAATTAATTCGTTCATCTAGTATTTTAGTTATTCTGTTGAACTCAGAATTGATCGGTTGATCACCGTTTTGGTCACGGTTAGCCATAACGGCGATATCTTTTGACCAAAGCATGATTTTGTGGCACGGTTGATTCCAGCACACTCGTGGCACTAAAATATACTAAGGTACACTTTCAAAATCTAGAGTTCATAGCGTTTGACTAGATAATCAATGGCACATCTCGATTTGCGTGCTATGGTTTCCAAAATTGGGAAACACGACTTTTGATGGTCAAACTTGCATGTTTAGATTTTATTCAGATTATTACTAGGTTAAATTAGGTTTTTAAGTGAATTATTCCAGAATTAGTTATTATTAGATTAGTAACCCAACTAGCCACTATTCCATGAATTTAGAACTAGAACATTAGAATTGATTTATAGTTTTCGTGCACGGTTCAAGGTGCGATATGTGTTATAGGTTGACAGCTCCTAGACCGGTATCCTCTCATCCTCGACTTGTGACTACAATTTGTGCAAGGACCACAGGCAAGTATACCTTGCCGAACATATACAGTATTTACATAGTTTTTCTCTTTCTCTATTGTATTCCTTTTTATATTGTCATATGATTTCCATATTGCGATTGGTGTCCTGGATTGTCTTATTTGTTCTAGATTACGTACACGTATAGGATATTCGATATTGTTTGTCTATTAGTCTTCTTCATATTATCATGTCTTGTGATAGAGTTGCCAGTTCTACACCTTGTTCTTGACTTGACTATTCTTGACTGGAAGTATCTTGCATTGTACTACAGTTGAGACATACTATAGATTGAGAGTATCTTACATTGTACTACGACCTATAGCAGATTCTTCTACCTTGATATTGATAGATTGTCTTGACTTGCGACACTATAAATTGGGAGTATCTTACATTGTACTACGATTTATAGGAGTCTACTTGACTTTGTATCCTTTAGGAGAGGAGATCGATACTAGAATTGGCTAATCTTGACTAGGATTATCTTGCATTGTATTACAGTCAAAACCTACTATAGATTGGGAGTATCTTGCATTGTACTACAAGCTATAGAGGTTAATCGATTGATTGGTAGCCAAGTCTAGTATTATATTTCCATATTTTAGATATCTTTCTGGCACCGTTCTTATCCTCCATACATGTTATTTACTGTCATATTAGTAGACATGTTTTATGTATATTGCTAGTCCTCTGAGGACTTGATGATCTCTTCAGGTTAGCCGCACTTGAGCCAGGTGGAGACGAGTAGTGTTGAGCCAGCATACAGATCACGGTATTGTTGCGTTGCGTAGTTGGTTTCAGTTGTATCGTTCCTATCTTATTTTATTCCGTCTACTGGTAGTGGATTTGTGTCCACCGGACGTGACTTGAACTACTTGAAATTTAGTTATATTATTCAGTCCTTTATTTCTATTGTATTTATTGGATTTGGATGTGACTTTACTTTCTGTGGATGAGATCTAGATTACCTTGTTGGACATAGTTTTGTGACTTGTGTATATATTAGACAGCGTTCTACCGCCGACACTGCGGCGTAGGCTGGGCTTGGACACGTCTCGTATCCGAAAAGCGGGTGCGTGTCATGACAGATATGGCTGGAGATGTAGACACGAGGCGATCGACTTTGGGCTATGTGATGATGTTTGCTGGTGGAGCGGTATCGTGGCAGTCGCGGTTGCAGAAGTGTGTTGTCTTATCGACGACAGAGGCAGAGTACATTACGGCGACGGAGGCTTGCAAGGAGTTGTTGTGGATGAAAAAGCTGTTGCAGGAAATGAGGCTGAAGCAAGAGCAGTATACTTTGCTTTGCGACAGTCAGAGTGCTATTCACCTTGTGAAGAATCAGACCTTTCATAGCCGGTCCAAGCATATCGAGACTCGGTATCATTGGATGCGGGATGTGGTTGAGAAGAAGGACGCGATGCTTGAGAAGGTCTATATTGATGACAATGGAGCGGACATGCTTACGAAGGTTCTACCAAGGGGAAAGTTTGAGTACTGCAGGCGGATCGTCGGGATGACGAGTTCCTCCACCTAGTTGTGAAGGGGGAGATTTGTTGGAGTGGGTGGGGTTCCCAACCTATGTGGAGAATATCCCGGAGAGCGACGAGCGCCATCCGTGTGTTGGAGAAGCTCAGGGAGTGCATGTATCCTATTTTGGAACATATATGGAAAGAAAATATATGATTGGACATATTTACTTTGATCATATATTTATGATTGGACCCTTCATATAGTAGCTTTCCATATAATTGGACTTCCAATTATGGCAAGCCAATTATGATTGGATTTTTATTAAATATATGTTGATGCATATTGAAAGTTTCCATATATATTGGCCTTCCATGTATAGATTACCAAGGGCTTATAAAAGGGTGATGCATGCTAGTTGTAATCTCATCTCAAAAACAAGAGTGCTTTACAATCTTTGAGAGAGAGAGAGGATTAAGGACTATTTTGAAGGAGAGATTGCTTCGAATAATTTTTCGGCATCTCTTGTTCTTCGGAGTCCGCAATCAAAAAAAATTCTTCTTTCAAGTGAGTTGTGGTGATCCGTGTTGGATCGAGAGGAGCTTGTAGAGGGTGTATTCTCTTTATTCCATTAGTGGAGGTTCTTCAGGGTTGGACTCCGATCGTCCATGGTTTTTTCCGCAAAGGTTTTCCACGTCAAAAATGTTTGTTTCTGCAATTGTGTTTGGCGTTTTTGGTTTGTGCTTTTGCTCGATTTTCTCGCAGGACTTTCTGGTGTGGGGGAACGGTTTTCGCGCTTCGTTCCCAACAGATGGTTGAAATAGAAAAGTATTTCTATAGTACTTTATGTCGTAAGATAACTTTGAAATTGAAAGAAAAATTCTATATGACTATTATATCGCCAACCATGCTTTATGAATCAGATTGTTGGACAATTAAAAAACAACATATGCAAAAAGTTAGTAAAATTGAAATAAGAATGCTAAAGTAGAGATGTGGCAATACATTAATGGACATGATAAAAAAAATAAGTGTATTCGTGGATAGTTAGAGGAAGCGTCAATTGAGAATAAAATAAAATAAATTCGATTTAGGTGGTTTGTACAACGCAAGCAATAGATGCTCTCGTAATTAAAAGGAGCGACAACATAGTAGTTAATGGAGCCGCTAGGACTAAAAATTGACCTAGTTTATTATGACTTGTAGTGTTAAAGAAGAATATAAATCTTTTTAGCTTTACAAGGAATGGAAGAAGAGAATTCAAATAGCCGATTACATAAATTTGGAATAATAACTTTGTTTTTTTTGTATTTTCTAACCGCATCGCATATAAGTTAGCAAAACAAAATTGAAGTTCACAAAGAGGAGTGTTGGTATCAACATTTATACTTTCTGATATTTTATATACAGCGGGCATGTTCTCCTGTTTTCTTTTTCTTTTTTCTCATTTTGGGTGTACTTGATTGACTTTCTTTTTAGATAATAAGCTTCTAACAACTGTACTCTTGATCATTCCACCTGTGGTCACCACAGGTTTATATTTTTTTCCCAGTGATAATAAGGGTTCTGACCTACCTACAATATATTATAGTAGCTATATGAGTGTACTTTAAACCTTTTTTTTTCTTTACACTTGTTTGC